>CM062295.1:639521687-640121687 GCA_031216915.1 Pictodentalium vernedei | reverse complement strand
TTGGACCACACCCCAAAACACTCGCTCTCATCCCACGGTGATAACAAAGGTACCCAAGAAGTTTCGTAAAGATTGGTTCATAAATATGGCCTCTAGTCTGAGCTGTATAGAAGATGTGTACAAAAAACTGATTAGACCTAATTTCGGTACAAAATGGCCACTGGCAGCCATCTTGAATTTTAGACCGCACCCAGAAACACTCGTTCTCGTCCCAAGGTGATAACAAAGGTACCCAAGACATTTCGTGAAGATCAGTTCATAAATACAGACTCTAGTCTGAGCCGTATTGACATGTGTACTTACTGTGTGTAAGTCGCACTGAAAAAATCAAAGTTCATCTAATTTGCATAATTTCTGCACGAGAAAAAAACCCGTATTATATGTGATGCATCCCATGGTACTAAACATTCACACACAAAAATTATTCAAATCAGGGCTTTCATATGGAAGTTCTGTGCAAAAATCTCATTGCACCTAATTTTGTACAAAATGGCTGCCATCGGCCATCTTGAATTTCGGACCGGACCCCAAAACACTCGTTCTCGTCCCACGGTGATACCAAAGGTACCCAAGAAGTTTCGTAAAGATCGGTTCATAAATACGGCCTCTAGCCCGAGCCGTATTGGCATTTGCACTTACATTGCTGAAAGTAACCCCAAAAAACATCAAAATTAGTCTAATTTGCACAATTTACGTACGAGAAAAAAACCCGTATTATATGTGATGTATCCCATGGTACTAAACATTCATACAAAAAATTATTCAAATCAGAGCTTTCATATGGAAGTTCTGAACAAAAAACAGATTTCTGCATCGTCGGTACAAAATGGCGGCTGGCAGCCATCTTGAATTTCGGACCGCACCCAAAAACACTCGTTCTCGTCCCACGGTCATAACAAAGGTACCCAAGACGTTTCGTAAAGATCGGTTCATAAATACGGCCTCTAGCCCGAGCCATAGCAGCTTGGCACTTACAGCTCTGAAAGTAACACTAAATAAATCAAAGTCAGTCTAATTTGCATAATTTACGCACGAGAAAAAAACCCGTATTATATGTGATGTATCCCATGGTACTAAACATTTATACAAAACTTTATTCAAATCAGAACTTTCATACAGAAGTTCTGTACAAAAAACTGATTTTTGCATCATCAGTACAAAATGGCCACTGGCAGCCATCTTGAATTTCGGACCACACCTAAAAACACTCGTTCCCGTCCCAGGGTCATAACAAAGGTACACAAGAAGTTTCGTAAAGATCGGTTCATAAATACGACCTCTAGCCCGAGCCATAGCCAATTGTTGACGTACGGACAGACGGACGACGGGCCATGACAATAGCTCAAATTTGACTTCGTCAAAGTTGAGCTAAAAATAAAATAAAACAAGAGGCCCCAAGGGGCCTGAGGGCGCTCACCTGACATGGTAGCCTAAATATCAACCCAGAGAATTGATTTCAACAAGTTGCATCTGCTCCTCCTAAGAAAAGCTTATACCAAATATCCAAAGATTCTGACCAGTGTATCTAAAAAAAAAAGAAGATTTTTAAAGAATATTCCTCATATTGAACTAAGTTATTATTTGGGCTCCCACAGGGAGCCCATATATGAACCTAGGGACTTGGCTTTAACAAACTTAAATCTTACCCCCCTAAAGATGCTGCACACCAAATATCAAAACATTCCGACTGCTGGATCTGAAGAAGAAGATTTTTAAAGAAAATTCCTCATTTTGAACTAAGTTACAATTCAAGCTCCCACAGTGAGTCCAAATATGGACCTAGGGACATGGCTTGAACAAACTTGAATCTCCCCCCCCCCTAAGGATAGCATATCAAATATCAAAACATTCCAACTGCTGGATCTGAAGAAGATTTTTAAAGAAAATTCCTCATTTTGAACTAAGTTATAATTCGGGCTTCCACAGTGAGCCCAAATATGAACCCAGGGACTTGGCTTGAACAAACTTGAATCTCACCCCCCTAAGCATGGTGCATACCCAATATCATATGATTCTGCCTGCTGGATCTTGAGAAGAAGATTTTCAAAGAAATTTGCCTGAAATGCACTAAGTTCGAATTCGAGCTTCTATAGTGAGCCCAAATACGAATCTAGGGAGCGGATTTGAACAAACTTGAATCAGATCCACCCCACAATGTTGCACACCAAATATCAAAAGATTCTGCCTGCTGAATCTAGAGAAGAAGATTTTTTAAGAAATTTGCCAGAAATGCACTAAGTTCAAACTTGGGCTTCTATAGTGAGCCTAAATATGAATCCAGGGGGCCGATTTCAAACAAACTTGAATCAGATCCACCCCTCAATGTTGCATACCAAATATCAAAAGATCCTGCCAGCTGGATCTGGAGAAGAAGATTTTTTTAAGAAATTTGCCAGAAATGCACTAAGTTCGAATTCGAGCTTCTATACTGAGCCCAAATATAAACCCAGGGGGCCAATTTGAACAAACTTGAATCAGATCCACCCCACAATGTTGCATACCAAATATCAAAAGATTCTGCCTGCTGGATCTGGAGAAGATTTTTTAAGAAATTTGCCTGAAATACACTAAGTTCGAATTCGGGCTTCTATAGTGAGCCCAAATATGAATCCAGGGGGCCGATTTGAACAAACCTGAATCAGATCCTCCCCACAATGTTGCATACCAAATATCAAAAGATTCTGCCTGCTGGATCTGGAGAAGATTTTTTAAGAAATTTGCCTGAAATGCACTAAGTTCGAATTCGACCTTCTATACTGAGCCCAAATGTAAACCCAGGGGGCCGATTTGAACAATTTTAATCAGATCCACCCCACAATGTTTGATACCAAATATCAAACGATTCTGCCTGCTGGATCTGGAGAAGAAGATTTTTTAAGAAATTTGCCTGAAATGCACTAAGTTCGAATTTGGGCTTCTATAGTGAGCCCAAATATGAATCCAGGGGGCCGATTTGAACAAACTTGAATCAGATCCACCCCACAATGTTGCATACCAAATATCAAAAGATCCTGCCTGCTGGATCTGGAGAAGAAGATTTTTGAAGAAATTTGCCTGAAATGCACTAAGTTCGAATTCAAGCTTCTATACTGAGCCCAAATATAAACCTAGGGGGCCGATTTGAACAAACTTGAATCAGATCCACACCACAATGTTGCATGCCAAATATCAAAAGATTCTGCCTGCTCGATCTGGAGAAGATTTTTAAAGAAATTTGCCTGAAATGCACTAAGTTCGAATTTGGGCTTCTATAGTGAGCCCAAATATGAATCCAGGGAGCCGATTTGAACAAACTTGAATCAGATCCACCCCACAATGTTGCAAACCAAATATCAAAAGATTCTGCCTGCTGGATCTGGAGAAGAAGATTTTTGAAGAAATTTGCCCGAAATGCACTAAGTTCGAAATCGGGCTCCTATACTGAGCCCAAATATGAACCCAGGGGGCCGATTTGAACAAACTTGAATCAGATCCAACCTACAATTTTCCATACCAAATATCACAAGATTCTGCCTGCTGGATCTGGAGAAGAAGATTTTTTAATCTTTTTCCCATTGCCTACAGTGTTAAAAAGTGCCGACTCAGAACTTTTTCAAAGTCCTGTAAAAAGTACCTTGTGATCAAACCGATAGGGATTTTTTTTAACCATTCTATTTTACTGGATAAAAGTAAGCTTTATACAAAATAAGAATTCTCTGTGCCGTGTAGTTTTGGAGATATGGCAGTTTTAAGGTTTTTCCTATTTTTAGCTCCCGAGGTTCCCACGGGGCAATAAGAAAAAATTTTTTTGCATCAATCAACTAATTGTGACCCATTATCATCTCATATCAAATTTGGTTCAAATCAACCACACGATTATGAAAACAGAAATTTTAGGCGTGGCCAAAATTTTTGCCCCTCCCATAACGAAGGCAAATAATGCCCAACAAACTTCTCTTGAACAAACTTGATTCTAAACCTCATAAGGACTCTGTATACCACATATCAAGTCTCTGCTACTGGTGGTTCATTAGAAGAAGATTTTCAAAAAATTTGGCCGATTTTCCCCCACACCTCTGCTCAATATGAGCCGAAAGCTATTTTGGATAAAAATCAAAATGCCCCTATATAACCACTACTTACATGAAATTTAATTGAAATGTGGCTAGTGATTTAGGAGAAAGAGGCTCAAACACCACCTTCACGCAGGACGACAGACGACGGACGACAGACGACGGACGACGGACGAAGAGTGATAAGAAAAGCTCACCCTGACTTTCAGTCAGGTGAGCTAAAAAACACTCGCCCACATGCAATTTTACAAATAATGGTCCAAGAAACAGATCTACTTTGTGTGGCCTAAAATAAAATCATTATTTTTCTTCTGACTGTACATGTAGCTATTATTAAATGACCCAATATTTGGCACAACCTCCATGTATTTGTGCCAGTGAAGGGCTATAAGCTGTTTTGAAAGACAAAGCAAAATGTTATAAGAACAGTTTAGTGCAGAAGCCCTTTAACAGGAATTTCTGTATGCCAAAGTGAACTATTTTCTTGTGAGAATTCAGAACTTTTGGCAGTGCTTGACAACCCCTATTTTCTTAGTTTGGAAACAGATGTTAATGTTTCTTGAAAGCTTTTTTTTAATCAAAGCATCAAACACTCTCCAACATCTACATTCTGTGTTTCTGTTGAAGTCATGGATATCATCAATCTCCTGATTTGTTCAAGCAAATTGATTTCCACCATTAACCTTTTACCTAACGTAAGGTAACATTACAACCACATCAAAAGAGTACTATTAATTGGTAGAGTGCTGGTAGAGTATCGGACAAAATAAGCCAGTGCTATTCATAAAAATTCCCATTCCATTTTCATTATTTTAAAAAAAATATTTTTCTCAAAAACTTACTTTATGATCCCTCATTGGAACAAACTCATTGAACACGTTCCAATGAGGGGTCATAAGCTATGTTTTTAATGAAAATAAGAGCAATGCAAAGCGTGGCATATGCCCCTGACGGTGTCACAACGCCATGGTGGCCATATAGAATTGGACAGCAGGACCAAAATCGAAAGGAAGCATTATCTAGTCATACACAAGTAACCCTTAAAAATAAGATTTGATCATATAAGCAGTTCTTTAGTTATTGGATGGAAACCAAAAAGTTAACGGATGGATGATGGATGGATGGACGGACATGGTGAAAACATAATGCCTTGGGGGCATAATCAAAATGAAATGAAATTATCAATGACACAGTAGCTTAACTTGAGTGTGTTATTATTTATTTATTATTTATTTATTGGTGTTTAAGGTCACATATTTTTGCACAATGGCTAATCATGACCACAACATGAGTATCAACTCAAGACCAGATGTGAGCGTTAATAAGCCATGTTGCCCATTTTAGGTAAGGTTAGCACCTCCCAAGCATTGGTGACTGGGTTCTATTTTACCAGTAAAACAGAGCCTGTTTACCGCAGAGCTTGAGTGTGTAGTGTTTGATGAAATGGATAGTGTTCAATATTTATGAAAGAATTATAAAATAAGACAAGAATTGTGACAACTGAGAAAATGTTAATTTCTGTTCACTATACGCTACGTTTTCTTTAAGAATAATTTGAGGTGTAGACTGCACTAAAGAATCAAAGCTTGGGTTAATGTGGTCTTCACAGTTAATGTATGTCAACCAAAGTTACCTGTATGTCAACCAAAGTTACCAAGTTACAGTAAAATCATTCCAAAACGAGTCATCCTACCAAGTTACAATGAAGTCCATTCATAAATATAACTCGTAGACTTTGTTAAAGGAATCTAGGTCACATGACAGTTCGGCAGTCACGGTTGACCGATCATGACCAAAGGAGTAGAGCCTCATCTAGATATCATACCAAGTTATCCTACCAAGTTATTCTACAATGAATTTTTTGTGTCAGAAAAAATATCTTATAGCTCTCATTGAACAAGCTTAATGAGATCCGTCCAATGGGGGTACTAAGTTATGTTTTTGAGACAAAAAATGAAAAAATAATGAAAATTGAATGCTGATTTTTGCGAATAGCGCTGGCCGATTTTGGCCATTACGTTAGGTAAAAGGTTACAAATAAAAAGCTGTGTTGGGTAAAGGGTTAACACATGTCATCAGTAAACAGCAGGGGTTCAACCATGTTGGCCTCACAGGATCCTGGGACACTCATAGCAGGTATGGATTCTCACAATCATTTTCATGAAAATCCAAATGGATTCTCCCAAATTTAGATGAATTATAAGCCCTGGGGTTGTGTGCTACAGGAATTCTGTTGAAGGGGATTTTATCCCACAATTAGGGCTGCCGCGATTATTCGACTAACCATCAACTGTTGTGGTTGTCGACAGTTTTTATGTTCAGTCGATCGTCGTTCATTTTCAAAGTGGTACAAGTCGGGTTAAAATTGTAGTGTGTAATGAGGTGAATTAACAGATTATTAAACTCTGAAATGTCTCACCATAGTTACTTGTAATATCCTATGGCCTTTGTTTTAGGATTATGCAACAACATAATTTTAAATCATTGAGGCTTGCCATTTGATCAATCCCTGTTCTCTGTAGTATTAACCAGCACTCATTAACCCTTTACCCAACACGAAAAGCAGACGACACTTGCAAAAAAAATTCTTGAATAACTAATTTTTTTCATTTTCTGTCTCAAAAACATAGGTTATGACCCCTCATTGGAATGAGCTCGACGAGCTCGTTCCAACAAGGGGTCATAACCTATGTTTTTGAGGCAAAAAATGAAAAAAAATAATGAAAATTAATTGGCAATTTTTTAGAATAGCGCTGGCCGGTTTTGGCCGTTACGTTGGGTAAAGGGTTAATCAGTACTAAAGAGTATCAGTCAAATGGTGTATCTTTGAATAATTGCGATTTGGGAAGTCATTGCAGACTGCTGAGTAAATAGAATCTTCGGTCTTGTACACTCGAACGGCCCCTTTGAATAATTGGAACCGTGAAAGTGAGAAAGCTGTCACAAGACACACAACGGTAACTTCACTTGTAGCACAGTGGAGCCCACTTAATTGGATATCTCTTAACTGAATAACCCTGTTAACTGAATATAATTTCCCAACACAAAACCATTTACCATACCTCTAGTACAAATTTGACCTGTTAATTGAATATAGACTATAGAGGAAACTCCTGTTAATTGTTTTTCTTTGTTTATAGACCTATTTGGCTTCAGTACATCCAATACAGGAATTTAATCAATTATATCTTGTTTGGCAGATAGATTAAATGCTAAGTTATCTGTAGAACACAGAAAAAGTGACACAATCCCTGTTAATTGAATACTCCTATTAATGGAATAATTTTCATTGGCAAAGTGGTTAATTATTCAAGTAATAGGGTTCCACTGTACTAAGTACTAAGTTTTGTTGGAGAGGAGGGAGTTTTAGGTTCGAAATTCTGAAAATTAGTTATAGAAAAGAAACATAAGCACAAATGTTCTGTTTAAATTCTTCAGATCAATCGGAGTCTGGTGGAGGTATTTTGGTGTTCCCATTTTATCTCAATGCAGAAAGGAACACATTCAAACATCGTCAGTTTTAAACTTATTTTTGTAAGTATATTAGAGATTGTTGAATTCATGGGGAATGACTATTTATCGACAAAATTTCGACTAATGCTGGCGATTCGTCGACTATAAAAATTGATAGTTGTGACAGCCCCAGCCCCTGTAATTAGTCCTCGGCAACGGCAATTGCCGACGAGCTGCTGGAGGATTTTAGATGTTTCCTTGGCAGTATTTTTGCCAAGGACAATTTGAGTGACGTCAGTAATGACCATTAAAAACAGAGTACAACAATAGAAGAGTAGTAGGCCGAGCAAATTTCTCGTCGTTCTTGAACATGTTTGTGGCCTTTATGTGGATATACTGGAGTGCATGTGGCACAATATTATACACCTTTGAGATATCTCTTTAAAATGTGAGTTTATTACCCGGAAAAACATACAACATCTCCAAGACGCACCCGGTCACACGTCCGAGAACGCATACAGACACACAGTGCTTCCCCAGTAGTTATTTACATGAAATAGTCCTTTTGTAAAAAATGCTGAGGAAAACTCAATTTTTGCCGAGGATACTCATTTATCATAGGCAAAGTTTTTGCCGAGGGGATTTTTGCGAATTACAGGGGCTGCAGCCCTACCCACAATCGGCAGAAAAGAATGCACTGGACAGAATAATGTGTCAAGTAATAATGACAGTTGAATTTTTTTTTACCAAATTGCCAAATTCAAGGATTATTTGGTAAAACAATTTCTTCCAGATGCCATTTCAAAACAACATTAAAATTAAGATTATACCTTTTTTTATTTTTACGCTTGTGCAAAGTTAAAAAAAAATTAAAAGAATATTTTTGAGAAATTTGCTTCACAAAAGTGATAGAAAAAAAAAAAAAATTATTTTAAGTGCCTTTTCCTTTATTTATGGAAAGGCAAAATATACAACAGCCTTTAATGACATGTTAAGCATAAAGCTATGCTGGAACTTGTTCAGAAGTTATTTTTATTTTTAAAAAACTCCAAACAGGTTTCCCTTCCTTGACGTATTCAGTGTGAAATAATGACACATGTACATAAATGTAATAAGGAAGTACATGTGTAAGATAGGTTAGGATGTAAGGATGCTAATTCACATTTCTGAGAAACGTACAATAGTAATTGTGAGAAAAACCCCAAGATCCTGCTTTTCTATTGCCCAATATTTTGAGAGACAATGAACATTAAATAAAAATGACAAATACAGACAGGACAAGAGTTTACGGCAGGAGAACCATGTTACTTGAATAGCCACTTTAAGTGGCATAGCCATGGGGAGGGGCAGTACCCCCCCCCCCCCCCAACTTTTTGCTGCCTCTCCAAACATTGGCCCTATGCAACTTTCAGATAACATATAGAGCCTTAACCCTTTACCTAACATGAAAAGCAGATGTCACTTGAAAACAAAATTTTTGAATAACTAATTTTTTTGCATTTTGAAAAAGAGGAAAAAAAATAATGAAAATTAATTGGCGATTTTTGTGATTAGCGCTAGACGATTTTGGTCATTACGTTGGGTGAAGGGTTATAATGGTCTCCAATATAGGGCTACACACTTGATAAATGCCTCAAATTTTCTCGTAGAGTACTGAATTTTGCAAAATTTTCTTGCGGGTGAAGACCAAGTCAGTCTTAACTAGGATACTCAGGTTGTCCCCACTCCTCCCATTTCCCTTCAAAAATGGAGGAGCAAGTTAAGGATAGGGGATGCCTCCACCCCTGCCCCAAATCCCCTGCACAAAGGCTTTCCAATCATCATGTTTGCTCCCCCCCCCCCCCCCCAACTGGCTAGGGTTCTCCTATTGTAGAATCCCGGCTATGTGCTGGCCACTTTCCCTGTGAAAATTATTCAATTAACAGGAATTTGGCCATTTTACACTACAGTCTACAATAAAGTGAAAACCTGCATGCTCCTGGACCTCTGTCAAACAAGATACAGTTGATTAAATGCTATATTGGGTGTCCTGAGGCCAAATAGGGAATTCAGTGGCTGTCGGAAAAATTCTTCTGAAGACATGTGCGATTTTTTTTATTCAATTAACTAGGAAGTTGACTCTATAACCGATATGCCATTAACAGGTCAAATTTGTTATGGTAAATAGTTTGGTGTTTGAATTGAAAATTATATGCAATTAACAGGGCTGTTTAATTAACTGGTTGAGTGCTAGATTTTTTTTGGTAGTCTGAATTTGTTATTCAAAATTTATTTTATTACAAATTATTGGAGAGTGCCCACAGGCACTCTTCAATAATTTGTAATAAAACAAATTTATATAAAACAAAATTATTATTTGCATTTGACTGAATATGAAACATGGGCAGGGGAAATGTTGGCTTTTTCTCTGGTACCCTCTTTTTCTCTCAAAACCCTGATAGTGGCTTCCAGCACTCAACCAGTTAAGGGATATCCAATTAATTGGTTTCACTTTTTCTTCATTCATGATGCCCATTTACAATAATTAACCATTTACCTAATGTAGTTGTCAGATACAGACAGTGCTATTAGAGCTGGGAGATTTTTTATTTTTCAGATTGGGTTTCGGGTTCATTTCAGGAGAAAACCTCAGTTCAGTCCAGTTTTTCTATGTGTGAAGAACGTCTAGTAAAAAAGAAAGGGCACCGCAAGACGTGTGTCAACGTACTTGAATAGCAAAAAATTTTCTAACTCTGGGAAAAAAGTGTGGAAGAAACTCACGCCACACACACGTATCATTCCCCCATGATGCTCTATTACAATACCAAATATCAAATTGGAGTAGCAGTGGCTGAAATAAAAGGGAAAATGTTGGTATGGACAGACTGATGGGACAGACGAAAGGATGGATGGACAGATGGATGGATCGATCGATCGACAGATGGACGGACGGATGGAGGGAGGTCTCCACTAGAAACCCCCCTCGACTTTTCAAGTCAGAGCATAATAACACCTCAGGCTCCTTAACTTGGAAAAAAAATCTACAATAGTTTGTACAACACGACAAAAAGCACCCCGTCTGTATCTCCATTGGGCTCAGCCTAACTTTCCTTTGATCATTCTTAGTGGTTCCAGAGGGATCGGTTGCTGGGCCTAGTTGGTTAGAAAAAAACATAAAGGTAATAAACAAATAAAGTTCATCTAATCTATGTAGTGTTCTCAGTGTCACATCGTCTCCTTTATTGACTTGTGAGGTGGATGAGTCAATGATGGAGAAGATGTAACACTACGCATTCACATTTTTGCCAGATATAGTCTTATTGATGAGAGTCCATACAACTACACAAGTTCCCTTCTCATTAGATTATTTTCTCCCCCCACTATACATGAAACATATGCATGTCCCGGGTGAGACAGCAGGGTGGGAGAAATATCCCACCCACCCCACGTGACATACTCATTTGCATATTTTATTAGGTCGCCGGAACTATTTCATCATCGTCTGCACAATTGTAAATAAACAAAATGGCTTCACGATTTCCCGACTGTAATCCGCGCACCATTCAAAATCAACAATGTTGATTTGTTTCAACCCCATGTTTCTCTGCAGATTTAATAATATCACTGCGCGAATTTATCGATCGATCAATAATCTCACAATGCCCTTTAGAGTTTGACATGTGCAAATTCATTAACCCCTTAACGGACAGTGTTACAAATCAATTTTTTAGTATATACCTATGTGGTATATACCTAACTTTTGTACGATGTTTCCGATGAAATTGTTCGTTTTTCGAAAGGACTACGACTTGATAAACTGGTTATGTCAGCACGTGACCGCCAATTATCTATAATGACATAATCCTCGTGTGTGTGTGTGGGGGGGGGGGGGGGGGGGGGGTCTGAAGGTGGGATTTCCCCATCCCACCTCCAGACTCATCGGGGATCATAATAATCCCTGATGGGCGAGAGTTTGAGATGGGGAAATCTCACTCAAGGATAAGATATTTGGGCCACACACGAGGTTTGCCGAGTGTCTGGACCAAATATCTTGTCCTGAGGGTGAGATTTCCCCATCTCACACCCACCCCCAACAGGGATAATTTTTCTCTCTCCACCAAAACATCCTTACATCATCAAAAGTAATTCAGGGGCACGTGCAGCTATATATCAAAAAATTTTATTGTCCATTTCTGAAAAAAACTGATTTGCTTAACGGAAAGAGCACACAAAAGATCTGTATATACCACAGGTATATACCACAAAATTAAATCCAATGCTGGCAAGAGAGGGGTTAAAGATTTGTAGCGAAATGAACATTGACACATTCTGATGATGTCATATTATGAATTCTGCAATGTATTCGCATAACCTTTTGACGGGAATTTTGTGCAACTCTCTCCACTCATAATGGTGTTTATCAAAAAATTCACGTAAAAGAGTCAAGTGTCCTTTGGATTTGCAGTCTGTGTTTTTATTTCTATTTTCTTCGACAAACGTTCGTTGACTAATATTTCCAAAACGTGACACCATGTTGTTTGTTTACAGAAGAACGTGCTATGATTGAATAGTCCTGCGCTCATTAAAAATGCTAATAAGTCAATATAGGTTGGTCACGTGGGTGGAGTGAAATAGCGGTCACGTGGGTGGGGTGAGAGACAGGCATATCTCTCCCAGCTGTCTCACACGACTTTATATGTGTCTCAGTACCTTAGTGGTGGGAGAAAAGTTTGTGCACAAATACAATAAAACGGTTTGCCAGGGTTTGCAGTTCAGTTTTTGCAGTTCGATTTTCTGGTTTGAAACAAAAATCGGAAACAAAACAAAAAAAAGAAAAACATCCGCCTCTAAGTGCTAATCTGAATAAGCCAAGACCAATACCGGGTCTGGACCTGCGTCGCTGCATGCAACAGATCTGAAAATTAGATACACGATACAACTCATCATTATGAAGCAGCAGACCAAATATGAAAGTGTCAATGACACTGTAGCTCAACTTGACAAACTTGAACTTGGTAAGTTATAAATGAAATGGTAAAATTGAAGATCATTGGTACCAATGTAATTTTTTTTGCCAGTGGCAACATTTTTTGACAGAAACCGAAGAAAATCGATAGCTCCCATCTAGAGGCCTCCCCAAACAAGCATGCCAGGTTTCAAAGCAATCCGATCATAAATGTGCCCTGTAGGGTGTATAAAAGGGAAATATTGTGGTCTGACTAGACTAAATTCTAAGAACGTTGGCCGTGGCAACATATTTTGACGGAAATAGAAGAAAATCGATAGCTCCCATCTAGAGGTCACCGTAAATAAGCATACTAGGTTTCAAAGCAATCTAATCATAAATGTGCCCTGTCGGGTGAGCCAAAGGGAAATATTGTGGTCTGACTAAACTAAGTTCTAAGAATGTTGGCTACGGCAACATTTTTGGATGGAAATTGAAGAAAATCGATAGCTCCCATCTAGAGGTCACCCCAAACAAGCATGAAAGGTTTTAAAGCAATCCGATCATAAATGTGCCCTGTAGCGTGTGCCAAAGGGAAATATTGAGTCTTCTGACTAAACTAAGTTCTAAGAACATTGGCCGCGGCAACATTTTTTGACAGAAATGGCAGAAAATCGATAGCTCCCATCTAGAGGTCTCCCCAAACAAGCATACCAGGTTTCAAAGCAATCCAATCATAAATGGGCCCTGTAGGGTGTGCCAAAGGAAAATATTGAGGTCTGACTAAACTAAGTTCTACGAACGTTGGCCGTGGCAACATTTTTTGCCGGAAATTGAAGAAAATCGATAGCTCCCATTTAGAGGTCACCCTAAATAAGCATACCAGGTTTCAAAGCAATCAAATCATAAATGTGCCCTGTAGGGTGTGCCAAAGGGAAATATTGTGGTTTGACTAAACTAAGTTCCAAGAACGTTGGCCGCGGCAACATTTTTTGACAGAAATTGAAGAAAATCGATAGCTCCCATCTAGAGGTCACCCCAAACAAGCATGCCAGGTTTCAAAGCAATCCGATCATAAATGTACCCTGTAGGGTGTGCCAAAGGGAAATATTGAGTCTTCTGACTAAACTAAGTTCTAAGAACGTTGGCCGCGGCAACATTTTTTGACAGAAATTGAAGAAAATCGATAGCACACATCTAGAGGTCTCCCCAAACAAGCATACCAGGTTTCAAAGCAATCTGATCATAAATGTGCCCTGTAGGGTGTGCCAAAGGGAAATATTGAGGTCTGACTAAACTGAGTTCTACGAACGTTGGCCGTGGCAACATTTTTTGCCGGAAATTGAAGAAAATCGATAGCTCCCATCTAGAGGTCACCCTAAATAAGCATACCAGGTTTCAAAGCAATCAAATTATAAATGTGCCCTGTAGGGTGTGCCAAAGGGAAATATTGTGGTTTGACTAAACTAAGTTCTAAGAACGTTGGCCGCAGCAACATTTTTTGCCGGAAATTGAAGAAAATCGATAGCTCCCATCTAGAGGTCACCCCAAACAAGCATGCCCAGTTTCAAAGTAATCTGATTATAAATGCGACCTGTGAGGTGTGCCAAAGGAAATTGTGGACGTACGTACTAAAGTACTAACATACTAACGTACGTACGTACGTACGTACGTACGTACGTATGTACGTATGCCGACGGACGAGAAGTGATGGCAATAGCTCAGCTTGACTTTGTCAAGTTGAGCTAATAAAATCATTCCCTTTCATAGAAGCCAAAAAAACTTTGATGGAAGAAGTGTTTTGGACGGACTGACGGACGGAGTCGAGCGGTTACTAGACCTGCTCTGCCGCTGGCGACGCAGGTAAAAATCCGCATTCACAAAACAATAAATAACAGCTCTGAACAAATATTCTTATTAACATGAGTATTCAAGTAACCTGAATTTGGTCATTTTCCTACATTCTGTGACAAGCTAAGTATTTATTCTATTATATCTTTTATGACAGAGGTCATGGAGCTCTGTCAAATAAGACATAATGGAATAAATGCCTGGAGAAACAAGAGATATTGCTGAAGGCAATTCATACCCCAAATGCAGTGCTGGACTGATGAAGCATAAATGAATTAAAAACAAAGTAAGGATCATAACTCTGTTGAAAAATTGTGGGCAACTTTTTTATAACATGTGCAGGAGTGGCTAAGGATCCCTCACACCAAATTTCACTACTAATAAGATATCGCTGTGGATGGACAGATGCATGGACTGATGCCAGGATGGAAGCACAGATGAATGCATGCATGGATGCATTTAATCAAGTATATCCCCTATTCTCTTCGAGAGTGCAGGTATAAAAATACTGAGGTCATAATGAACAGTAAAACTGGGGAATTTGGGGTTGTTGGTTTAATTTTTCAATGGAATACAATTAATTTTTTTTAATTTACATAGATGAACTCAATAAGCCACTTGCAGTTAACCCTTTACCCAATGCAAAAAATATCATTTTTTTATTTTTATTACTATTTTTTTAAAGTTTTAAAAAATTTTTGAACAAAACCTTATCATGTGACTCCTCATTGGAATGAACTCGATGAGCTCGTTCCAAGGAGGAGGCACATGATATGGTTTTGTTGAAATATTTTGAAAAATTACTTTTTATCAACTGCTCAATTTGTAAATTAAGCAGGCGGATACAGGCAATTCGTTAGGTAAAGAGTTAAACAGGCCTGATGACTTGAGGAGGGTGAAACGGAGTACAATAAAGTAAAATTGCTCTCCTGGACTAGAATAAGGAGGGCATTAAAGGACTTCCTGGATTTTACAAACGATCAGGCCTACTTAAGAAGTTAAATCTGTAGGTATGGCAAATACTTGGTGTTTAACTGGTTGAGTGCTGGAAGCCCATATTTGGTTCTCATTCTAAAGTTCAAATATGGAAGTGTAAAGATTCATATGCCTTAGATGTGCTTCATTTGGAGTCTTTAACTCTTTCGCTGCCATACAGCTTCACAGCAGTACATGCCACTGCCATGCACTCAGTGGAATTACATGGTAATAATATATATAGTTTGGATAGAGAAGAATAACCTTTTTGTTTAGAGGAACATCTTGCTGAAACTTGGTATGCTAGTAGGTATATAGGTCTGAATGTTGAATTGCATATAAAACTCAGTCATATAAGGTCACGTACCATGGCAACCAAGATGGCCACCACACCAAAGTAAGGAAATGTCACCATATTCTTGTGTTTTGTGTGATTGAGTCAAACTATTTGTAGCCAAATAAAGGATTTTTATACTAAATGTTGTACTACTATTATGGTGATAGTAAATACTGATCAGCATATTTGAAAAAAAATATTACAGATAGTCCTTATATTGATTGGGGGGGCATATTGAAAATAAAGATGCCTTGTCATGGTCGGCATTGCTGAATCCTGCATGGATCAAACGGATCTTCTAAAACATATATTTGCCAGTCAAAACTAATTTGTTCATTTGCTGACTCTGACGACTCTTCTACCTTGAATCCTGCAGAATTTCCGACTACACCACCATTTCAAATGAAATCTTATTAACCTTCAGGTGTTAATATGTCCATATCATGGCCTTGAGGGGTTAATATGTCCCTATCACAGGCCACATCACTGAGAAATTCCCCATCTTCAGTTTCAAAACCACATTCACAATCTTGAGTCTTTAAAAATACACTCTATAACCTCACTTGTCTTGAAACATTTCCGAGTAGAACTCCTCGCAGACATTTTGTCTCAAAGACGTGCCAAAAGAAGCCAACATGCATTTTGATCCAAGCTGTATTCCTAATGTGGACGGTTGGGGCACAAAATTATACTTGACCTTTGACATTGAACATAAATAAAACACAACGACATCGTAAATCACAAAAATAAGTTACTTCCCCTAGAAGAGTCATACATGTACTGCTATTTGGTTTCAAATTTTGACTTCAGTCACAATCGGCAGCGGTTGGGTAATTCGACTTTAGTCGTGTTCGGCAGTGAAAGAGTTAAAGAGAAGCTTTTTAGTCTGTATGGATTTGTTTTGCTCCAGCTTATGGGAGAGTGCCTGAAGGCTCTCTTCCATAAATTTGTATCAAGGCTCAGACACGTGAAAGACTTTTTACAACCAAAAATAGTAGAACACTCCACCAGTTAAAAGGTGTTGGCATTTACAGGGTTACTCTACAATGTAATATATAATTAACCCTTAGTCCTCAGATTAATGTTACGTTAATAACTACCATATATACATGTACACAGATTCAGATGACTTAACCCTTTACCCAATGCAGATGATATCAAAATTTATGATTTTAAATATAATTTTTTCAAAAAATTTCAACAAAACCATATCATGTGACCCCTCGTTGGAACGAGCTCGTTCCAACGAGGGGTCACATGATATAGTTTTGTTGAATTTTTTTGAAAAATAATATTTTTTCAACTGCTGAAGTTGCATATTACGTGGGCGGATGCGGGCGTTTTGTTGGGTAAAGGGTTAACAGTGTTCCTACATTATTGTTGGCTGCCCGTACTCTCGAGTGCCTAATAATAGTACAGGGCAAAATAATAGTACATAGTGGAAAATTTCCTGAAAATTAATAATAGTACAGGGTCGAATAATAGAAAAGGGTGGAAAATTCCAAGATGTGAGCCAACCACTATGGTCTGAACCGTTTTCAGAGGTCTGATGCTCCTGAAGTGGTGAAAGGTTAAATTACTTTCGGTTATCATAATGTTCACATGGATTTGACTTGTTGCAATTTAAGGGAGAGTGCTTGTAGGCACTCTCCCTTAAATTGCACCAAGGCAAAACCTTATAGACTAATTAATTCTGTTTCAGTGATGGTATGAAGCACATCCACTGGGTACAAGGTCTTATTAAAGTTATGGTAGCAGTACTTCAGAATAAAGCCCAAATATATGCTTCCAGCTCTCTACCCACTAACATTTCCATTGCATACTGTTTGCTTGTACATGTACCTTACTAGTTTGTTTTTGGTGAACTTCTTGAGATAAGCAGCCGTTCTGCACATTCGATTGCTGAAAATTAATAATCATACAGGGTCAAATAAGGATCATACAGGCGGGCATTTTGTTCGAAAAAGAATAATCATATATGTATAATTATTAGGCACGCAAGAGTACCCAACAATGATGTAAAAACACTGTCATGATAAATGCACCCTGCAAGTAGAGTTCTCAAGGAAGAATACACTTGGGGCAACTTTTACAGAGCAAAACAAAAGGTGCAGTTTGTGGCTGTATGACGACTAAGGGTTAAGTAAGACCCACTATATTTCAATTACCTAAATGTCTTTCTGTTAGTCAAAAAAAAAAAGTACTTGCCAGATGGTAACCTCTATTGTGTGAAATTAATTAATTTCAACTTCATTTGTACTACAGTAAAAATTTATCCAGTGCAAGTGCACTGGTTTCCCAAACCAACTAACTGCATTCTTCTGTATCCAATAAGAGGTGGAAAAAACATCCCACACTTCAAACAGAAACCTTTAGACAGAGGGCAAACATAAACTGACACAATTTACCTTGTTCAATACTTGCACTCTATTTGAAACCTAGCTTCAATACAGTAGAGGCTGAAATGACTTCGTGTTGCTGATCTATAAAAGCATTTCTTTGTTGTAAGGAAGCAGATTTTACGGCTTGAAGTGGTTTGTGGGGAAAGAGTACAGAAGCCAAACTTATGTCATTTAATTTTATGTGGGAAACAGTGGATCAAGAACTTCTCAGACAGGCATGTTGAACAACTGAAGAGTTGTGAATCATTACAATTTACATTAAAAAGTAATGCAGTTGAGCCCACTTAATTGGAAATCTCTTAACTGAATAACCCTGTTAACTGAATATAATTTCCCAACACAAAACCATTTATCATACCTCCAGTACAAATTTCACCTGTTAATTGAATATAGATTATAGAGTAAACTCCTGTTAATTGAATAAAAAATATTGTAACCTGTCTAGAAATTACCCTGACTCGCCCCAGTTTTCCTTTGTTTCTAGACCTATTGGGCTTCAGCACATTCTATACAAGCATTTAATCTATTATATCTTGTTTGACAGAGCTCTGTGAGCTCTGTCAAACAAGATAATAGATTAAATGCTAAGTTGATCTCTAGAATACAGGGAAGTGACACAATCCCTCTTAATTGCACACTCCTGTTAAATGAATAATTTTCTTTGGTAAAGTGGCTATTCAATTAACAGGGTTTCACTATATTGGAAATCTCAGATTGCCAAAAGTATAAAACTTCTCAGCCTTACTCTGACAAGTGCTTTAACTGGTTGAGAAGCCCATATTTGGGCTTTGTTATTGTTATCCCTTCCCCCAACATAGTGGCCAAAACCAGCTATCCTCAAAATTCACTATTAAATTTCCAATACTTTTTCACTTTTTCATTTCTTGTCTCAAAAACATATAGCTTGTGACCACTTACTGGAACAAGCTCGTAAAGATCATTCCAATGAGGGGTCATAAGCTATGTTTTTGAAATAAAAAAGGAAAAATATTAATTATTCAAGAATTTTATTTGCAAATGTTGTCTTAATTTTTAATTATTGGGGTTTACCGATGCTTCAGATTGCCAAAGTCACCTCGTGTCAGAGAGTTTTATGCTTGGAGGAAGTCAGGGTACTCAAACAGAACCAATGAACAGTGGCAAGTAATGTCAGACTTCTGAATGTACCAACTCCACACCAGGGAGGGATCGAGGAACAGGACAGTGAATGAAGTCACTGCATTATGGCGATGTTAAACATAACAGAAAAGTTACGAGTCCAAATTATTTTATTTTATCGAAATTAAAACTGAACAAAATAACAAAACGGGTATACAATTTCAATTTGGGGGGGGAGGGGGTTATTAATAAAGATGTGGGGGTCCAAGGTTGAGATGCCTTGGGTATCTCCCGAATGTCGTGGGCCTTTGCCAGGGGTGTGGGTACAAGAGAGTGTGTCCGCCACCCATTGGTTTGCAATCTGTGGGCCCTGCCCCAGGAAAAAAAATTTCATATTTGGATGCCAAGGGGGGTGCTATCTGAGCAGTTTTCTACAAGGCCTGACGTGGTCTTCAAAGGCACCCAGATTGTGTCAGATAGCAATTTGAAGTTTGGTTTGAGGGGTGACCCCCCTCCCCCCTTATGGTGCTTCCACTGATTATAGCATTTACAAAATAAAATATATACAAGACCATAAAGAAAAAACATACTATCTACCCCAAATGCATATTAACACTTCATCAATGAGTGCTGGTGAAGTGTGCCAGTTTGACATAGAACACTTTAAATAGCTCTCAGGTGACATTTCTATAGTCTTTTCTAGTACGACGATAGTGATTTAGATTAACTGAAGGGCCTGGAAATAATACCCAAAAACCGAACCAAAACCATGGTTTTAAAAAAAATAAAACCGAACCTGGAAAAAAAACCCTCCATGCACTATATTTTGGCTCCTTCTAAGATCTTGACTGATCCCTTGATTGATTTGTTTTATTACAATTACACTGGAGAGTGCCCAGAGACAGTGATGTTAAACTGACATAGGCAATTTTTTGCATCCCTTCCACTCACATCATGTGACCCCTCGTTGGAACGAGCTCATTTAGCTCGTTCCAATGAGGGGTCACATGATATGGTTTTGTTGAAATTTTTTGAAAAAATGATATTTAAAATAATAAATTTTGATATCGTCTGCGTTGGGTAAAGGGTTAAGCCTTCTTTGATCCTGAACCCTCAAAAATGCAGAACTTCTTGCTCAATTGGTCCATACTGGGTTGGAGAGTTTTGTAAAAAATGAACATGGGTTCAACAGCTGTTTATTGGCATTGAATGGCTTGAATTCATTTCATGGAGAACACACACCATTTACTACGGTACACATTAAGAGCATGTTTGTGAAGCAAAACTGTTACAATGAAAAATGGTTAGGAGAGCAATAAGTAGCTCCCAGGGAAGCGATTTTTTCCATCCTGGATTTTTAAAAAAACCAAACCTGCAAGAGACCTCTCCAATGAATTGTAACAAAAAATGTCATTGAAGAAATTATGACTTTCAAACATAATTGAGCACTCTTAGTTAGCAGATCTGATCTGGGGGGGAAATGAACAAAACTGATGGGCGCTGTTTTAAGCTCCTGCGAAATCAGAGATGGGAGTAAATTGCACCCATAAAATGTTATATGAATTTTCGAGGAAATACTGTCACCAAATATCAGAAACCTTAACCCTTTGAACTCTAGTGGTATCTTCCATGCTAGTTCAATGGAAGCAATTAGAAGAGCCCATATTCATTATTTGGGATAGATCAATCAATATTTTCAACGTGCAGGCCCAGAAAATACTGATTGGTCTACCCCACACATTAACTGTACAGCCATCCTATTTAATGACATTATGACGTATCATGTTCCTGGCCAGAAAAGTGGCTGCTGAGGTTCAGGCTGTTAAATGTATAAAGAATTGCTGAATTATGACAGTTACTTGCCACTGGAAACAGAGTGCTGCTTTATCAAAATAAAACACACATTTATATGTCCTCACAGTATATTAGACCTCCACAACATTTTTCAATAAGAGCATTTTTTAGCTCCTGGAAAATAGAAAACACAGGTGTTGACAGGAGCAATTGCACTCGCACCCGTCTCATTCCCAGGACTGCTGGGGTTATATTTTCACCTTTTTCAAAGACTTAAAAGCTTTGGAACCTAAACATATTTTCAACAACAAACCTCACCGCCTGGAAGAAAAGTGGAAAATGCTGAAAATGTTCGCTATGAAGAACACTAAAGCTGGATATTTACATTCACCAGGTCGCAATGCACACAAACTATTTTTGAAAAGTTGTAATGAAAGCAAATAATTAGAATAAAAAATTTTGATATTATGTGCATCAGGTAAAGAGTTAACATATGATACGGGGGTGCGGTGGCATTGTGGTAAGCGGTTCTCGTCAGATCACCGAAGTTAAGCAACGTCAAGCCCGGTTAGTCCTCGGATGGGTGACTGTCTGACCGATCAATTTGGACTCCCGTGCTATGTCCTTGGGCAAGGAACTTAACCCCCATTGTTCACATGGGGGCACGATCACACCGTGTACTAAGTCGCACTGTGCGGCGATGGTGCGCTTGTCTTCAACTAATCTAACCCTGTCTGTGCTGCAGTGTGGAGTTACGATGTTGGGGAACTGACTGCTGCTCGTCGTTGCCTGGTGGTTCTCTCCAGTTACTCCGGCTTCCTCCACCCGTAAAACTGTCACGCTCATGATTAGCCATTGTGCATAAGTATGTGACCTTAAACACCAATAAATAAAGTATGATAACTGATAAGACCTAAAAAAAAGTTTAAAATCTTTTCAGGCCCACTCGAATGGTCATTTTGGCTGCCACATGATCTCTTTTTACAACCAATGCAAACTTGAAAAAAAATTAACACGAGGGATGTTACATCCCAACGCTCACCTACATTCGCGCTTGATAATGTCGTTCCAATGTAACATGCCTAATATTTAGTTAATATAAATCATTAACTAGGCATCAAATGATTAATGTGGTTTATGTGATGGCTTTGGAAAGTCTATATTTCTGCATTTATTATATATCAATTCAACACAGAATCACTGGATACATCTTTTAGAAATGTTTATGATTAAGAATATGAATCGTGAGGCCAGATATTAAATCATAAATAAGAATTAGGAAAGGCTTTCATAAATCACTGAAATTTTAATTGAAGTACATTCATTGGTTAAAGAGGAGTTGCGGAAAAACATTCGTTCAAGAAAGTGACTATAAGTCCCAACAAAATTACATCACATCAACAACTAAAATTAGCCTTAATGTTACTAGTAACAAGTATGAGAAAGTATTAAATAATAAAAAAAAGAAGTTAAAAAAAATTTTTTTTAAAGAAAGTGAATATAAGTCCCAAAAATCCCCGTCAAATTCCTCAAATATGCATGTAATAAGGGCGCAACGTTACCGCAATGTAGTTCAGTAACCCATGCGTACAATATCAACTGCCTGGAAAGACACATAGAAACAGAACTCACCTTAACACCTCACCTTAACACAAACTTTTAGAACTTAAAATTGAGTAAGTCAGACAAAAAAGTGAACATTGTGACTGAAAAAAAGAAAAGAAATCAGTTAAATTTCTGCATACAGTAGGGTTAATACCTACAGTTGTTACTGAAATGAGAAAATAAACAGTAATGAGAGGTGAAGGCACCACAATCTGCACAAAAGCTGACTTTAACGCAAATTCTTACAACACCTAAATGCTAATTCTTACAAGTTTTGGCAGAAAATCAGCCTCAAATTCCTCAAATATGCATGTAATGAGGGTTAAATATTACTGCAATGGAGTTCAGTAACCCAAGTGCAGAATATTAATCGCCTGGAAAGACACATAGAAACACAACTCACCTAAACACAAAGTTTACAAAGTTTTACAACTTAAAATTTACTAAGTCCGAGAAAAGCATGAAAATTTTGAGTGAAAAAAAAGAAAATTTCCGTTAAATTTCTGCATACAGTAGGGTTAATACCTACAGTTGTTACTGAAATATGAAAATCAACAGTAATGAGAAGTTAAAGCAGCACAATCTGCACAAAAGCTGACTTTAACGCAAATTCTTACAACACCTAAACGCAAATTCTTACAACAACTTTTGGCAGAAAATTTTAGGTGAAATTTGGAAAAAAGGTCATAGTATCAGGGTTAAATACTGTTCTGATAGTCCCCTACAACCTACATATGCAATATCAAAGGCCTGAGCCCACTGATCTTTGAGAACTCACCTTAACACCTCACCTTAACACAAACTTTTAGAACTTAAAATTTACTAAGTCCGAGAAAAACATGGAAATTTTGACTGAAAAAAAAAGAAAATTTCCGTTAAATTTCTGCATACAGTCGGGTTAATACCTACAGTTGTTATTGAAATATGAAAATCAAGAGTAATGAGAAGTTAAAGCACCACAATCTGCACAAAAGCTGACTTTAACGCAAATTCTTACAACACCTAAACGCTAATTCTTACAAGTTTTGGCAGAAAATCAGCCTCAAATTCCTCAAATATGCAGGTAATGAGGGTTAAATATTACTGCAATGGAGTTCAGTAACCCAAGTGTAGAATATTAATCGCTTGGAAAGACACATAGAAACACAACTCACCTAAACACAAAGTTTACAAAGTTTTACAACTTAAAATTTACTAAGTCCGAGAAAAACATGAAAATTTTGAGTGAAAAAAAAGAAAATTTTCGTTACATTTCTGCATACAGTAGGGTTAATACCTACAGTTGTTATTGAAATATGAAAATCAACAGTAATGAGAAGTTAAACCAGCACAATCTGCACAAAAGCTGACTTTAACACAAATTCTTACAACACCTAAACGCAAATTCTTACAACAACTTTTGGCAGAAAATTTTAGGTGAAATTTGGAAAAAGGTCATAGTATCAGGGTTAAATACTGTTCTGATAGTCCCCTACAACCTACATATGCAATATCAAAGGCTTGAGCCCACTGATCTTTGAGAACTCACCTTAACACCTCACCTTAACACAAACTTTTAGAACTTAAAATTTACTAAGTCCGATAAAAACATGGAAATTTTGACTGAAAAAAAAAGAAAATTTCCGTTAAATTTCTGCATACAGTCGGGTTAATACCTACAGTTGTTATTGAAATATGAAAATCAAGAGTAATGAGAAGTTAAAGCACCACAATCTGCACAAAAGCTGACTTCAACGCAAATTCTTACAACACCTAAACGCTAATTCTTACAACAAGTTTAGGCAGAAAATCAGCCTCAAATTCCTCAAATATGCATGTAATGAGGGTTAAATATTACTGCAATGGAGTTCAGTAACCCAAGCGTAGAATATTAATCGCTTGGAAAGACACATAGAAACACAACTCACCTAAACACAAAGTTTACAAAGTTTTACAACTTAAAATTTACTAAGTCCGAGAAAAACATGGAAATTTTGAGTGAAAAAAAAGAAAATTTTCGTTAAATTTCTGCATACAGTAGGGTTAATACCTACAGTTGTTATTGAAATATGAAAATCAACAGTAATGAGAAGTTAAACCAGCACAATCTGCACAAAAGCTGACTTTAACACAAATTCTTACAACACCTAAACGCAAATTCTTACAACTTTTGGCAGAAAATTTTAGCTGAAATTTGGAAAAAAGTCGTAGTTTCAGGGTTAAATACTGTTCTAATAGTCCCCTATCACCTACATATGCAATATCAAAGGCCTGAGCCCACTGATGTTTGAGAAATTCACCTTAACATTAAATCTTACAATATTGGACACGCCGGACGCCGACGCCCGAGGTTATCACAATAGCTCACCACATCTTACAGATGTAGGTGAGCTAAAAATTAAATGGTTTATGTCTGATTTCTTTCCCAAGTTAATAAATTTTTCCCTTGAGTGCAAGAAGACTTTGCAATGCTTTAGCATTGCAAAGCCTTCTTGAACTCAAGGGACGAAATACACCACTACTCATGCTATTCTGTAGATTATGAGGCCCAAAACACAAAACCAAGAATATGAACTTTTGATGGCAAAGAAATAATTACAAAAATAAACTAGAGAGCATGTCATCCACTGATGACACATAAAGATAACCCCGCTCTTCGGCCCAACTGAACCCTCTTCCAACAATATATCCCAAATGAAAACAGAAGAATGTTAAAACATCTAAGTTAAAAATCAAGAAAGGGAAATAACTGTGGAGAAACAAAATTTCCGCAAGACTTTATACATGTTGCACATCTTCATTGTGTGTATGATCATATTCTGAAGTTTCAACTATGTGAATTGAAAAGTGGGGGAGGAGTTGATTACAGCATTTTGCAACAACAAAAAATGGACTGAGAAACCGAAGATCTACTTTGTGGAGGCTAACGGTTGAGTAGATGATGGTATTGGAGAAGGTGGTGGGGTGATGGGAGGGAACATTCTTCAAAGTTCAAACTTTTATTATTTTCTCTATATACTGATACTTTCATTGGTAGAGTACGCAAAATACATGTAGTGCATAATTACATAATTCTGGGAACACAAGATAATACTCACACCCAAATCTCACATTTTAACCCCCTACACACTGATGTCGAAATATCTGAAGTTCAGACTGCAAATTTTTCCCATAATGCAACTTGAATTTAAACAATACAATCTTGTTTGACAGAGCTCATTGAGCTCTGTCACACAAGGCTGAATTGGTTAAATTTTCAGTTGCATCATGGGAAAAATGGCTACTTGAAATTTGGATTTTTTGTCATCAGAGTGAAGTGGGTTAATCACCATAATTACATTTGTGGACAAAAATTTTAAGCATCTCAATGTTTTCCAGGATTTAAAAAAACATATACTAGATTCTGTCCTAAGAAGCTTTTCTAAAGGGCTTTTGAACTACACCTGTTGCATATATATTATGAATAGATGGGATGCAAACACTTGAGTTATTTGAGTAAGTAACAACAGCTGTAACTATGAACTATCCATTTTACAAGCAGCATACCTGAACAAGAGGGTGGATTCAGTGATCCATCAAATATCTATGTTGTAGGTGTTTCATTTTTCTCGTTCGTTTTGTGTTTTTATTGAGCAGCTGAAGAGAAATGCTATTTTTCTATTCTGAGAATAGTTTTACAACTGCTTGGATTTAACCCTTTACCCAGAGCACATGATAACAAAATTCGTTATCTTTATTACATGTACTTTGTTCTTCAAAGTTTGCAAAAAACCTGAACAAAACCATATCATGTGACCTCTCAGAGGTAGAGCTGTTTCGGTGTCGGTTTTTTTGGTGCGATTTTTAAAAAATCGCGAAAGTCGATGTTTTTCCCATAATGCAATTTTCTGTTGCTGTTGTGCATTTGCAACATGGAGCGATGTGCCACTCGCATAAAAGAAAGTCAGCAAGTTACAATTTTTTCTCTCAATATTTTCATAATTCATAATAGACATCTAATTAACATAAGAGCATGTGGCCAATAGTCAATACGCACACTAATCAGGGCTTGCCTTGAGTTGGGGCCGATCAGCCCCGGCCCCGAGAGGCCCCTTCTCAGGGCTTTTACGAGCCTTCGAAAGCACGCTTGTCAACTAATGGGGAAATTCCTTTCAATCCCACAATACTATGCACGGGTACATCCGATCCTAACATCTGAATAAATGCAACAGAAACTGCCATCAAAATAAATGTACGAAATAAAATAAAATGTGTACCTGTGTCTACGTGGAGAGGTGGTGGCCTGGGGGGTGCATTCCATTTCTGAAATATCCAAAGCTGTGGGGAATTTTCATAGATTGAAATTATTTAAACGGTAAACTGAAATGCTTTTCTTCTCAATTTTTTTCTTTGAGACAACCCTTGCATCGAAAATACACACCCCACAATATCTACGAAACGTCCTAAAATTTTATCAACAAAAAATCCCAAATGTCTATGTACGAAACGTCCAGCACCCACATGATGGGTCCAAGTCGTTCCGTCCCCGGGACGATTCATCCCCTAACAGAGTGGGACGTTTCGGCCTCGAGACAATAGCAAATCATTAAGATGATATGGGATGTTGGATTTTTTTCATTATGTAACAAGACATGATCACATCCTAAGAAATGGTTTGCCAAATCAGTTTTAATGATACACATCACATGTTCACATTAAGTTGTGGATTTGTTTTTGCCTAAAAAACATCCAGGTAGATAAGAAACACATTCCACTGGAATGTGTTTTTTATCTACCTAGATTTTTTTTTTCTTAGCAAAAGCAATCAACTAAGGTCGCCATTGGAAAGAATGTAACAACATAAAATTACCCCAAAAGGCCCTGACCTCAATATCTGGGAGACTTTTTTCAGGCCCCCAGCAGGCCCCGACCTCAACATCTGGGGGACTTTTTTTTAGGCAAGTCAAGCCCTGCACTTGGTTGATAGTCGAGTGTCCCTGCTGCTAATTGTGCAAATCCCTCCGTCCCGATAATCTTCCAATCTGTGTGCCGTTTTCTGTTCAATTACTGGGCTTTTGTTTCAAGAGTTTGCAGCAGGAACACTCAACTGTCAATCGAGTGTGCATATTCAGCACGCGCTCTTATGTTAATTAGATGTTTACACGTCAAACCTAAACTAACATTGTGGATTTAAAGGCTCTTAATTTCATTACGTTGATTGATAGAATATTCAATACACATCATGACATGCATAGATTATTAGATTAATGCCCGACGATCATAAAGGTACTGTATTTTTTCAATAATTTACAAAAAAAGTGTTTTTATGGACTTGAAACGAGGTCCACTTTTCTCAAAACAGCGCTAAAAGTTACTAAAACCTCACTTGCGCACGATTTTCAAACTCGAAAGACTGAATGAGGCACATGTGTTATTAACATCGACATCAAGGTTTTTTGTCTAAAAAAATTGAAAATCGACATCGAAGTCAAATTTCAACACTGAGACAGTTCTACTCAGAGGAAGGAGCTCGATGAGCTTGTTCCATTGCGGGGTCACATATGGTTTTGTTGAAATTTTCTGAAAAACTGTTCCTTTCAACTGCCTCAATTTGTAAATTAGGTTGGCAGATGCACCCAATTCATTGGGTAAAGGTTTACCCTTTATCTAATGCACAAGATATTTTCAAATTTGTTATTTTAGGCAACCCAAAGTTGATCTTTTGTTTCTCAGGCCACTTTTTGTAAAATTGCATGTGGGTGGGTGTTTTTTTTATTTTTGTAACCATTTCATTGCCATCAAAAGTTAATGTCCTTCATTTGTTTTCTGTTTTAGGTCTCATAATCTACAGAAAAACATGTGTGTTGGTATTTATCATCCCTGGAGTGCAAGAAGGCTTTGCAATGCTAGGCATTGCAAAGCCTTCTTGCACTCAAGGGACAAATTTAACAATTTTATTAACTTGGATAAAATATCAGACGGAAACCACTTAATTTTAATTTTTACAAGTTTGCATTGGTTATAAAAAGAGAGCATGCGGCAGCCAAAAGGACCACGTGGGAGGGCCTGAGGAACAGATTAACCTTTTTAGACCTTAAATATCATGTTTGTGGTTGAAATAGCCACTGAAAAGAAGTCTGCGTGGAGAAACATACCTCCTCAAAACATACAACAACTAGAAGGCTTACCTTATCAGCACTCTCTCGCTGCAGGGGCTCCTGTAGTGCATCAGTCTCTGCTCCTGTGCATCCAACTGCTACAAAGCTGTATGAGCCTTTTGTGTATGGATTGTTACCCCACTTTGTTCTGAAAGACAAAAAAAAACAATGAATATCATGGTGCAACACCACCTGTATCCCCCCGCCAAGGGTTTCTAAGTTGAAAAAAGTGGAAAAAGGCATCCACTGACTGAGACATGAATGTCCAAAGTTGTTACAGATGGACAGATGGATGAACGGATGGATGGATGGATGGACAAAAGGACAGAACCCATCTCTATATCTCCCACAAAATTTTGTTTTGGCAGGGGATAATAATTGACAAGTATGAAATTACCTCAAACTCATTCTGATGAGGTATAATATTTTTTAGCTGGATTTTAACCCACGATTTGTACAGAATATCAGAATTTATTATTTTAAAAATACGTAAAGGCCAAAACCGGCCAGAGCTATTCACAAAATTCACGATTCAATTTTTATTACTTTTTCATTTTTTGTCACAAAACCATAGCTTCTGACAACTCATTGGAACAAGCTCATTCCAATGAGGGGTCATAAGCTGTGTTTTTCATGCAAAAAATAAAAAATTAGTGCTTCAAGAATTTTATTTGCAAGAGTCGACCGCTTTTCGTGTTAGGTAAAGGGTTAAAGTCACTTTTAGCATTTTTGTCTACATCATGACAGCAGCAATGGCATGAAGTCAAGTTTAACCAATCGTTTATACAGTACGTGGAGAGTGTATTATCATGAAATCACCCGCAGAGTGGAGATTCCACCCAAGTAATAATTGCAAATTTGTTGCAAAGCCTAACCAGCACAAGCAAAGTTTCAGCCAATGGACCTCCGGGTTAAACCTGGAGATCCATTGGCTGAAACATTGCTTGTGTTTTTTGGCGATATGTACAAAATTTGAAAGTTATAGCTTGGGCGATAACTCCACTCCGTGGGTGATTTAGTTACAATCCAATCTCCACGTACTGTACATATGTTGCCCACTTTAGAAGACTTCCATCCCCGGTGTTGGTTCCGGGTCCTAGCTTCCCTGTAAATCAGAACTCGTTTACCACAGTAAACAACAGGGTGTAAGTAACTGTTAATGAAAAACCCGATGAGCTGACCGGGTTTTCACTAAAATTTAAAATGGTAAATTTTCACCAGAAATAAACTCTAAAACTGATCATTTTTTCATAAAAAAAAACCTGATTTCAAGGAAAACACTCAAAGCTTAAATTCCTGAAACAAGCTCCTGAGGATAATTATTTATCGGAAGTAACACTGGCAGTGTTAATTTTATATGTAACATCACATTAACACTTCAACTAGAGTAAAAATGTTTACATTGTGTCAACCCATCAACCAAAGCAACATCAGGATGCACTCAAGAGATACCAAACTAAAATTTGGATCTTCGGGGTAATTTTTTAAATTGACAAAATGGACAGGGTAAGTTTTACATTTGCATTTCACACATTAACCCTTGAATGATAACAATGCCTGGATGCACTCCTACATTCACAGAGATGTAAATCTGAAATCTGGCACATAGGGACAATTTTTTATTAGGTATAACAAGGGTAGGGGGACATTTACATCATGTTAACACTTCAACATGAGAAATGCTGGGAATATGTGCCAGTTGTTAACTGGTAGAGTGCTAGAAGCCCATATTTGGGCTGTATTCTGAAATGGCAGTACCACATTTTAAAGGCTTCATATTCTGTGGATGTGTTTCAGATTATCTTTGAAGTGATATTATTTTATCTGTTAGGATTTGCCTTGTTACAATTTATGGAAGAGTACCTACTGGCACTCTCCCATCAATTGTAACAATGCAAAGATGCACAATGGAATGTTAAGGACCAAAAATAATTTAGCACTCTACCAGTGAATATAAAACAGTGCACCCAAATTATTTATTTATTGGTGTTTAAGGTCATATTTCTGGACAATGGCAAATTGCAACAACAACATGGATATAAAGTCAAGTCTAGCCAATCATTTATACCCATGTTGCTTATTTTTGAAGACTTCCAACCCAGGCATTGGTGACCGGCAGACATGACTTGATAAATTGCTCTGTAGGTCAAGAGTTAAAGGCCTATTTCCACCTTTGATTACTTTTTTAGATTTATTTATTGGTGTTTAAGGTCACTTTCAGCATCTATGACTACCTCATGACCTCAACATAGCCAAGTTTAGCCAATTGGTTATACCTACATTGCACGTTTTAGAGGATTTCCACCTGGTCCCAGGCATTGGTGACGGGTCCTATTGTACCAGTAAAACAGCTTTTATACCATGATTACCTATTCTACTAATTTATAAAAACCCTATGACATACATTTTAGCTTTACACACCAACCATGGTGAACACGCCAGCAATGGGATTTCAATAGTTAAAATTTACGCCTACAGTGGAACTACATCCCCAAGTTGACATTTGGTGACCTTGATCAGAATTCAAACTTGTCTAAATTTATAGCTCGGTGCCTCGCGAAGAGTGGAATGAAAGCGGCAATTATTTATTATGTTTGTAAATGATTTTACCTCATAAGATACCAAAAAGTAAGAAACATGCATTGTCTCATGTTAATAAAGCCTCCATAACTCAAAATAGTATGTTATTAAGTTGTTAAAATGAAGAAGGACCCATGATTTGCACGTTTCTTTTTCCATTTTATTTCTACGATAAAATTGGCAGCGGATGTACCACCCATCAGTGCTCATGTAAACAGAAACAGATTCGCACATACCGGTATGTATATCTGCTGCTCAGTAAAATCGAGAAAAAATAATAGCGACTCTTAATAATCTGATGATCATGGTATAAATAAAATCTACCCAAAGTAGCTTGGTGTACCAAATGTTCACCACTCGTGGAGAAGTGGTGTTAACTGCTCTCCAAAGGCTCGCGTTAACACCACTTCACCACTTATGGTAAACATTTGGTACATCAAGCTACTATGGGTATATTCTATATGTTTAGCACAGCAAACAATCACTGCTTCATTTCCCGGGGTTCCCACAGGCACATCAAAATGAATTAAAATCTAACAACTATTGTTCAAGTTATTACATAAGCAATCTTCTGGATGGATGGACATATGGATAGAAGGATGGAAGGACAGAGCTCTTCACTATATCCTTTCAGTGCAGGGAATAAATAGCCCATGCAAAATGTTAGCCAATGGGCTTCAAGGTTCAACTTGAAAGTCCACCAGTAGAAACTTATAAAGCTGTATGACACTACTTTTGTTTTGTTGACAGAACAGGATTTCTGTCAGTGGAAATGCTACTGCATGGGAGTTTCAGAAGTAATCCTCTTCTCGTACCATATTTTCAAGCAAAGATTGGGTATACATAAAGAAAAAGAAACGGGTTGAATTAAGCACAGTGGAGCCAACTGAACTGGTTATCTCTTAACTGAATATCCCTGTTAACTTAATATGATTTCCAAACACAAAACCATTCACCATACCATTTGATGGGTTAACTGCATATAGAGTGAACTCCCCCTATTAATTGAAAAAATGCCGCTCAGGATCACCGATCCAATGTCGAGTTGTGACAACAGTTCCTCGCACCAAGGCCAACACACCTATGAAGTTTCATGACTCTAGGTTGAACCACTATCAAGTTCTCATCCGGAAACCAATTGTTGCGATATACTATGTTCAAGGTCACTGTGACCTTGACCTTTGACCTGGTGAGTCCAACATCAATAGGGTTCTTCCTCGCACCAAGCCAACACGCCTGTAAAGTTTCATGACTCTAGGTTGAACCACTATCAAGTTATCATCCGGAAACCAATTGTTGTGATATACTATGTTCAAGGTCACTGTGACCTTGACCTTTGACCTGGTGAGTCCAAGATCAATAGGGTTCTTCCTCGAACCAAGGCCAACACACCTATGAAGTTTCATGACTCTAGGTTGAACCACTATCAAGTTATCATCCGGAAACCAATTGTTGCGATATACTATGTTAAAGGTCACTGTGACCTTGACCTTTGATCTGGTGAGTCCAAGATCAATAGAGTTCTTCCTCGCACCAAGGCCAACCCACCTATGAAGTTTCATGAATGTAGGTTGAACTACTATCAAGTTATCATCCGGAAAGGAATTGTTGCGATTTACTATGTTCAAGGTCATGTTGACCTTGACCTTTGACGTAGCGAGTCCAAAATCAATAGGGTTCTTCCCCTCACCAAGGCCAATCTACCTATGAAGTTTCATGAATGTGAGTTGAACCATTATCAAGTTATCATCCGGAAACCAATTGTTTAAGATTTACTATGTTCAAGGTCACTGTTACCTTGACCTTCGACGTAGCATGTCCAAAATCAATAGGGTTCTTCCTCCCCCCAAGGCCAACCTGCGTATGAAGTTTAATGAATGTGAGTTGAACCACTATCAAGTTATCATCCGGAAACCAATTGTTTACGCCCGCCCGCCCGCCATTCACCAAACTATAAGTCGAGTTTGACTTCGTCACAACTTGACTAAAAATCTAATTTTTTATTTTGTTTTTATTAGGGTTTAACAACACATTAACAGTCAGGGTCATATCATGTCGGTGACAGTTTTACGGGTGGAGGAAGCCGGAGTACCCAGAGAGAACCACTGAGCAACGACGAGCAGCTGTCAGCTCTCCAACATCGTAACTCTGAACTCTGCAACGCAGCACAAGCAGGGCTAGATTGGTTGAAGACATGCATACCGTCGATGTGCAGTACGCCTTAGTACACAGCATCATCGTGCCCCCATGTAGGCAATCGGGGTTAAGTGCCTTGCCCAAGGACACAACGCTGGAGCGCGAAGCAGTCGCTGAAATGGTCACCCAGCTACTAACCGCGCTCGGCATTGCTTAACTTCGGGGATCTGACGAGAACTGGTTACCACGACGCCACCGCGTCCCCGAAAAAATCTAATGATATGTCAACAAATTACCTGGAGAGTCATCAAATTCCCCATGTTTATAGATCTATTTTGCCTCAGTATATCTGATACAGGCATTTAATCAATTACCTTGTTTGACAGAGCTCCATGAGCTCTGTCAAACAAGATATAATAGATTAAATACTCTGGTTATCTCTAGAATATAGCAAAGTGACCAAATCCTATTAACTGAATATTCCTGTTAATTAACTGAATAATTTTCGTTGCCAAGGTGGCTATTCAATTAACAGGATTCCACTGTAATAATACTACCAGCTGAAAGACATTTAACGATAAGCCACAAAAATATTTTGGTGATATATCATTCCACTATCACAGGGTTCCTGCACCAAACCTCCAAGCAAATTCCAGGAGTTTCATGGAGGTTTTTAGTGCTTTTTCAAGGAATTTCAAGGAGAAAAACAGACAAAATTCAAGGATTCCCAGGAAACATTTTCCACTTGCATCCAAGAGACAGAAAATATAACTTGACCCTTTACCTAAGCTAACAGAAAAAAACGGCAAGCGCTTTCCATGAAAATCACTGTTCAATCTTTTTATATTTTCATTTTTGCTTCTGAAACATAGGTTATGACTCTCATTGGAACAAGCGTATCACGTTCGGTCCAATGAGAGGTCACAACCCAGGTTTTGGAAAAAATGAAAATGTTCAAATGCAGTGTAATTTTTTCACAAGTGACGACTGCTACTAGGTAAAAAGGTAAAAGAATGGACATCAGATGTACAGTATTTTGAAATAGCAGACTGTCCATGCATAGCCGACTCCATTTCCAGGAGTTTCCAGGATGGCCTTCAATATTCAAGGAGTTTCCAAGGTCCTTGGGAGGGTGTTTTGAGATTCAAGGACTTTCAAGGAATTCAAGGAGGTGTGGGAACCCAGTCTCAATATTTCCAAACCATTCCACTATCAATATTTCCAAACTCTTGACATCATTTCTTTCCCACACGATATGACTGTTGAAACTGTCATTAACCCTTTACCCAAACCGGCCTGCGCTATTCTCAAAAATCCCCAGTTAATTTTCATTATTTTTTTCATTTTTTGTCTCAAAAACATAGGTTATGACCCCTCATTGGAACAAGCTCATTGAGCTCGTTCCAATGAGGGGTCATAACCTATGTTTTTGAGACAAAAAATGAAAAACATCAGTTGTTCAAGAATTTTTTTTGCAAGTGTCGCCTGCTTTTCATGTTAGGTAAAGGGTTAAACCCCAATGAACAAACAAACATAATTTTAATTCTCAAGTCTGTGTGGATGGGTTACAATTCTCTTGTTGAAGATAACTCGGGGTTCCTGCAGGCAAGGACTGATAAAATTCAAGGCTATTCAAGGCAGTTTCTCGGTGAATTTCGATATTTTTTTAAGGCCCTATAATGGCCATATTCAAGGATTTTCATCAAAGTCCCATCTTCACTAGTCCAATCTAGGGCACTCCAGTCATTACCCCCTGCAGGGGTAATGACTGGAGTGTCTTAGAACTAAGCCTTCACAAACTCTGGAATAGACAACTATATAGTTATGATTACATGTTTTGTCAGCATTTTTATATCATGAATATTCAAGGCTTTTCAAGGCCTCCGGACACATTTTCCATGATTTCAAGGCCTTGAATGACCCTCAGTCAAATTCATGGCCATTCCTTGAATGAAAGGCCTTGCAGGACCCCTGGATATGTTACTGTTCCACTATCAATACTTCCAAACTCTTATTGACATCATTTCTTTCCCACACGATATGACCCTGCTTGGCTGCTGCAACAGTCGTGAAACCCCAATAAACAAACAAACAAACAAACATCATTTCAATTATCAACACAGTGTGGATGGGGTTACATTTTTTTCTTGTTGAAGATAACTTTTCAGCTCAATGTGTGTGTACAATTCTTTCAGTAGCTGTAATAGCAGATAATTCTGGTCAATATTGCATGTTCAAGTAACAGACACAGGTTTGGATCAATACACAAGACCTAGAAATCCACTGACCTGCTTTTCTCTAACCATTTATTTGGGTCAGGTCAATATAACAAAACACCTTAGTGCATGTCATAGGCAGTTAAATTTCTAAAGGTATGGGGCTTTTTGTTTCCACACTGAATGATCCAGTTATGTACATCACAACTTTGTGTACAGATACTTTAAAAAAAAGGTGATTTACTTAATGTTTGTCTCAGAACACAATAACTATAACCTTACTATTATTAATTTTTGGAGATTTTTTCCACCCCATATGATTCTTCAGTCCTGGAAATGAGACAGGTGCTAGTGCAACTGCTCCCGTCAGCACCCATGTTTTCTATTTTACAGGTGATAAAAAAAAGCACTCGTTGAAAAATATAGTGAAGCACCAATATTCTGTGAGGGCATATAAATGTGTGTTGTTTTGAGAAAGCAGCACTCTGTGGCCAGTGGCAAGTTACTGTCATAATTAAACAGGTTCTTATTAATTCAAAGTTTCTGGAGTTTGGTGACAGTATTCCATCAAAATTCAAAAACTAACATTTTACGGGTGCAATATACTCCCGTGTCTAATTTCACTGGAGCTTAAAACTGCACCTGTCAATTTTGTTCATTTCCAGCTCTGAATCTTATGTGGGTCCCTATGTTTATTTATTTTCACTATGTGGCACTGTTACCCCATCATCAGGATGAAGTATGCAGGCGTGTCTTTTTAAAAAAAGTTAGGTGAACCAGTGGGGGACTAACTAGTGAAAGTAAGAAACCCCATGTGTCAGTATGACATGTATGCCCATATAAGCCGAAAAAAGGTCCGAAAAATGATTCTATGTGCTTTCTCATCATAAACTAAGTTCAAGCAATAACACTGTGAAAAATCATCCTAAAAGAACTTGATATGTAGGTACCCATGACAAAGACACACATACAAAAATAAGCCAATTATCTAAATGTGTAATGAAAAACAAGTCTGAAAAACTGTTAATTTGGAATGACAGAAAGATGGAATGATAAAATGAGGGATGGACAAGGTTAACACTATATGCTTCTAGCCATTTTAAGATGAGGTTGGGGGATGGGCATAAAAATAAATAAGCTTTGTAATACTTTGAACAACACTTTAGTTTACTCAACATACTGACCCAATTTTTCGAGTGCTGCAAAAGCATGTGCAACATGGTGGTCCATTAGCTGAAGGTTTGTTGATGATTCTTCTCTTAGACTGGTAGGAAATCAACCAGTTGACCCTTTATCCAATGAAGCATCCACAATTGTCTACGTAATTTACAAATTAAGCATTTGAAAAAAATTAATTTAAAAAAACTTCAAAGGAACTGTATCATGTGATCCCTCATTCGAATGAGCTTGTCAATGAAGGGTCACATGAGAGGGGCTTGGGAGAAATTTTGTGATAAATATGAAGAAAAAAATTAAAATATTGTAACAGATCGAGAGAGAGCCGAGGCTCGAACCGTCAACCTCCAGCACACAAAATGGCTTATTAACCTCGAGACTAAGATTTTGGACCAACCAGGTTGATTGGTAAATGGCCTTTATACCGTGACTGCTACACTATTCTCACATTTTTTGAGATTCACCTAATGTGAATCTCACCAAAGATTCACCTCAGAACGATCAAAACATCTGCCATGCCTTATGACAGCAAAATGAAACAATGCCACAAACTTCTAAGTAGTGTTCAACTGATGATCGGAATCGGCCACCCCAATCAGCCGATTGTGGGTAATTGGATGACAACAGCAACTGCTACTGGAACATCAGTTCAACCAATTGCTGCCAAGCATTTTTTGTGATGATTCATTAAACACATCTTATTATCTTCTTTTTGTGTTGGGAAATTATATTCAATTAACTGGGATATACAATTAAGAGATATCCAATTAAGTAGGCTCCACTGTATAGGAGTTGAGGCTAGAACTATCAACCTCTACATGTAGCACACAAAGCAAACAGTTTACCACAAAAACTAAGAGATCAAGACCAACCAGGATTGTTTGTAAATGGCCTTTCTACCTCAACGTCTACAATAACAAATTTTGATATAGTGTCCCCTGGGTTAAAGGTTTAGGTAAGTGTCTATGAAGTAATCCACATTCAAGTTTCTGAACATTGAATACACTTTTCACATTATTTTAAAAAGTTTCCCAGTACTTTTTACTGCTACTGTATTTCAGTCAATGAATGAACACTGCAAGAGGATTTACACAATTTTGGCAGATTGATAATATTTATTAACACCGAATTGTCCTAGATTATAAAAGTTCTTTTGTTTCTATACAGTGTAAATGGGTGAGTAAATAAATGTAGATATTGAAATAATTATTTTGTCCTCTACCTTGACCTAATTTTTTACAGTACAGATGTATGCAGTAAAACATTAATCAGAAGTATGTAGGATAATAACATCTGGAGAAAATATTTCATATAATTTATACAATACAGACGTCTCCCACAATAAATACAAACTACATAACAGAAGCTAAAAGAAGCTGCATAAAAATATTTCTTACATCATTCCAAGACATAATGTATCATTCAAGAAAAAAACACAATGTATTTTGTTTGCAAAGTGTACGGGGGTGGGATAGGTTATCCCACTATGGATTTCAGCAGGTAGGATACTAGTATGGTCTCCAACTAAGGCACTGCAAATGTAACATTTTTTCCTGATCCACATGCGGTACAGTTGCCATGGAGTGGTCGTAAGTGGAGTGGGCTCTGATGTCCACGGAGGTGTTTACCAGGTAATAAACATCATCATCTGCAAAATTTTAATTAATGAAGCACCGGGTTATACTTGGTGCTTCATTAATTAAATATTCAATGATTATTCCTATAATTAGTCTTTAGAATATATTATTGCGTCCATGGAAATATTCCCCACACAAGGAAAGTGACCAGTCCGCGGTGTCCGTACTGTACACTGCTGGTTCAAGATTTCCTGAATAATAATATTGTGAAATCAAGACAGAATTATGAAAAAACAAGCAAAAATAGCATCCCAGATTCAAACTTTTCTCATCTCTTTCTAAGTGGTGAACTTCTGCAGTGAAATGGGGAGAAAAGCTGAAAGATAATTTCCACCAGATCACCACATAGTACTGATACAGTCAGAATTCTCTGTCCATTTTTGTGATCACAATATAGAAAATAAAAGGGAGTGTCATGGCTCAGTGGTTATGGCATTGGATTTCAAACCAAAAGGTTTACAGTTCAATACCCATTACGGGTAACTGTGTTGTGTCTTTAAACAAGGCATGTAAAGCTGATTGTCCTTGTGGGGGTGGGGGTGGGGCATAGTGGCACTGTATACTAAGGCATACTGCACAGCGAATGGGGCACTTGTCTTCAAACAATACTAACCCTGCTTGTGTGGAGCTAGTATGCTGGGGAGTCTTACAGTTGCTTGCTGCTGCTCGGTGGTTCTCTCTGGGTCCTCCACCTGTAAAAGTGTCCAACACGAGGTGACCCTGGCTGTCGAAAGTGTTGTTACACCCCAATAAATAAATGACAGAAACTAAAAAGTTTTAATTTAATGCCTAAAAATATGGCTTATTACCCCTTAACTGGTAGAGTGCTGAATTATGTTTGGTTATCAAAATATAATGTTCACATGTCTTTGCCTTGTTTCAATTTATGGCAGAGTGCCTAGAGGCACTCTCGCATAAATTCCAATAAGGCAAAGCTATGCAGACTAAAAAGTTTTGCATCAAAGATAATATAAAGCACATCCTCAGAATATGAAATCTATAAGTTGCAGTACCTGCATTTAAGAATAAAGCCCAAATATGGGCTTCCAGAACTCTACCAGTTAATGGATTCAGTCTTTAGAGAAAGAATTGACTGCATTTGCTCACATAATTTCCAAATTATTGTGCAGTCGTTAAAAATAAATTTTTGAAAAAAATTTACACACACCATGTTATGAGATCCCATATTGAAATGAAAGTGTCAATGACACTGTAGCTCAACTTGACAAACTTGAACTTGGTAAGTTATAAGTGAAATGGCAAAATTGAAGATCATTGCTATCAATGTTATTTGGTGAAATTTCAACATAACAGCATTGTGTATGCACAACGTCAGAGTAATCCATGCATTTTTAAATGTAAACTGTAAGACTGGCCAAAGGAAGAATGTTGATACACAAATGCAGTAAGTTCAGAGGTTATTGTAAATGGCTAGTAATCAATAGCTCTTATCTAAAGGTCTCGCCTAATGAGCACACCTAGTTCAACTAGAGGTACTGTGAGCAAGCTCACAAAGTGATACCCGATACCCCCCACCCCCCCCCCCCCCCCACCCCCGCACCTCAGTTGTAGCCTTTTTTGTACATTAAAATGTATAAGTTAGATTATCTCCCCTTGGAAGTGTCAGAACAGAATTATATTGCTTCATGCACATCTTCATATGGAGTTCTTCCATTGTGTAAAGTTTCATGAAAATTCTTCAAATGGTTTAGGAGGAGTTGCGCTTATAAGGATGGACAGACGGACAGAAGGACGGACAGAAGGACGGACAGATGGACACACAGGGTGCTTCCTATATACCCCCCCCCCCCCAAACTTTGTTTGCGGGGGGTATAAAAACAATCCTATGATAAATGTGGCCTTTAGGCCATGTCAAAGAAGAATGTTGATGTACAAATGCAATAAATTCAAAGATTGTTGCTAACAGCAACAGTTTTTGATGAAAATGAAAAGAAAATCAATAGCTCCTATCTCTGTCACCCTGCATAAGCATACATAGTTTCAAAACAACCTGATAATGAATGTGCCCTCTGAGGCATGCCAAAGGAAGATGTTAATGCACAAATGCACTAAGTTTGAAGGTCATTGCCTGTGGCAATGTTTTTTTCTCTCTTTTTTTATGGAAATTCATAAATATACCCTGCAGAGAGTGCAAAGGGATAAGTTGCTGCACAAATGCAGTAAGTTCAAAGGCTGGTGATAACAACAATAATTTTTTATGGAAATGAAAAAAAATCAATAGCTCACATCTAGAGGTCACCCTGAGCACACATACCAAGTTTCAATGTGATCCGATAATAAATGTGCCCTGAAGGGTGTGCCAAAGGGAAATATTGAAGCCTGACTAAACTAAGTTCAAAGGCCGTTGCCAGCGGCAACAATTTTTGACAGAAATGGGAGAAAATCGATAACTCCCATATAAATATCACCCCACACAAGCACACCAAGTTTCCAAGTGATCCAATCATAAATGTGACCTTCAGGGTATGTCAAAGGGAAATATTGATTCATAAATGCACTAAGTTTTTACTAAGTTCATCAGAGGTCGTTGCCAATGGCAACTATTTTTGACGGAAATGGAAGAAAATCGATAGCTCCCATCTATAGGTCACCCCAAACAAGCACACCAAGTTTCAAAGCGATCTGGTCAAAAATGTGCACTGCAGGCTGCACCAAAGGGAAATATTGATGCATAACTGTACAAAGTTGATCGCAGGTCATTGCCAGCAGCATCATTTTTTGACAGAAATTGAAGAAAATCGATAGCTCCCATCTAGAGGTAACCCCAAACAAACATACCAAGTTTCAAACCATTCTAATCACAAATGTGCCCTGTAGGGCATGCCAAAGGAATGTATTGATGCCTGACAAAAGTAAGTTCAAAGGTCGTTGCCAGCGGCAACATTTTTTGAGGGAAATGGATGAAAATCGATAGCTCCCATCTAGAGGTCACCCCAAACAAGCATGCCAGGTTTCAAAACAATTCGATCATAAATGTTCCCTGTAGGGTGTGCCAAAGGGAAATACTGAGGTCTGACTTAACTAAGTTCCAAGAACGTTACCAGCAGCAACATTTTTTGACGGAAATGGAAGAACATCGATAGCTCCCACCTAGAGCTCACCCCAAACAAGCATACCAAGTTTCAAAGTGATCTGGTCAAAAATGTGCACTGCAGGGTGTGCCAAAGAGAAATATTGATGCATAACTGCACTAAGTTCATCGAAGGTCATTGCCAGCTACAATATTTTTTGACGGAAATCAAAGAAAATCGATAGCTCCCATCTAGAGGTAACACCAAACAAGCATACAAAGTTTCAAACCAATCTGATCATAAATGTGCCCTGTAGGGCATGCCAAAGAAATATATTTATGCCTGACTAAACTAAGTTCAAAGGTCGTTGCCAGCAGCAACATTTTTTGATGGAAATGGACGAAAATCAATAGCTCCCATCTAGAGGTCACTCCAAACAAGCACACCAAGTTTCAAAGCAATTCGGTCAAAAATGTGCACTGCAGGCTGTGCCAAAGGGAAATAGTGATGCATAACTGCACTAAGTTCATCATAGGTCGTTGTCTGCGGCAACATTTTTTTGGCGGAAATGGAAGAAAATCGATAGCTCCCATCTAGGGGTCACCCCAAACAAGCATGCCAGGTTTCAAAGCAATCCGATCATAAATGTGCCCTGTAGGGTGTGCCAAAGGGAAATAGTCTGACTAAACTAAGTTCTAAGAATGTTGCCAGTGGCAACATTTTTTGACAGAAATTGAAGAAAATCGATAGCTCCCATCTAGATGTCACCCCAAACAAGCATACCAAGTTTCAAAGCGATCTGATCATAATAAATGCGACCTGTGAGGCGTACTAAAGGAAACTGTGGATGTTTGTATGTCGTATGTACACCTGGACGTGTACAGTACATACATACGCTGTCGAATGAGAAGTGATGGCAATAGCTCAGCTTGACTTTGTCAAGTCGAGCTAATGAAAGTGTCAATGACACTGTAGCTCAACTTGACAAACTTGAACTTGGTAAGTTATAAATGAAATGGCAAAATTCAAGATCATTGGTACCAATGTTATTTGATGAAATTTCAACATAACAGCATTCTGTGTGCACAACGTCAGAGTAATTCATGCATTTTTAAATGTAAACTGTAAGACTGGCTAAAGGAAGAATGCTGATACACAAATGCAGTATGTTCAGAGGTTATTGTAAATGGCAACTTTTTTCACAGAAATGAATGCTTATCAATAGCTCTTATCTAAGGTTCTTGCCTAATGAGCAGACCAAGTTCAAAAACAATCCTATGATAAATGTGGCCTGTAGGCCATGTCAAAGAATGTTGATGCACAAATGCAATAAATTCAAAGATTATTGCTAACAGCAACAGTTTTTGATTGAAATGAAAAGAAAATCAATAGCTCCTATCTTTGTCACCCTGCATAAGCATGCACAGTTTCAAAACAACCTGATAATGAATGTGTCCTCTGAGGCATGCCAAAAGATGTTAATGCACAAATGCACTAAGTAGAAGGCCATTGCTTGTGGCAATGGGTTTTTTTATGGAAATTCATAAATATACCCTGCAGAGAGTGCAAAAGGAATAAGCTAATGCACAACTGCAGTAAGTTCAAAGGTTGGTGATAACGACAATAAATTTTTATGGAAATGAAAAAAAGCAATAGGTTACATCTAGAGGTCACACGGAACACACATACCAAGTTTCAAAGTGATCCGATCATAAATGTGCCCTGAAGGCCGTGTTAAAGGGAAATATTGAAGTCTGACGAAACTAAGTTCAAAGGTCAACATTTTTTGACCGAAATGTAAGAAAATCGACAGCTCCCATATAGATGTCACCCCACACAAGCTCACCAAGTTTGCAAGCGATCCAATCATAATAAATGTGCCCTGCAGGGTGTGTCAAAGGGAAATATTGATGCTTAACTGCACTAAGTTTTTACTAAGTTCATTGAAGGTCATTGCCCGTGGCAACATTTTTTGACGGAAATCGAAGAAAATCGATAGCTCCCATCTAGAGGTAACCCCAAACAAGCATGCCAGGTTTCAAAAGCAATCTGATCATAAATGTGCCCTGTAGAGTGTGCCAAAGGGAAATATTGAGGTCTGACTAAACTAAGTTCTAAGAACGTTGGCCGCGGCAACATTTTTTTATGGAAATTGAAGAAAATCGATAGCTCCCATCTAGAGGTCACCCCAAACAAGCACGCCAGGTTTCAAAGCAATCCAATCATAAATGTGCCCTGTAGGATGTGCCAAAGGGAAATATTGAGGTCTTCTGACTAAACTAAGTTCTAAGAACATTGGCCGCGGCAACATTTTTTACGAAAATGGAAAAAAATGTGCTCTGCAGGGTGTGTCAAAGGGAAATATTGATGCTTAACTGCAGTAAGTTTTTACTAAGTTCATTGAAGGTCATGCAGTGCCAGTGGCATCATTTTTTGACAGAAATCGATAGCTCCCATCTAGAGGTCACCCCAAACAAGCATACCAGGTTTCAAAGCAATCCAATCATAAATGTGCCCGGTTGGGTGTGCCAAAGGGAAATATTGTGGTCTGACTGGACTTAGTTCTAAGAACGTTGGCCGTGGCAACATTTTTTAACAGAAATTGAAGAAAATTGATAGCTCCCATCTAGAGGTCACCCTAAATAAGCATACCAGGTTTCAAAGCAATCTAATCATAAATGTGCCCTGTTGGGTGTACCAAAGGGAAATATTGTGGTCTGACTAAACTAAGTTCTAAGAACGTTGGCTGCGGCAACATTTTTTGACGGAAATTGAAGGAAATCGATAGCTCCCATCTAGAGGTCACCCCAAAGAAGCATGCCAGGTTTCAAAGCAATCCGATCATAAATGTGCCCTGTAGGGTGTGCCAAAGAGAAATATTGAGGTCTGACTAAACTAAGTTCTAAGAACGCTGGCCGTGGCAACATTTTTTTACGGAAATTGAAGAAAATCGATAGCTCCCATCTAGAGGTCACCCTAAACAAGCATACCAGGTTTCAAAGCAATCCGATCATAAATGTGCCCTGTAGGGTGTGCCAAAGAGAAATATTGAGGTCTGACTAAACTAAGTTCTAAGAATGTTGGCCGCGGCAACATTTTTTGACGGAAATTGAAGAAAATTGATAGCTCCCGTCTAGAGGTCACCCCAAACAAGCGTACAAAGTTTCAAAGTGATCTGATCATAAATGCGACCTGTGAGGTGTGCCAAAGGAAATTGTGGATGTACGTACTAATGTACTAACAACAACTAACGTACATACGTACGTACGCCGACGGACGAGAAGTGATGGCAATAGCTCAGCTTGACTTTGTCAAGTTCAGCTAAAAATAAATAAATACAAATAACAAACCAAGGGTTAAATTTTAAAAGAACAGAATGCTGATTAATGCAGTTTAAAAAATGTGAACTTTTGAGACAGAAAGGAATTTCTCTAACAGTGCACTGGAAATGCTGGTGGCAATAACTATCAAGCAACTTTGTGTCTGACACAGTTTCGGGACATTAGGCATGTTCTTTGCATGAATAATATTGGAAGATAAAAAATAAAAATAGCTACGATTGGTGCAAAAAGGTATCTGTGTTGTCAAACCCCAGATGAAGGTCTGTTTGTTTATTTGTGTCTAACAACACTTTCAGCAGCCATGGTCACACTGATGTTGGACAGTTTTACTGGTGGAGGAAGCTGGAGTACCCAGAGAGAAAAACAGAGCAATTGCTGACTCTCCAGCTTACTACAGTTGAAACTGGAAGTCCTGTGACTGTATTGTGCACTATTTTGAAATAATAGTGCACTGAGTACATGCACTTTTTGGCCCTATGAAACTCAAACTGCCCCATTTATTTATCTATTTATTTATTGGTGTTTTATGGTCACATACTTATGCACAATGGCTAATCATGACCGTGACAGTTTTACGTGTGGAGGAAGCCGGAGTCCCCGGAGAGAACCACCGCGCAATGACGAGCAGCTGTCAGCTTTACAACATCGCAAGTCTGAACTCTGTACCGCAGCACAGGCAGAGTTTGATTGGTTGAAGACATGTGCACCATCGACATGCAGTAGGCCCTACGCCTTAGTACACTGCATCATCGTGCCCCCATGTAGGCAATCAGGGTTGTGCCTTGCCCAAGGACACAACGTGGGAGTACGAATCAGTGGCTGAAATGGTCACCCATCCAACTGCTAACCGCACTCGATGTTGCTTAACTTTGGTGATCTGACGAGAACTGGTAACCACAACGCCACCCCCCCCCCTCCCCCCCCCCCCCCCCAACTGCCCCAAAAGCTTAATTCAATTCCTGTAGAAAAAACAGAGTGTCCAACAATTCTATAACCAGTAAATATTAGATCATTAACATCATCCTTAACCCCTTCTGGGAAACATGTATATGTAATGACGTAAACAGATATTAAAATTTAACCGCATTTTCAGAATGAAGAGAGGGATTACTACTTAATCACAGCACAATATATTTTCCACTCAAAAAGTATTTATAATTGTTCATAACACCATGAGAAACACTTGCAAACTTTCATCACATGGACCACCAGGTGCAACCCGGTGGCCCATGTGATGAACATTTGCAGGTGCTTCTTGTGTTTTGTCCTCATAAATTGTAAATAATTCCGGAGTGAAAATGCTTTCCCACAGCGATTTAGTAGTAATCCACCCTCCACATACTGTAGTCTCAATATTTTCTTCCTGTTTGATCAATTCATTTCTTGATTTCACCACCGACCTCACTAAAGTAATCGCGCATTATATTTTACACTGCAAAGTACAAACATTCTTGTGCATTTCAGACAACCTCAATCTTCTGCAGTGAGGAGTGCATTAACTAACGCATGCTTGGATTTCTGAAATATCCAGGGTGGCAATAAATCGCTCACCTGGAACCTACTTAGGCGAGCAAATTGCTCTCTTGAAATCTTTTTCACTTTTTTGCTTCACAAAGATCTTCTAAAGACTTAATTAATACCGGGTTGGGTAATTTCTCCTTCGAGTGCATTCAAGCCAATCAATTTTAAATGAATTAATAAAATGTTATTGAATGAACCTGCATTCATTTTTTACTATCCCCTCCACCCCAGAGTGGTCAGATCGATCAAGAAGTTCAGGGGGACTGGTACATGTAGTGGCCGACACACACATGTACCCAGCATATTCTGTACACACGTTCCATGGTCCGTCACCGTCAAAAATAGCTGAAAGTAGGTGAGCAAAAAAAGGCTTATGCGGGATTAAATTGCGTGAGCAGTTAAGGCTAGCTAAAAATCGCTTGCGTCAGAATTCCATGACTGCTAACAAGCATTTTCTGTGCTAATTGTGACAGGACTTCCAGTTTCAACTGTAACTCTGCATAAGCTGAGTTAACCCTTCACCTAATGAATTGGCCACATCTGCCTGCATAATTGTATCCTGGACAGTCAAAAAAAAAAAAAAAAATTTCAACAGATTTCAACAAAGCCATATCATGTGACCTCTCATTGGAACAAGCTTGTTGTGCGCATTCTAATAAGATAGCACATGATATGGGTTTTGTTGAATTTTTTTTAACCTTTTGAAAAAATATTTAAAATAATATATTTTGATATTGTGTTGGGTAAAGGGTTAACAGTGGCTGAAGGCAAGTTCACCACTAACATGCAGTATGCCTAAGTACACAATGCCGCCACCATGCCCCTACGTGGGCAGTCAGGATTAAGTGTCTTGCCCAAGAACACAATACAGGGACCGATCAGGGCTATTTAAAATACACTCTAGCCTCAGAGCCTATTTTTTCAATTCATGCGCCAGTTTTCAATTTACGGAGTCACACTGCTGTTTGTAACACACACTGCAAGTATGTAATAGCTTTCATCATTTTCATTTAGTACACTATAGCAAACATTAATCTTCACTGTGGTTTCTGATCAAGTCTTGGCTGCCTATTTAGGCAGCCAAGACTTGATCAGAAACCACAGTGAAGATTAATGCTTGGTAATTAAGACTTGAAGTATTAACTAAAGCACTCTACAACAATGATAAATGATAATCATATAATACATGTAACAGTGTCTCTCTCGATTATCCATCGAAAGAATATCAAAATATGATCTGAGAAGTTACGCGCCAACTGAGAAGCCTATTTCTGAGATTTAAGAGCCAGGTCCTGATGTTTCAGAACCAAATACGCACTGGCGCATGCCCAGGTCGGTCCCTGCAATACAGTTACTGCTGGTCAGGACTGAATGTCAAACTTTGGGTTGAAAGTCCAATGCTCTGACCACAGTCTCCACAATCCTCAGAAGAAGGTTACATTTATCCATGTAAAATGCTGCATCTATATGAATGCCTTGTTATATTTTACCCATCACAAAAGCCAAGTTCAGGTTAACCCTTTACATAACACGAAAAGCAGACAACACTTGCGAATAAAATTCTTGAAGCACTAATTTTTTTTATTTTTTGTGTCAAAAACATAGCTTATGACCCCTCATTGGAACGAGCAAATTCCAATGAGTGGGTCATAAGCTATGTTTTTGTGGCAAAAAATGAAAAAGTAACAAAAATTGAATGGTGAATTTTGTGAATAGCGTTGGCCGGTTTTGGTGGTTACGTTGGGTAAAGGGTTAATGTAGATACATGTACATTAAAGATAATTTCGACAGGGTCGCGACTCAATCGCAAATCAGCCAAAATTCTCTAGCCACTGTGATCACAGTACTATGCATACCCTAATTCAGTAAATTCAATACATTCATTGCGGAGGGTGAATATAGGTGTGCCATATAAAATATTGAATGAAATTCTTGTTGTGCATACTTTGAGTCAACAAATTAAACACATACTTTCTGCATGCATGGTACATGTGATACATGTCATTCAAATATCTATATCAATGGAAACCCAATAGACTCAACAAAGTCAACTGAGTCTTTAAAATCCATCAATATGAAAATGAAAAATAATGATTCTTCATTTCTGTAAACATAAATCAGAATTAGAGAAACATGAATATTGATATGCAGTAGGGTGGGCCAAACGAACAAAGCCAGGTTTTAGTGGACAAAATGCTGAAACAAACTGGATGGAATATGGTAGACAGGGCGAGAGTCAGAATCAGTTTCCTTAACCCTTTACCTAACACAGATTTTTAAAAAAAATAAACAAAATTTCACATTTTTCGAAACGAATTCTCACAATTGTTCCATAAAACCATACAAATATGGATATCATTAGAACCGGCTCAATGAGCCGGTTCTAATGCTATCTATATTTTTATGGTTTCATCGAGACATTTGTAAGATATTTTAGGCTGTGGTAGGCTGGTTTGGGTAAATTTCTTGACTGTTTTTGGCCGCTATGTTAGGTAATGGGTTAAATGATTCTCGCAAGGACAGTCATTAGAATCAACTTTGTGTCTTGAAAAATGTTCATTTGATTCTTGTCAATAATTCTGAAAGTGTTCTGAACTCTTAACGTGCAGAGTATTTTCAAAATATTTTTTATCAAATCTAGTCATGGACTAGATTTGATGAAAGTTCCATGTAAATTTAACTGCAGAAACCATTGGTCAAAAAGTCTAATCAATTTACAGGGGAAAATTTGGTAAACAGTGCCCAAATTACACTTATTTCAGTGACAAGAGATTTCTTGTCCTGAGCAGGAATATCTGCCAGCAGCGTGCAAGGAGTTAAAGGCCTGGAGAATTCTTCTGATTTTTTGCTCCCTCAAAACAAGGTAACACTTACGACTTAGAAGGGGTGGCTTGTGAAATCTTGACTGTCTATACAGGCAGCCAAAACTTCACAAGAAACTACTGCCAAGGTACTATAACCTCCATAAGCAAGCCAAAAACCTGTATGTTGAAAAATGTATTGTACGTGAATGTACATGAAAAAAATCACCATAACTAGGCCCCAAGTGTTAAACTCTAATAAATATATAAATATATAAATATGAGGTTCGTTTTTTACTATATAATACAGTACATGGAGAGTGGATTGTAACTAAATCACCTGCAGAGTGGGGTTATCACCCAAACTATAACTTTAAAATTTTGTATACATTGATATCGACTAAAACACAAGCAATGTTTCAGCCAATAGACCTCCGGTTTTAACTGGCTGAAACTTTGCTTGTGCTTGTTACATTCAAAATTATTTAAGAATTGAAAATTGATTCTAGCAGCAGGAGTTTGCAAAAATCAAAACAGATGCTTGCCAATTGGACCAAATTTTAACAAGGTCTGCATGTTATGATATTTAACCATTCACATTTTTTCTTGAATTAGACCTGGGAGGTTTTAATTTTTTAGGTTTGATTTCTGTTTCGGTTTGGCTTGAGGAAAAAACCTTGGTTTCAGTTCGGTTTTTCTATATATTAGATAACTTCAGCCTTCTTTAGTTGGAAAAAGTCTGTGCAGAATAGTTTGTACATCATTCTCAACAAAAGCACTGCCTGTATTGGGTTCAGCCTAACTTCTCTTTGATCATTCTTAAGGGTTCCAAGGGGTCAGTAGTTAAGCCTATTCAATAAAAAAAACTCCCATAAATCAGAGTAACAAATGAATAAAGTCCATCTAATCTATGTTGTGTTCCCATTGTCATATTTTCTCCCTTACTGACCCGTCCCCCGGACAGTTTTATGGGTGGAGGAAGCCAGATTACCTGAAGAGAACCACCAAGCAATGGCAAGCAACTGTCAGGTTCTCCAACATACTCCACACAAGCAGGGTTAGCATTGGTTGAAGACAAGTGCACCATCGATGTGCAGTATGCCTTAAGCTACGGTCCCACCAACGTGCCGTCAACCCTACGTCTGAAAATGGAAAAAAAACTTGTCAAAACATTGAGAAACGGTAGGGGAGCGTCAGTTGTACTTCAACAAGCGAGATGAGACGTGGAGATGATTGCGAGCATAGGGTCAAAATTCCAAACTTTTCAAGAGTTTAAAATTACGCCCCAAACGTGGTGTTTGTACCCGGTGACCTTAAAAACTTGACAAAACGCGGGTCCTCCTCTTCCAATTCCACAACCAGGTTCTCATACTCTGGTCTCCGCAACAACCAGGGTCGCACCCAATGTAGCCTCTCTGCCCTAGGCCTTGGTTCTTCCCTCTGTAACACATTCACCATCTGGATGGCATTTCTAAGCCCCTCTTGTTGTACATGCATAACAGCTTGTAACACACGTCCAACTTGTATCTCATCATTTGCCATTTTTCACCAAAAAATGTAGAAATCTCAAAAATATTTTTTGGTATTCTGATGTATTCTCTTCAGCATCACATTCACAAATGAAATGTCATCGAGAGTTGGCAAAATATATATACTCAGGGACCAAGCGTCACCAAACTTGGTGCAAACGTAAGGGAAAAAGAAAAAAAAAATATTTTTTTTGAAAAATAAACGTAGGATTGACGTAGTGTGTACTTTGGAAACGTACCCCAAACGGGTTAAACGTCAGCTAAACGTACATTGTACTTTGCAAATGTCTTAAAACTTGGGTAAAACATGGAAAATGTAAGGTAGACGTAAGATGAACGCCACAAACTTACACCTAACGTACATCGTGTGTCAACCAAACGTGTGAAAACGTATGAAAAGTCTGAAGAAACGTAACACTTACTTTGCAAACTTCACCCTAACGCGACCCAAATTTCATGAAACACGCATGAAACGTACAATCTGGACGTAGAGAAACTTCAAGCGAACTTACATCGTACTTTTTAGACGTAGACATGCGTAGGCTAAACCTACATCTAGCGTTAGCTTAACGTAGATACCTACATTTCATCAAGTTTGAAATGAAACTTGGTGAAACGCCAGATTTAAAAAAAAAAAGATAATTCATGAAATGCCGACTAACGGCCAGCAGCGTCATCGGTGGGACCGTAGCTTTAGTATACAACGCCACCGTGGGCAATAGGGAAGTGATGTGTCTTGATCAAGGACACAACTTGGTTGCTGCAGGTGGGATTCGAACTGTGGACCTCTCGGCTTCCAGCCTGCACCTCTACCCACTGAGCCAAAGCTTCCAATAGTAAGATTGTTTGATCAGTTTATACACAAACAGTAAGACTGTTCAACTGGTTTTTGCTGGGTCATGCAGTTCGGTTTTCCGGTTCAACGCAAAAACTGAAAAAAATGCCCAGCACCACATTGAATGAGAAAAACCTTTGATTTTTTCGCTCAACAAGCTCATTCCACTGAGTTCCATAAGCTGTGTTTTGAGCTAGGGGCCACATCATGTTGGACTGTTTTACAAGTGGCCAGAGTACCTGGAGAGAACCACCGAACAGTGGCGAGCAACTGTATGAGTCTCTAAATTTCTAACTCTGTACAAGCAGAGCTGGCAGCAATTAACCCTTTACCCAATGCAGATGATACCAAATTTATTATTGTAAATATCTTTTTAAAAAAAATTTCACATATGATTTTGTTGAAATATTTTTTCAAAAATAGTATTTTTCAGCTGCTGAATTTGCGCATATTACACAGGCGGATGTGGCCGATTTGCTGGTGACGGGTTAAAGATAAGTGCACCATCGGCTGCAGTATGTCTCGGTACACAGCACCACCATACCTCCCATGTGGGAAATCTGATTCGGGATTAAGTGTCTTGCCAAAGAATACAATTTAGTTACCAATGGCCACGATCAAACTGTCAACCTTTTGTTTAAAGTCCAATGCTCTAACCACTGAGTCACCAAGCTCCCTTTTTTTGTTAGATAAGAGTTATATGTAGAGTTCATTGTAGAAGCCATATTTGGATTCGACTGAAAAGTGCAGAAGCCCAAATTTAGCTTTCAATACTCCACTTTACAGAGCTCAGTTTGTCTTTACATGTATGTACCTACATCGCTATTAGCAAACATTGCAATCTTCAAGACAAGGGAGCACTGTGGCTTAGTAGCTAGAGTAGGTAAAAACCCCAATAAAGAAATAAACCAATAAATTTGCAAGACAAAATATGCCACCTGTGATTGACTTTGAAAACATGGTTAGCAATTTTGATATCAATTATTTTAATGCTGTGTATAAAATTTCTATAATATTTATTTATTTATTGTTGTTTTTAAGTAGGGATCTGCGATCACAAATTTTTTTTAGAATCAAATCTCAAATCATGTCTCTGATATAGATATCGAATCGAATTTTAAAAGACAAGTTATTTCATATTGCACCAAATGGATGTTACAGAACACTGTGATGACCCTTACAAGACTGGGTGAACACCTTAACACCAATAAATAAATATTCTCTGTAGTACCCCCAATGAAACAGCTAGGCCTATTATCCATAGTTTTAGTTTTTGAAGGCTTAACTTGTTACTATTTACGTTCTAAAAAACGTGAATAGTAACAAGTTAAGCCTTCAAAAACTAAAACTATGGATAATGTTCTGGGCAAAATTCCCTACTTACCTAATAATTAACCATTGACTGACATTGACAAATATGACACTGAATTGAAACTACATGAATGAATTGTCTAGTGACAATTTCTGTTGGAAATGTAACCATTTGAAGTTAGTATTCATACGTGAGAGATTCGAAAAAATCAAATCTTGAGACTGATTCAGGTTCGATCTCGAATCAGACATACGGTATCAATATTGAATCGAATCTTGAATATCCGCAGGACCCTAGTTTTAAGGTCATTTCAGCATTTTGGGCTATATCTTGACTGCAATTACACCTGTACTGCCCACTTTCAAAAGACTATCACCTCAGGCATTGGGTCCTGGTTCTATATTCCTAGTACAGCAGAACTTGTATATCACAATACACAAGGACTGCTCTACTTTCCACAGTTCCCACTGTGATCCATTAGCAAGCTGCCAACCTCCAACCATGTTATCATCAGTTTAGCACAATAATAAAAATGTTCCATAACATCCTTACTCAAAGCCCCCCCACCATCATGAAATGAACAGGGTAATTTTTAACAAAAACAGGTTCAGTAAATATACCTCGTGTATATTCACAGTGTCACTGGACAAATAATCAATAAATCATAGATAGAAATCCAAGAAAAGTTCATTGACTGGTACACCTGTGGGGTCAAACGGTAACTTATGCTCTGGAGTCATAAACATAGAAAAAACTATGTAGGCTCTCCTTCAGTCAGAGAGCGAGGATTTTAGTCTTATTGTGACATCAATACAGTACAGTTGCTGTGGAGTGATCGTAAGCCATGCATGGGTAGTGATGTCCACACATGCATTTACCAGGTAATAAACATAATCATCGGCAACATTTTAATTAATGAAGCACCAGGTTATACTTAAATTTTTTATTATTATTCCTATAATTAGTTTTTGGAAAATAATATACTGCATTCGTGGAAATATTGCCCATGCATGGAAAGTGACCAGTCCAGGGTGGCCGCATTGTATTCAATGGTGACTATCTGTTTGGTCAAATCAATCCAAAAGCTTAAAGCAGAATCAAAGCACGTTACCAGTACTTTTGGCAGTGGAACATCTTTGAACTCGTCTTTTTTTCATCTTGTCTTCGATCGAAGATCTGATGATAGAAAAAGAGTTCAAGAGGAGACACTTAAGGAATTTTGAGAACATCTCAATGAGTAGAAAATTTCAGAGAACTGAAATTGAATCAAATTAAATCTAGTGTTCAACTGATTACCAAAAATGATCACTGACCGATTACCGGTTATTTGAGCTCACAATCGGCCGATTCTGAAGGCGATAATTCCAATTGTAATACTGTGCACTACTAGATAAGTCATGGCTTGAAAGAACTACATTAAACTGAACATTTTTGACAGTGTTAAAGTTTGTTGACTGGGGTCGCAGTAACATTACCAGTCGCGAACACTTGGGCAGTCAATGTGGCTCTCAGAGCCATGTTTACTGCCCAAGTGGGAGCGACAGGTAATTTTACTACAACCTGAGTCAATGGAGTGCTCAGGTTGTAGTAAACTGGCCACTAAAATCTGCCGATTGTGGTGGCTGGTTCTGATCATCGGTTGAACACTAATTAAATCATCAGGATCATTTCAAATCAAATCCAATTTCAAAGCTTTGTAGGGCAGTTTAATGCTCCCAAGGTATGTTTTTTTTTAGTAAAATACTGAAAATTTTGAATTGTTCACAATATTTTTTAAGGGTGATTTTCTATTTGTGTTGGTACAGTGTTACATTTGGAAGTACAGTAATCTTAAACTATGTTTATTGAGCTGCTGAGCAATGGCTAAGAGACCTGGATAAACATGTATAAATCGATCAATGGCCGAGTCAAAGTGGAAAAGTGAGGGTGATGTGACAGGCAAGTGACTGATTGTTTTTTTAGAGAGGGACAATAAATTGGATAATCCTTTACCCAACATATTGGCCAAAACCGGCCTGTACTATTCGCAAAAATCAACATTCAATTTTCGTTATTTTTTTCATATTGTATCTCAAAAACATAGCTTATGCCCCCTCATTGGAATAAAATCATTTAGCTCATTCCAATGAGGGGCATTACAGTTAAAACTAGAAGTCCTGTCATGAAATGCGCACAAATAGCACATCGATCTGCACGTTAATCTACGCGTTATGACCATAATAAAGCTATCAATTTCTGTGCACATGGCATGTGCACAAGCAATGTTTCAGCCAATGGACCTCCGGGAAACCCGGAGGTCCATTGGCAGAAACATTGCCTGCATTTGCTGTGAGTAACGAGGAGAACCTGCCGTGCTTTGGATGCCATTTGATATGACATCTGCGCGCAATTCCTACATGCAATTAAGCCCAGATAAGCGCACAGTTTGTGACAGGACTTCTAGTTTTAACTGTAGCTACATTTTTGACACAAAAATGGAAACTTTTAGTTGTCCATGAATTCTGCTTTCAAGTGCTGTATGCCTTTGTGTTAGATAAAGGGTTCATTAATATAGTTGCTTGTCTTTTATTTGAATATTATGAAAAATATTAATTACCATTTGAAAGATGGTTGAAAAAAATTGGGACAGAAAATAATCAGTTGTTTCTCATTTTTATTTTCGTAGTAATTACAGTGGAACCCACTTAATTGTATATCTCTTAACTGAATAAACCTATTAATTGAATATAATTTCCAAACACCAAACCATTTACCATACTTTCAGTACAAATTTGACCTCTTAATTGAATATGGGTTATAGAGCAAACTCCTGTTAATTGAATAAAAAAAAACCCCTGTAATGTGTCCAGAAATTATCCAGACACTCACTAAATACCCAATGTTTAGAGCCTATTTCACCTACGTCCATCAAATATAAGCATTTATTCCATTATATTTAGTTTGACAGAGCTCCATGAACTCTGTCAAACAAGATATAATAGAATAAATGCTCAATTTATCTCTAAAATACTGGAATGTGACCAAATCCCTGTTAATTGAACAGTCCTTGAAATTAGGAATATTTCACCATGGCAATCAATTGCTGTGGTAAATTCCATTTCCCACGGCATTGCTACAGCAATCACAGACACGAAAATCAATTCTGTACATTATGTGGAGATGATGAGTTGTAAGTCTCGGGCTTTATGTCTAATCCATGGCCTTGTTTGTATAGTTTAAGATTTGTTCACTTGGCTTCTTGGAAATAAATATAGTTTGAACTAAAGAACATCACAAATCAAGTACTAGGAGTGCATGTAGCCTTTCCTAACTCAAGCATTGAATATCAGGACTGGCAGGTAACTGCCAGTCCTGATATTCAATACTTGAGTTATATAATTAAGAGTGTTGGACAAGGGTATTTTTGATGGGACGTTGCTCTTGATTTCTAATAAACATTATTGAAATATTGTAAATTGAGCATCTGGGGAAAATGTTACCACAGCATTAATGTGCCATGGTAAAACTTATTTACTACAGCATTCACCACAGCAGTGCTGATTGCTGTGGCCAATTTCGAGGGCTGAATTGAATACTCCTGTTAATTGAGTAATTCTCACTGGCAATGAAGAGGGTTCCACTGTAGGGTATTCTGTTATTTACAAACATTTTCATTTGTGGCATATGTAACTTGCTTTTTTGAAAAATAAAAGTAGAACAAGGATGAGAAATCATTGCTGACAGGACTGTTCCATTTATAGAAATAATGTGGGCATAAAAAGTTCTGCCATGTGTAGCATAATTGACAACACCAACAAGGAGGCAAATTATTTTACAGATAATTAATGAAATTAACTTGATATAAACTTTCATTCTTTATTTTTTTTACTGTTATCATACCATTTTTTATTCATATCATTAAACATTGTTTGCACTGCAGCCTCCCAGAAATGGCCTGAGTTCACAGAGATGAAAAAAACAATTTACATGAATAAATATTTTGATTATGAGGGGTGACCGATATATGAGAAAAAAAAAGGTTTTCCATCAACTGAGACACACTTTGTTTTTGTTTACACTGTTGGGTGAAAATCTAACAACACCTTTTGTGGGTTAGTTTGTGATTTTATCTTAGTGTTTATGAGACCAAGATATTCTCATGTGTGAATTTTCATGTACAGTTTGTGGAGAGTGAATTGTAACTAAATCACACGTGGAGTGGAGTTATCACCCAAACTATAACTTTCAAATTTTGTACATATCGACAAAAAAACACAAGCAAGGTTTCTGCAAATGGACCTCCGGGTTTAACCAGGGGTCCATTGGTTCAAACGTTGCCTGTGCTTGTTATGCTTTGCAACAAATTTGCAATTATTGCTCGGGTGAAATCTCCACTCTGCGGATGATTTAGTGATAATACACTTTCCACGTACTGTACTAGAAACTATTTATTGCTGTTTAGGGTCACTTTCAGCATCTTTTACTACATCATGATCAGAACACAAGTACAAAGTTGACTGTTCCAAATGCCTGTGGGCCCATTTCTGAGGACTTCCACCTGATGCATTGGTGACCAGTAAAATAAAACAAGTACTGTGCACTTCCCAGCACTCCCATGGAGACGAAACTGGTAAAACAAGAAATTCAAATGATTGTTTTTGGTTTTTTTTTTAATGGGACTTAAAGCCACTTGCGACAACCATGATCACCTCGTGTTGGACAGTTTTATGTTAAGTTGAGTGCCTGGAGAGAACCAGCGGTGAGAAACTGTCAGACTCTCCAACTTACCAATGCAGGGTTAGCATTGGTTGAAGACAAGTGCACCATTGATGTGCAATGCGCCTTTGCATGCCTTAGTACACAGCGCTGTGCCGCTATATGGGCAATTGGGATTGAGTGCCTTTCCCAAGGACACAATACAGTTACGTATATCCCCGACAGGGATCAGACCATGGACCTTTCAGTTGAAGTCCAATGCCATAACCACTGAGCCACTGCACACCCAAATTCAAATGATAAAAAGAAAAACAGACAAGTATTGAAATGATCCAAGTTTTTACCAGCTGAAAAATCTGCTCAGTATTCTAGTGGTTTATCTCAGTACCCGATGCATGCAGGTATTACACCCCACAACAGGAAATCTCTTCCCACTAAAATAAAAATTTTTTAGGAACATTTCTGCAGATTTAACCCTTTACACAACGCAGACAAGGCCTAAAAAAATACAAAATCTGTTTCTCAGGCCCTCCCGCATGGTCCTTTTGACTACCGCATGCTCTCTTTTTATAACCAATTTAAACTTGAAAAAATAAAAATTAAATGGTTTTATATGTCTGATATTTTACCAAAGTTAAAAAAATTGATGAATTTGTCCCTTGAGTGCAAGAAGGCTTTACAATGCTCTAGCATTGCAAAGCCTTCTTGCACTCAAGGGATGAAATACACCAACACCCATGCTATTCTGCAGATTATGAGGTCCAAAACTTGAACCAAGAACATGAACTTTTGTTGGCAAAAAAGTAATTACTGAAATAAAAAATAAAATAAAAAACTGCTCGCCCGCATGCAATTTCACAAATAATGGCCTGAGAAACAGAAGATCTACTTTGTGTGGCCCAATATCAAAATTTATTATTTAAAAAAGCATTTTTTTAAAATTTTTCAAAACATTTCAACAAAACCATATCATGTGACCCCTCAATGGAACGAGCTCGATGAGCTCGTTCCAAAGAGGGGTCACATGATATGATTTTGTTGAAATGTTTTGAAAAATAATATTTTTTCAGCTGCTGAATTTGCATATTATGCGGGCGGATGTGGCCGATTCGTTAGGTAAAGGGTTAACCAGATTTTACCCTGTTAACTGAATCAGCTTTTGGACCATTGATTTCTCAAGCTGATTTTTTATGAATTTTTAATCAACTCTAGTTATACACATTTTTAATAAAATCCAGTTACATGTACATGTATGAGTTTTTCACAACTTACTCTGCCCACTAGATGCTCACGAGATGTAGAGTATACCAAAAAACCGAACCAATACAGATATTATGGGGACACCGGAAAACCGAATTGAACCAACCATTGAATACCAAAAACCGTCAGAATTTTCAAATTTTCCTACATTCGCTATTTAATGTATAAGTCCCTGTTGAGTCTTGATTTCATGAAAGAAGTGACTGATTTTCTTTTCAGTTTTCCTCAATGGACTGGGCAACATGTCCTGAATTCCCACTAGACTACAACCTGTACATGTCCAATTGCTTAATTGGCAGTGATTTCAAGTCAAGTCTTGGCTTCCCAAATGTTTTGTCTATTGTCAGCGGGACCTCCTAAAGATGGCATGGTCAGTGCACATGCTCTGAGATCACAAAAGCCTGAAACATTAAGGTGCATTTAGAACAAGTCACAAAATTACTGCAGATATGACTGGAGGTCATAAAAGAATGCAACCGTTGAGTGTCATTGGCATGGTAATTTATAGCGTTGTGGTAGAATGATACTAAACAACTTATTCTGTTTTTCCTGATGTGAACTCCTCTTTGGTACTATCAGTAAATCTTAGTCAAGACAGATACTGAATACTGAACAGTTACTGAGGTAACCTAAGCATGCGCAGCATACCAAATAGCAAAAGATTCTGATTGGTGGATGTGAAGATTTTTAAAGAATATTCCTCAGACTGCACAAATTTAAACATTTGGGCTCCCAAAGAGAGCCAAAATATGGACCCAGGGATTTGCTTTCAATAAACATGTGAAACAATTTGAAACTTTTGGAGCAGTGGTTTGGGAGAAGAGTCTTAAATGTTTTCCACACTACCTACAGTAATGTTACCCACAGTGTTAAAAAATGCTGACTCAGCACTTTTCAAAAAAGTCCTGGAAAAATACCCTATGATAAAACCAATCGCAATTTTTTGGGGACCATTTCTTTCTGCTGTTCCTCAGGAAGCTTTTCACAAAATAAAAATTCTCAGTGCCGTGTAGTTTAAAGATATGGCATTTGAAAGTTTTTCTATTTTCAGGTCCTGCGGTTCCCATGGAGCGACGGGAAATTTCTTTTTGGCATAAATTAGGTAGTTATCAAATTTGGTTCAAATTGGCCTCTCAGATTGGAAAATAAAAATATTGGTACAATTCGGGCTCCGACAGGAAGCCCAAATATGAACCCAGGGACTTGGCTTTAAAAAACTTATTTCTCACCATCCTAAGGATACTGTATACCAAATATCAAAAGATTCTAAGATGTGAAGATTTTTTAAGAATATTCCTCATATTGAACTAAGTTTTTTATTCAGGCTCCCACTGTGCACCCAAATATGAACCCAGGGACTTGGCTTTAACAAACTTGAATCTCACCCCCTAAAGATGCTGCGTACCAAATATCAAAACATTGGGGCTCCCACAGGGATGCCAAATATGAACCCAGGGACTTGGTTTGAAAAACTTCAATCTCACCCCCCTAAGAATGCTTCATACCAAATATCAAAACATTCCAACTGCTGGATCCAAAGAAGAAGATTTTTAAAGAAATTTCTCATTTTGAACAAAGTTATAATTCAGGCTCCCACAGTGAGCCCAAATATGAACCCATGAACTTGGCTTGAACAAACTTGAATTTCACCCCCTACGGATGCAGCATACCAAATATCAAAAGATTCTGAGTGGTGGATCTGAAGAAGATTTTTAAAGAATATTTCTCATACTGCACTAATTTAAACATTTGGGCTCCCATAGAGAGCCCAAATATGGACCCAGGGATTTGATTTCAATAAACATGTGAAACAATCTTCCAAAGATGTTAGATGTGAAATTTGAAAGCTTTTGGAGCAGCGGTTTGGGAGAAGAGTTGTCTTAAATGTTTTCCCCATTACCCAGTGTTAAAAAATGCTGACTCAGCACTTTTTCAAAGTCCCGAAAAAGTACTCTATGACAAAAGCGGTAGCAATTTTTTTTGGACTATTCCATTCTGTTGGTCCTAAGGAAGCTTCACACCAAATAAGAATTCTCAGATTTAAGCACACTTTTTGGAGGTGGCCCTACCGTGGGGAGAGACAACTTGATTTAAACAAAATCAAAATGCGATGTCATAACAAACTATTATCTCAAATTTTAATTAAAACGGTTGAGTGATTTGGGACAAGAAGACGCAAACACTATGTTCACGGATGATGAGTGATCACTATAGCTCCCCTGACTGATTGTTAGGCAAGCTAACAAGAGACCCCATGGGGCCTGAAGTGCCCACCTTGAACAGAACACAATATAAAAGAGTTTACGAATGAGTCTACATTAAGCAATCCATCTCCATAGGATACAATGTCAATTCTTGAGCCCCTCAGGAGTGACAAAAATAGTCTGAGCATCATGCCTTTTCTTCAGTTGATCACAATGTAAAATGTGGAGATCCCCTATGAAGCCCCTTGATACAACCTATGTGGATTAATCTTAGTTACACACCTCTAGAGAGTACTGAACACAAAATTTCTAATTCTTCAACTACATGGCCAATTTTGGTTCCCATATAGAGGCCAAATATTAACCCAGGCTCTCGATTTGAACAAAGTTGAATCTGACCTCCCTAGAGATGTTGTATAACAAATATGAAAGCATTCTGATTGTTGGATCTGAAGAGAGAAGATCTTTAACTGGTAGAGTGCTGGAAGCCCTATTTTGGGCTTTACTAAAAGTGACAGGCAATAACTGTCTGTAGCTACATTCTGCCTGAGGAAGCTTTTATTGTCCGTGATATGCATCAGATTTTTTATACAATACCTTGCTCTCTGACATTTAATTGGATAGTGCCTATAAGGCACTATCCAATTAAATGTAATAGAGCAGTATATGATGAGCTTTGATTTGTTGTCCGAAAAAACTCAGCACTTTACCAGTTAAAGAAATTCCCTCATATTGCACTAAGTTAAAATGTGAGCTACCACAGTGAGCCCAAATATTAACCTACGGACCCGATTTGAACGAACTTGAAACTCCCCCACCCCCCACCACCCCTAGAGATGTTGTATACCAAATATGAAAGCATTCCGACTGGCGGATCTGAAGAGAGATCTTTAAAGACATTTCCTCATATTGCACTAAGTTAAAATTTTGACTACCGTAGCAAGCACAAATATATACCTAGGGACCCGATTTGAACAAACTTGAATCTGACACTCTTAGAGATATTGTATACCAAATATGCAAGCATTCTGACTAGTGGATCTGAAGAAGATTTTTAAAAATTATCCCCCATAATGATATAATGAAAGTTAAAATTTGGGCTTCCACAGGAAGTCCACATATTATCCTAGGAACTTGGTTTGAACAATCTTGAATCTGACCCTCATAACAATGATGTATACCAAAAATTAAAAGATTCTGACTGGTGGTTCTGAAGAAAAAGATTTTTAAAGAATATTCCCCATATTGTCCTAAGTAAAAAAAATTGGGCTCCTGTATCGAGCCCAAATATGAACCAATGGGCTTTATTTCACCCAACTTGTCTAGAAAATCAAAGAGTGCAAAAACAGTTGCCCTCCTCAAATTGCTTGGGAGTGCAATGGCACCTGGAATTTTCAATGCAAAAACTTGTATGCTATTTTGGTTATATTCACTTCAAGGTATTATATTGTGACTAAAAAATTGTACTACATTCAGCTATTATATTTATTATTATTTATTGGTGTTTAAGGTCACATATTTTTACACAATGGCTAAACATGACTGCAACATGAGTATCAACTCAAGACCAGGGGTGAGCGTTAATAAGTCATGTTGCCCATTGTAGAGAGGGTTTGCACCTCCCAAGCACTGGTGACTGGGTCTTATTTTACCAGTAAAACAGAGCCTGTTTATCGCAGTGAACAGGCATTGCTTCACTTCCTAGGGTTCCCTCGGGGAACATTCAGCTATATAGTGGAAAAATTGGCACACACATCTCATTATTCAAAATGTTACATTCAATTCTTATGTGACTGTCTTCTAAGCTCAAAATCTATCAAAAATGCATCACAGAATGGGTCATGAATTATTGCGAATCAATGCAACATTGATAAATCGTCCCCTGAGTTCTAATGTGTTCTCTGTGCCAGTAGGCACAGAGAACACATTGGAATTCAGGGGACGAAGTGATAATAAATTTTAAGGGCAGCCCAAAATAGGTCTGGCATTCCTGAAAATCAAGGGGAGTAAAAAAAAAAAATTGCCCTTCTCAATTATTTCTTGGCGTGCAGTAGGCGTGCAGCACTCCAGCACTCCTAAAGAATGCCAGGCCTGGCATGCAGCAGCCAAAAGGACTGTGTGGGAGGGCCTGAGAAAGATTTTCAACTTTTTAAGGCCATAAAGAAGTTTTTGACAGGAAGCATACAAATGCTTTCACCACATGCTAATGTAAGTACATGCATAATGATAAAAGGCTGAAAGGACTGTGGAAGTCAGGTATACCAAGTCAATGATACACAGCACATGTTATTAATTATATATTGCAGGATTATTGTAAAGGACAGATGTACTGCAACTTTTGCACAGAACATCTGTTTCTGCAACATCAGCTTGATATCAATGCACCAAAACATATATACCACTCTTGGGAGTCCAAATAAACATCCACACTTGTTCATGTATTTGGGGGAAATATTCCATTTGATATGAAGTTTATTTGAGTCTTAAAATTAAGATAATTTGTAATAAGAGCACAGCCAGACATGGCTAAATACGCCTGATAGCCATTTTGAATTGTACTACCGCAAAATACAAACGAAAGTGTCAATGACACTGTAGCTCAACTTGACAAACTCGAACTTGGAAAGTTGTAAGTGAAATGGCAAAACTGAAGATCACTGGTTCCAATGTTATTTGTTGAAACTTCAAAATAACAGCATTTTGTGTGCACAACGTCATAGCAATCCATGCATTTTTAAATGTAAACTGTAAGGCTGGCTAAAGGAAGAATGCTGATACACAAATGCAGTAAGTTCAGAGGTCATTGTAAATGGCAACTTTTTTCACAGAAAACATTGCTAGCTAGCTAATCGATAGGTCTTACCTAGAGGTTCTGCCTAAAGAGCACACCAAATTCAAAAACAATCCTATGATAAATGTGCCCTGTAGGCCATGTCAAAGAAGAAAGATGATGCACAAATGAAATAAATTCAAAGGTTGCTGATAACAGCAACAGCTTTTGATGGAAATGAAAAGAAAATCGATAGCTCCTATCTTGGTCACCCTGAATAAGCATGCCAAGTTTCAAAACAACCCAATAATGAATGAACCCTCTGAGGCGTTCCAAAAATAGATGTTAATACACTAAGTTTGAAGGTCATTGGTAGAGGCATTGTTTTGGTTTTGGGGGGCTTTTTATGAAAATTCATAAATTATGCCCTATAGCAAGTGCAAAAGGGATAAGGTGCTACACAAATACACTAAGTTCAAAGGCTAGCATTAATGACAATAAAAGAAAATCAATAGCTCCCATCTATCTAGAGGTCACCCTAAACATGCATATCAAGTTCCAAAGTGATCCGATCATAAATGTGCCCTATAGAGCATGCCAGAGGAATATATTGATGCCTGACTAAATTAAGTTTGAAGTTCAAACGGCAACTTTTTTTGACAGAAATGGAAGAAAACGGATAGCTTTCATCTAGAGAAGCATACCAAGTTTCAAAGCAATTGGTTCTTAAATGTGCCCCTTAAGGCATGCCAAAGGGAAATACTGATGCCAAACTAAACTAAGTTTAATAACTAAATTAAGTTTAAAGGTTGTTGCCAATTGCAACATTTTTGGAGGGAAAAGGAACAAAATTGATAGCTCCCATCTAGAGGACACCCCAAATAAGCATACCAAGTTTCAAAGCCATTTGAGCATAAATGTGCACAGGGTGTGCCAAAGGGAAATAGTGCCAAAGGGAAATATCTATGCTTAACTAAACTAAGTTCAAAGGTCGTTGCCTACGGCAACATTTTTCATAGGAAAGGAAGAAAATTGATTGCACCTATCTAGAGGTCACCCCAAACAAGCATACCAAGTTTTAAAGTGATCCAATCATAAATGTGCCCTGTAGGGTGTGCCAAAGGGAAATATTGATGCATAACTGCACTAAGTTCATCGGAGGTGTTGAGAGCGGCAACATTTTTTGACGACTATGGAAGAAATTTGATAGCCCCCATCAAGAGGTCACCCCAAACAAGCTTACCAGGTTCCAAGCGATCCGATCATGTGCTCTGTAGGGTGTGCCAAAGAAATATATTGATTGCCTGACTAAACTAAGTTCAAAAGTCATTGCCAGCGGCAACATTTTTTGACGAAAATGGAAGAAAATTAATAGTTCCCATCTAGAGGTCACCCCAAACAAGCATACCAGGTTTCAAAGCGATCCCATCATAAATGTGCCCTGTAGGGCATGCCAAAGGAATATATTGATGCCTGACTAAACTAAGTTCAAAGGTCATTGCTAGTGGCAACATTTTTTGACAGAAATGTAAGAAAATCGATAGCTTCCATCTAGATGTCACCACAAACAAGCATACCAAGTTTCAAAGCGATGTGATCATAAATGTGACCTGTGCATGGGCCAAAGGAAATTGTGGGCGTACATATGTACAGACACTGATGGCGAGAAGTGATGGCAATAGCTCAGCTTGACTTTGTCAAGTTGAGCTAAAAAATTTTATTAGAGGATCCAATTTTGAGTCGAAAAAAGGGCAGTACCGGTAACTCATATAAAACTAATTGGACAGATCCCATATTCGAACTAGGACTGTATTACTAGCTGGGTAATACACATGCCAACTTTGGTTGAGATCAAATAATCCAAACTGGAGTTATCGGTCAGAAAACAAAAATGGTAATGGACTGACAGACATACAGACAGATGGGCAGACAGACGGAATACATAATACAACAATTTTTCAAATGGGAGTATAAAAAAAATTGTTTTTTTGTCTGTTAGTTCCCTCACTTCAGGCCTTCGATGAAATTTTACATATTTTCTTCAAACAAATGCTTTTTTTCAGGTGTTATTGTTTTTTGGCTGACTTTATGATCGGATATTCTAATGACAGTAACTCATTTTAATAATCATGATGTAGAGCTGTCTCGGTGTCGGTTTTTTCGGTGCGATTTTCGGTGTATAAGAACACCGAAAATCGAACCGAAGCAATTTTTAAAAAATCGCGAAAGTCGATGTTATACCCATAATCAGGCTTGGCAATTTCAGGAGAGCGATTTTTTTAGCTCTCCTTACTGCCCCTCTGAAAGAATTAAGGAGAGCGAAAAATTGCCCTCCTAAATATTTTGGTCTGGGATGATTGAGATTACATGTATTATGCTCACATTAAATTTTTGTTGTACAGCAAAAATGTAATTTAACTTCGAAGTCACATAACATCACGTAATTTCATTTTGAAAGTGGTTTGGTTGTAAAAGGTAATGGCTGCAACCATACCCAAACACAGTTGCAATCATTTGAAGCAAAATGGGTCACAGCAATATTTTTTTTCTGTCAGTTTCAAATTCAACAACTGACATCACAGTTTTAGGGGTAATTATTCAAGGAATATTGACACTATAATATACTACCATTACTACTATCCTGTCACTTGAAGCACTTGCACCAGGATGTGACTGTAGATTCAAGCAGACCTGTTGTCCAAGAAAGTCATACGCCTACCACTACCACCTTCAACCCCCCAATGGGGGGTTGAAGGTGGTAGTGGTAGGCGTATGACTTTCTTGGACAACAGGTCTGGGTACACACACAGGTCTTGTCAAGTGTGTGTTCGGTTGTTGAGTGAGACATCTAGATGTCTAAGAGATTTCGCTTTACCTTAGTAAAGTTAATAAAATCACTGATGTAGTCTGTTGGTTTCAGTTTCAATGAGTTCGTTCAACTGGATACTTAAAATGCTGTGTAAAGCTAATTGCTCTCCTAAGCTGATTGAGGAGAGCGATTTTTTGCCCTCCTGCATTTTTCAGAATGCCAGGCCTGCCCATAATGCAATTTTCTGTTTCTGTTGTGCGTTTGCAACATGGAGCGACGTGCCACTCGCATAAAAGAAAGTCAGCAAGTTACAATTTTTTCTCTCAATATTTTCATAATTCATAATAGACATCTAATTGACATAAGAGCGTGTGGTCAATATGCACACTTGATTGATAGTCGAGTGTCCCTGATGCAAACTGTGCAAATCCCTCAGTCCCGATAATCTTCCAATCTGTGTGCCGTTTTCTGTTCAATTACTGGACTTTTGTTTCAAGAGTTTGCAGCAGGAACACTCAACTGTCAATCGAGTGTGCATATTCAGCATGCGCTCTTATGTTAATTAGATGTTTACAAGTGAAACCTAAACTAACATTGTGGATTTAAATGCTCTTAATTTCATCACGTTGATTGAAAGAATATTCAATACTCAGCATGACATGCATAGATTATTAGATTAATGCCTGACGATCATAAAGGTACTGTGTTTTTTTCAATATTTTACAAAAATGTGTTTTTATGGACTTGAAACGAGGCCCACTTTTCTCAAAACAGCGCTAAAAGTTACTGAAACCTCACTTGCACACGATTTTCAAACTCAAAAGACTGAATGAGGCACATGAGTTATTAACATCGACATTGACATCGACATCGAGGTTTTTTGTCCCAAAAAATCGAAAAGTGACATCGAAGTTAAATTTCAACACTGAGACAGCTCTATCACGATGGTGCCTAATAATCAGGATGCTGTCCTCTTTCTCCACAAATTAATAACAGTGATGTCAATGTTATTTGGCAGAGGAGAGTACCTGTGTGAGTTTGGAGGAATTTAAAGAACTGGTGTTTGTTCCCACACTTCTCCTTGACCATCAACTAAAAGTTTTGGTCCAAAACGCCACCAAACATATGCATAATCAACACAGTTCAGATCGTGTCACTGGGGCATTGTGGTTTCTATGCACAAAGGCTAAAGGTTGGAGTGGGGAGAAAAATGCATACATTTTGTTTGTTCCCTAACGTCTCCTTTACTATCAATTGAATCACAATCAAACTTGACATATCTCAACAAGCCAGGCATGGCATTTTCAGGAGAGCGATTTATTCACTCGCCTACTGCTCGTCTTAAAAATATTAAGGAGGGCAAAAACTAGCCCTCCTGGTCTTAGAAAATAATGATTACCATAACCGCCTATGTCTAAAACCCACATCTTTTAAGATCTTTGCTACACGTAGTTAGTGGACTCTGTAAGATGGCCACACTGCCCCTCCCAGGGAGAGGCAGTGTAGCCGTCTCACAGATACTACCTTGTGAACAGCACCAAATAAAATGTACAAAGCCCACTTGACAGAATTCATTAACAGAAAAACTTCATTTTGCAATTTTAGCTTTTGTAAACTTGAGGAGAGCTAATCTGCATTTTTTAGCCCTCCTGCATTTTTATGAATGCCAGGCGTGACAAGCTCAGGGAGAGTCTGAATGTTTGTTGGGGTTTCCATGCACAAGAACCAAACGGGTGGAATGGTATGAAAAACACATATACATTAATTCCACTGAGTAGTGTCTATACTTTGATGTACGTGCCTTCCTTAATTGATTCCACAAATCTTTCATTATCTCTCCTGATTTTCAATGGACTACCATTCCATCCTTGGGTGGGGAATCAGCTTGTGTTTGTTAAAAATGATACCTGAAAAGATCAGGCTATTATGTTGGAGTAAACTGATGTATGGAAGCAAAAATAGTTTACTTTGGGTCATATGCAGAACTTTTATTCCACTCTTGTATATACATGCAGGTACATGTACTTGTAGTTATGGATATTAACAATTTACCCATCATAACAGCCTGCGCTGTTCACAAAAGTCACCAAGTAATTTTCATTATTTGTCTCAAAATACAGGTTATGACCCTTGTTTGGAACAAGCTCCAGTTCTTTCCAATGAGGGGTCATAACGTAGGTTTTTGAGACTAAAAAGGAAAAAATTAGTTATTCAAGAATTTTGTTTGCAAGTGTTGTCTGTTTTTCATGATAGGTAAAGGGTTGAAAAGGCCATACTAGTCTAAAATGGCATATTATCTCATCCCTTGAAGACATAAAGACACCCCCTACAATGCTTTAAAAACGGGTTGAGTGCTAAATTCTTTTTTAGCTTAACTTGACACATGCGGAAGTCTGTGAGTCTGTTCACAATAACTTTAGCACAGGCTACATACACCCCGTAGTTTTTGTCCGATCATCACGTCTATATGAGTACACCCCCTTTTGGTCATGATTAATCAACCGTGATAGTTATGCAAGCCCAAAACCCCCAGTATGCCTTACCCCACATGGGCAATCGGGATTAAGTGCCTTGCCCAAGGGTACAATGCAGGGGATGGAGCTGTGGATCTTTTGGTTTGAAGTCCAATGCCATTACCCCTGGGCCTGTTCCGGGTGGTTTGGGAAATATGGGCATTTGAAAATGTTTCTATTTTTAGCTCCCAGGGTGCCCATGGGGATGCTCGAATTTTTTTTTGCTTGGGCCAAGTACTTATGACCCAATAACACCACATACCAAATTTGGTTCATACCGGACCATCGGTTCAGAAAATAGAAATTTTGGGTGGGGCCAAAAATCTTACCTCTCCCTTTACAAAGCCAAATATTGCTTCATGAACTTCGTTTGAACAAACTTGATTCTACACCTCAAAAGGAAGCTCCGTAGCAAGTATCAAGTCATTGTACACACTGGTTCTTGAGAAGATTTTAAAAATATTTTGGAGCATTTTCCCCACTCCCTCCCTATGGGGCTGGGCATGTTGAGTTGAACAAAAATGCAATACCTCATTGGGACCATCACTCACGCAAACTTTCACTTGAATTGGCTTTGGAGAAGACCAAAACATGGTGTTGACGGACGACAGACGGAGAGCGATGAGATTAGCTCAGCTTGCCTTTGTCAAGATGAGCTAAAAAACAAATCATCCTTCTCACCGACAATTTCTCATTTACTCCTTTCTTTCTCAGCTGGGCCATTGCCACACTGTTTTAACCATATCCACCATGAACATGCCATTGCTGACAAAAGAACCATTTGTTTCCATGAGTAGGCCTGGATGTTTTTTTGAGGCGAGCAATCACACTTGCCGGCTATTGCCCATCTGATGTGTAAATAAGGAGAGCAGAAAATCAGAAAATACCCATGTAAACTGCAGGAGAAAAAAGATGCATTTTCTCAATAAATCAGACAGAAACACATAGGTCTCTTTTTTAAGTTAATCCATAGGGGCAGGGTAAAGTTCAAGATTGTTTATAACCCACCACACCTTATGAGTCTAGTGGCTTAGCAGTGATTTCTAGCCAGGTCTTGGCTGCGAGATGCAGCCAGGACTTGACTAGAGACCACTGCCAAGGTAGTTTGACTACTGCCCACTGGAACTCTTCTTGAATGTATGTTAATTTAAAAATACCTGTTCTAAGACTCTAGTTTATTTACTGGTTAAGGGCTAAATTTTTTGAGTCATCAAAATTTCTTCACATGTCTTTGCCGCATTACAATTTGTAGGAAAGTGCCCAGAGGCACTCTCCACAAATTGTAACAAGGCAAATCCATACACACTAAATATTTTTTATTTAAAAATAATAATAAACACATCCACTGAATATGAAGCCTTCGAGTTGTGGTACATGCACTTCAGAATAAAGCCCAAATATCGGCTTCCAGTACTCTACCAGTTAGAATTATTGCGATATAGAACTTGAGAGAGTACAATAGATCCCAATGAATGGTGAAAGAGAAAAGCCTGTGGTACAGGCATGGACTGATAAAATTCAAGGCTATTCAAAGCAGTTTCTCAACATGTTACAGCATTTTGCAATGCCCTAATCTAGTAATAAGTTTATAACAAACACTACCCATATACACTATGGATAAGCCATATTTCAACATGTGGCATACAAATAAAATACATGTATGAAGCATAGCAGTACGTGATTATACACACTGCCAACATTTTCTATTTATGAGTAACAGTGATTTATTTTTAGTGATGAATGTATGGGTGATGTGGATCTCCTTGTTTCTCCTTGGTACATATTTTGTGCTCTTGTGTAGGAAGACAGTTGATTTACTACTAATTGCTGTGTGTGCCCATGTTTGTAACTCAGTGAAGAAAGAGTACCCAAGTTAATGATGGCTTTAACCAAAATAAACACATTTTGTCCACCCACAATTAAAATCTACTTTCTATTCTATTTCAGGCACTTTACAATGCAGCCTGCAAATTATTAAGAGCCTGACATCGTCACTGACAGTACCATTCCACTTCAGCAGGCCTGGCATTTTCAGGAGAGTGATTTATTCACTAGCCTACTGCTTGCCTTAAAAATATTAAAGAGGGCAAAAACTAGCACTCCTGGCCTTATAAAATAATGATTACCATAACAGCCTATTCCTAAAACCCACATCTTTTCAAATCTCTGTTATATTAGCCCACATCTTTTCAAATCTCTGCTGTGTTAGTGGTCTCTGTAAGACGATCACACTACCTCTCCCACACCTCCGGGCCTTGCCGAGGCCCGGAGGTGTGGGAAGGGCAGTGTAGCTGTCTCACAGAGACTACCGTGTTTGCAACACCAAATAAAATGTACAAAGCCCACAAAGCAGAATTCATTAAAAGTAAAACTTCATTTTGCAACTTTTAGCTTCTGTAAGCTTGAGGAAAGCTAATCGCCCCCATAAGTCATTCGAGGGGAGTGCTTTTTAGCCCTCCTGCATTTTTAAGAATGCCAGGCCTGCTTGAGCCTAACATAATAAGTACAATTTCTTGGAACTGAAAACCCTGTAACTTAAATACATGCACATGAACAACTCTCGTGGGATTTACTGATAACAAACTCATGAGTTCTTATTATTTACTCTTACCGAGAGCATTCAATACATAAGACAAGATTATTGTCAGGGCCTAAAGGTGGTGTGAGTAAGTCTTGTATAGTAGCTGAAAGAGCTTCTTTTTTTTTTTCAAAGTGGTGGCTGGAAATAAAATAATGCAGGACATACCAGACACCTCTCACCAAGTCTGAAAATAAGCAGACTGACATTTGCAAAATGAGGTCCCCAGAGGGTGAATTTGGTGATGCTACCCTGCCAAGCAGGGTAGCATCACAAAAGTTACCCTCTGTGAACCTCAGTCTGAATCAAAGTCTCAAGCCAAAAGATGTACCTAGAGGATAAATTGGCCCACTGTATGGGATAGCATCAGCCAATTCACCCTCTGGGGACCCCATTTTGCAAATGACAGATTGCTGATATTCAGGCTTGCCTCTCACTAATGTGGGCAGAACCCTGAACATTTTTGCACAGAACAAATCAGAGAAACAAGAAAACAGTAGTAACAACAGGAGTTTTTTTATAAACTTACCTTGTTATATTTTTTGGATTAGGAATGTCATTTCGCTTTAAAAACTTTTTTAGAACGTAGACACAGTCTTCCATTATTTGATCATCTGTCAAAGACTCCATATACAATGCTTCTTTTCCACACAACCAGCCTATTTAAACAGAATAATATACTGATTAATTACACAGGCCTGGCAATCTAGAAAATCAAGGAATGCAAAACAATTGCCTTCCTCAGATTGCTTGGGAGTGCAATTGCACCTGAAATTTTCAATGCAAAAACTTGTATGCTATTTTGGTTATATTCACTTCAAGGTATGAATATTGTGACTGAAAAATTGTACTACATTCAGCTACATAGTGGAAAAATTGGTATACACATCTTCTCATTATTAAAAAATGTTGCATTCAATTCTTATGACTGTCCTCTACACCCAAAATTTATTGTAATGCGACACAGAATGGGCAATGAATTGCGAATCAATGCAGCACTGACAAATCATCCCCTGAGTTGCAATGTGTTCTCTGTGCCAGTAGAGAACACATTGGAACTCAGGGTACGAAATGATAATAGATTTTAAAGGCAGTCCCAAACAGGTCTGGCATTCCAGAAAATCAAGGCCCTCCTCAATTTTTTCTAGGCGTGCAGCATTCCTGCACTACTTAAGAATGCCAGGCCTGATTACATTTCTTGAAGTCTCCAATATCACACATCAATCCATCAAACAAGGAGTAAATAGTCATCCTCAAAAAAGTAATTTGGAAACATGTTAATTAAAAATTGAGAGAGAACTGGGAGGTTGATTAAACTCTTTACCTGCTGCAGGCTTTTTTCCTACACTGTACAAAAATGCCATATTACAAGCTTATTTGGGGTTTAATGACACTTTCAACAGCCAGGGCCATGTGTCACACAGTTTTAAGGGTGAAGGAAGCTGGAGTACCTGGACACAACCATTGGGCAATGGTGAGTAATTGTCAGGCTCCTCAACTTACTAACCCAGGCCGTTACTTTGTGGAGGTATAGTTCTGTCTCTTGTTAACAAAATATTTTTAAAGCAGATATGACTTGATTCAATGAGAAATTCAAGAAATTTCTCAGGTCAAGAGTTACCTATTAAAGGCCTATTTCCGCCTTTGATCAATTCACAATCTCAACATGGATATGAAGTCAAGTTTAGCCAATCGTTTATACCCATGCGCTGTGGCTCAGTAGGTAGAGGTGCAGGCAAAGAGGTCCTCGGTTCAATTCCCACCTATGGCAACCGTGTTGTCCTTTGACAAGACACGTCACCCCCCATTGCCCACGTGGGGGCACAGTGGCATTGTGTACTAAGGTGTACTGCACGTCGATGGTGCACTTGTCTTCAACCAATGCTAACCTTGCTTGTATGGAGTTAGTATGTTGGGGAGCTGACAGTTGCTCACCATTGCTCGGTGGTTCTCTCTGGGTATTCCGGCTTCCTCCACCCGTAAAACTGATGTGGTCATGATTAGCCCTAGTGCAGAAATATGTGACCTTAAACACTAATAAATAAATAAATAAATAAATAAATAAATAAATAAATAAATAATAAATACCTATGTTGCCCACTTTAGAGGACTTCCACCCTGGGCATTGGTAACCAGTTCATCTTTACCAGTAAAGCAGAACATGTTTACCACAGTAAACGAGAACTACTCTACTTCCTGGGGTTCCCACATGGATGATCACTTTTTATTGGAAGAAAAAAGATATCCCAACATGCAATCTTTATGTACATGTATGCTTGCATGTTACATTCTGTGTACCTTGGCAGTTGTTTCTAGGCAAGTCTTGGCTGCCAACATGTACATCAGCAGCCGAGACATGCGTAAACAGCAAAGTCACAGAATGTTGACTGTCAAAGTATTGCAAAAATGTATTAAAATCTCCAGCCCTTATGAATTAATAAAGACCAAAACAAATTATGTTAACCCTTTACCCATAACCAGCCTGCGCTATTCTCAAAAATCGCCAATTAATTTTCATTATTTTTTCATTTTTTTGTCTCAAAAACATAGGTTATAACCCCTCGTTGGAACGACCTCATCGAGCTTGCTCCAATGAGGGGTCATAACCTATGTTTTTTGAGACAAAAAATGAAAAAAATTTGTTATTCAAGAATTCTTTTGCAAGTGTTGTCTTCTTTTCATGTTAGGTAAAGGGTTAACAATTGTTTCATTTGTGGCAGGTGTCTATATTCAAAGATGTAGCGATGAATTGAAAGTCACTTGTTCCAAATTTTTAAATGGAAACATTCACTCATAACTACATTAGATAAAGATGTCTAATAAGGCTAAGTATCATAAGCCCCCTTTGGGAAGTTGAGAACCCAGAAGCAGTGCTTGTTGTTAATAAGACCCAGTCACCAATGGTGATGGCAGAAGTCCTCTAAAATCGGCAACGTGAGTACAAACAATTGACCAAACTTGACATTATCTCCCTGTTGCAGTCATAATTAGCCATTGTGCAGAAATATGTGACTTTAAAAACCAATAACTCAGTAAACAAGAGGCCTAAAGGAGTCCTAATCGCTCACTTGATAAAATGGTTTAAAGGATTTAAGGTCACATTCAGCATCTACATGTTATTACAGTTCATCTCATTTAGCTAGGGGAATGGAGGTGGGACAGATGGGTTTGCTGGTTGAATTTTTTGTTTTTATGTAAAATCATACAAACCCTTCAAAACTCATTTCAAAATAAAAAGACCTCCCTCCACCTCCCCCCCCCCCCCCCCCCCCCGCCACAATTTAAAAGTTTATATGTTTTGCATAAAATCACTCAAAATCCCCCAAATCTTGTTCTCAAGAACAACAAAAATCTTCCCAATGGTCACCCCTCCTCGGGAGCCAATAGGCCTGGTGGACATACATTCAAACAAACGTTAATCATATGTACTCACATTATAACTAAACTTTACCACAAACAGCCCTGTCATGCATGGCCATAATTCATTTAAATAAATAAAAAAAACTAGAGGGAACTGTTTTAGCGAACTAAAACACATGTCTCCCCTTCGATTAGTTCCTTGCTTCCAACTTAAGACGAACAAAGATCAAACTAAAGGTCAAATGTCAAGATCATGGAAGTTCAAGATAGAATGTGACACATCAGCCTGGATGTTGCATTCCTGTGCCAAATATCATAAACCTATCTGAACAATTCAATAATTTGACCTTGATGTCAAAGGTCAAGGTCATATGTAGGTCATGATGGTACGTGACACATTGTTTTTTGGTGATACACTCACATGCCAAAAATCATATGCCTTGGTCAAAAGATTTTTTTAAAAAGTCAATGATGAGACTGTGAGGTCAAAGTTCAAGATCATATGTGGATCATGATGGTACGTGACAAATCGTCTCATGGTGATACACCCACATGCTTAATATCATAAACCGAGGAGAAAAGGTAAAAAAGTTCTGGCCCAGACAAGCTTACTTGCCAAAAAATCAGTAATTTGACCTTGAGGTCAAAGGTCAATGTCATATATGGGTCATGAAGGTATGCAACACATTGTCTTATGATGATACACTAGCATGTCAAATATCATAAGCCAAGGTGAAAAGGTAAATAAGTTCTTGCCCGGACAAGCTTACTTGCCAAAAAATCAGTAATTTGACCTTGAGGTCAAAGGTCAATGTCATATGTGGGTCATGATGGTAGCTCGTCCCATGGTGATACACCCACATGCCAAATATCCTAAGCCTAGGTCAAAAGATAAAAAAAAATCAATAATTTAAGAACAACAACAAGAACGAGAGAGGAGAAGAATTCAGGGTAAAGCAATAAAACAATATGTTTCCCTTCGGTGAGGGGGAGACATAATTCTCCAGTTCAGTGTTAAATTTCAAACATCTTCAGTGCCCACCAAAATCAGTCAAGTTAACACTTTGAACATATTTTAAACAAGGCATCATTGTATGCTATACACCAAATATCAAATGATTCTGCCTGGTGGATATGAAGAAGATCTTTGATTTGAAGACAATTCATCACACTGCACTAAAATGAAATTCAGCTTCCCATATGAGCCCAGGGATTTGCTTTAAACAATCTTGAATCTTACTACTCTAAGGATGTCAATACCATGTAACAAAAGAATCTAACTCATGGATGTGATGAAGAAGATTTTTTAAAGAATAGTCCTTATATTGCACTGTGTTAAAATTAGTGTTCAACCGATGATCGGATCCGGCCACCACAATCGGTCGATTATAGGCAATCGGATGACAACGGAAACGGCTCCTGGAACATCGGTTCAACCGATTGTTGCCAAGCAATTTGTTATTTTTCTGAATCGCATTTTATTATCTTCTGCAATTGTTCAATTGTTTATGTAAAATGATGTCGATAATACCATTCAATAAAGTTGAGAAACAACCACAATGTGTATTCTTAATCTCTCTAACGCCCTTTACGGGATATACATGTTAAACGACATGTAAAGCTTACAACTGAGCACACTTGCAGCAATCGCCAGTTCATACCGGAAAAGTGAAGGATGCACTCCATGAGAGCCACGTTTACCACCCAAGTGTGCGCGACTGGTAATTTTACTGGGACCCCAGTAAAACACTTTAACACTTTGAAAAATGTTCAGTTTAATGTAGTTCTTTCGACTTGTCTTGTAGTGCACGGTATTACAATTGGAATCAGCATCAGAATCAGCTAATTCTGGGCTCAAATAACTGGTAATCGGTCAGCGATCATTTTTGGTAATCGGTTGGACACTAGTTAAAATATGGGATCCCACAGGGAGCCCAAATATGACCCAAGGGATTTGATTTGAACAAAATTGAACCTGAACCTCCTTAGGTTGATGGTTATCAAATATAAACAAGAGATTCTGACTGGTGGATCTGAAGAAGATTTTTAAAGGAATTTCCCCACATTGCACTAAGTTAAAATTTAGGTTGCCATAGGGAGCCCAAATATAAACCAAATTAGAATCTAACCCTACTAAGGATACTGCAAACCAAATATCAAAAGATTCTGACTGGCAGATCTGAAGAAGGTGGTTTTTAAAGAATAAAGTTAAAATTTAGGCTCCCACAGGTAACCCAAATATGACCCCAAGGACTTGCTGTGAACAAATTCCAATCTGAACCACCTAAGGACACTGCATATCAAATATCAAAAGATTTTAACTGGTAGATCTGAAGAATATTTTTAAAGAAGATTCCTCATATTGAACTAAGTTAAAGTTTGGGCTCCCATAGGAAGCCCAAATATGACCCAAGGGACTTGATTTGAACAAAAGTTAATCTGACCCCCTGGGGATGTTGTATACGAATCATCAAAAGATTTTGACTGGTGGATCTGAAGAATAAGATTTCTGAATAAATTTTCTCATATTGAACCACGTTAAAATTCTGTTTCCTACAAGGAGTCCAAATATGAACCCAGGAACTTGTTTCGATCAAACCTGAATCTGCCCCCTCTAAGGATGTTGTATACCAAAAAAAAGATTCTCATTGGTAGTTTCTGGAGATTTTCAATTTAAAAAAAAAAAAAATTGTGGGTGCTAACAGAATTATGTCCCTTGTGGTGCCCCCTGTGGGCATGGCTACTTTATCTGAACAAACTGGAATTGACATATGCTAAGGAACATGCAAATCAAATTTGGTTCAATATGGCCCAGTAGTTTAAATTAGGAAAAGTTGATAATGTAAAGTTTACGCTGGATGGATGACAGGTGAATGATGGGCGAAAAGTGCTCACTAAAGCTCCTCTTGAGCTTTGCTCACGTGCGTGAGCTAATAAGCATCAGGAGGCACACTGTAGAAAGGGAGGTCATTCTTCAATCTTTAGAAAATCTGGAGTCCAAGTCAACTATTTTGGTGGCATTTTCAAATTTCAGAAATAAAACAATTTTCAGCGACAAATGCAACAGCTCGAACATCAAACACTGCGTTATGAGACTGACAACTTTGAAAACTTGACATTTTTAACATCGCATTTTGTTCCATTAGTGATAGCACAACTAACTTGGCCGAGTGTAATTTAATTATGAACTTTGAAAACTTGACATTCTTAACATCGCATTTTGTTCCATTAGTGATAGCACAACTAACTTGGCCAAGTGTAATTTAATTATGAACTGGATGTGCATCTTATTTGATTTGTGTTCATCCTTTATGCCAAGGACAGACATGTGCACCTCCAAAAGGCAGGTTATTTATTTAGTAACAGGTATATTTAAGGTCACCTTCAGCTTCAATGACTTTTTCATGACTCCAACACAGGTTTGAAGTCAAGTTAAGCCAATTAGTTATTCCTATGTTGCTCATTGTAGAGACCTTCTACATAAGGCATAGATTATATTTATTTATTTATTGGTGTTTAAGGTCACATATTTCTGCACAATGGCTAACCATGACCGTGACAGTTTTACGGGTGGAGAAAACTGGAGTACCCAGAGAGAACCACCAAGCAACGGCGAGCAGCTGTCAGCTCCCCAACATACCAACTCCACACAAGCAGGGTTAGCATTGGTTGAAGACAGGTGCACCATCGACGTGCAGTACGCCTTAGTACACAGCGTCACCGTGCCCCCACGTGGGCAATGGGGGTGAAGTGTCTTGCCCAAGGACACAACGTGGTTGCCGCAGGTGGGATTCGAACCGAGGACCTCTCGGCTTGCAGCCTGCACCTCTACCAACTGAGCCACCGTGCCCCCAAGGCATAGATTACCTTGATCCTACATGTATTTTACCCAGTCATAATTTATTGGTGTTTAAGGTCACTTTCTGCAGTTGGCAACATCATGACCTGAACAAAAGTATAAAGTCAAGTTTATCCCACTGTTTTTTACATATGTAGCCCAGGGATTTCCCACTTTAGAGGACTTCCGGTCAAGGTGTAGGTTACTGGGTGCAATTTACCAGCGAAACAGAGCACTGCCTCATTTCCCTGGGTCAGGCCTGACCATTCGAACGTTGAGGGGAGCTATTGCTCCGGCTCTCCTTGGCTCTCCTGATGGCAAATTGAGGAGAGCCATAATTGCTCTCCTTAAACTGTAATGGCTCTCCTCAATTTTCATATTAATAACCTTGTATAACTGATATCAGCATAGAATAGCTCCCCTGAAACAGATTTAGGAGGGCCATAGTGGCTCCTCTGGATTTTTCAAAAGGCCAGGCCTGCTGGGTTCACAAGGGAACTATTTTACCAGTGAAATGGAGCTTGTTTACAAAAGCAAAGCAAGCAATGCTTCACTTTCCAGGGCTCCCTGACAGGTGGACAGGTCAACACACTACCTATCATTCACCTAACCGAAAAAAACAACTGATTTTTCATTTGCTCACTTTACTTGTCCTAAGACAAACACGAAAAAAACAACTGATTTTTCATTTGCTCACTTTACTTGTCCTAAGACAAACAGCCCATTTTCTCAACTGTCTGAACATTTAAGTCCTCACATTAATTGTATGTTAATACTTAACTACTGTATATACATGTACATGAGCACAGCAGCACATTAATGACTTAACCCTTTACCTAACGAATCGCCCGCATCCGCCCACATAACATGCAAACTGAGCAGTTGAAAAAATTAAATTTTTCAAACAATTTCAACAAAACCATATCATGTGACCCCTCATTGGAACGAGCTCAATAAGCTCGTTCCAATGAGGGGTCACATGATATGGTTTTGTTGAAATTTTTTGAAAAATTTAAAAAAAAATGATATTTAAAATAATAAATTTTGATATCGTCTGCGTTGGGTAAAGGGTTAATAGTGTTTCTGCAATCTGCATTATTGTTGGCTGCCTGTACAGACAACCAACAATGATGTAAAAACACTGTTATGCTAAATACATCCTCCCAGTTGAGTTCTCAATGAATAATACCCTTGGGACAAGGACAACTTTTTCAGAGCAATACAAAAGGGGCTGTTTGAGGTTGTATGGGGACATTAGGATTAAATGCTTTTCACCCTTTACCTAATGAATCAGCCTCATCCACCCACGTAACTTACAAACTGAGCAGTTGAAAAAACTTTATTTCAAAAAAAATTTCAACAAAACCACATCATTTGAACCCTTCATTGGAATGGGCTCGTCGATCTTGTTCCAATGATGGGTCACATACCCCATATGGTTGTGTTGAAATTTGTTGAAAAAATCTGAAAAAACAATAATTAAAATGAGAAATTTTGGTATCCTGTACATTGGGTAAAGGGTTAACTCTCCCAGAAGTATAATCTATTTTATAATAATGATAAAATAAGGACTCCCTACTCACAGTCCAATTTGTTTAATCCTTTACTTAGGGTCACAGAAATATGCTGAGGCAACAGTCACAAAATCTCCCATTTAAATTTATATTTTTTTTTAAATTTTGCTTTGAAAACATAGCTAAACCCTCAGCACTGTGATGACAAAATACAAAAATTTCAACCTGAAAATTTTTTCGAAAACACATCGAAGAATTCAAATATCTTGTTTGACAGTGCACACTGTGCTGCGGCAAACAAGATTGAATTAGTTTGCCGCATTATTTAATGAATCGACCACACCCGCCCACATCTGCACGCATAAGTTACAATCTTAGCCACTGAAACAACATTATGTTTAAAAATGTTTTTACCAAAACCATATCATTTGACTTCTCATTGGAACGAGCTCATCATGCACATTCCAATGAGGGATAACATATGGTTTTGTTGAAATTTTTTTAAATTATAAAAAAATTAATTAAAATATCATATTTTCAGTGTGCAAAATTTCAAAAATGACTCTAACCAACTGACCCTTCACGTGGTGGCTAACTGAACGGTCTGCTGTGTAAAAATTCTTGGAAAACTGCCTTTTTATCATTAACAAGTATTCATATATTGCGTGCAATTGAAATATATATATAGCCTCTCAAGGCAAGTCTAAAAATCTATCAGACACAAGAAAGGCTGATTAACTGGTAGAGTGGTGGAAGCCCATATTCAGGCTTTATTCTGAACTACAGGTACCTGAAGTTTTGTGAATTTCCTTCTTATTATCTTGGATGTAAAATTACTTCATCTTCATCGATTTGCATTGTTACATTTATGGGAGAGTTCCTATAGGCACTCTCATATAAATTAAAACAAGACAATTAAAGTGTCAATGACATTGCAGCTCAACTTGTGTAAGACATGTACATGTATAGTATGTGACACAGCAGTGAAACACATCTAGGTAATGACCTGATAACAAAGGTACATGTAAAGTACTGTAAAGGTCTGTACATAAATACTGTCCATAGCCTGTAACAAATGTACAGGTAAAGTATTGTAAAGGTGGGGTGACAGTTAGATGTCTCTAGCCAGAGCCATATTGAAATGTTCACTTACTGTTTATAAGTAGCACTGAATAAATCAATGTTTCTCTAATTGGCCGCCGCCGGCCATCTGGAAATTTCGCACCGCACCCCAAAACACTTGTTCTCATCCCAAGGTGATAAGAAAGGTACCCAAGAAGTTTCGTGAAGATCCGTTCATAAATACAGCCTCTAGCCTGAGTTCTATTGCCATGTGTACTAACTGTGTATAAGTAGCAATGAATAAATCAAAGTTCATCTAATTTGCATAATTTCTGCATGAGAAAAAAACCTGTATTATATGTGATGTATTCCATGTTACTGAACATTCATACAAAAATTTATTCAAATCAGAACTTTCATACAGACGTGCTGTACAAAAAACTGATTGCACTAATTTCGGTACAAAATGGCCATCTTGAATTTCAGACCGCATCCAAAAACACTCGTTTTCATCCCACAGCGATAACAAAGATACGGTACCCAAGAAGTTTTGTAAAGATTGGTTCATAAATACGGCCTCTAGCCCGAGCCGTATTGAATTGTTGATGGATGGACAGACGAACAGATGGACGATGAGCCATAACATAACCTCAAATTTGATTACGTCAAATGGAGCTAAAAATGTGTGAACAAATCTTGAAGCAGAGAAAAAATTTAGCACTCTACCAGTTAAGTTACTGAGACTTTACCATTCAAGGTCCAACTTTTGGCTGACTGGTCATCCGTTCGCGTAGATTTAAATTTGCATAACCACCGTACAAACGAAACGAGTGTTTCAAATTTTGCATACTGTATTTTGATATCATGCTCATTGGGTAATGGGTTAAATTTGTAGTTTCTATATGAGAATAATTGGCAGGTTCAAATTTTAACATTAGTGTGCAGAGGTTCAAGATCCATTATTGGAACAAGTATGGCCGTGATTTCACATTTTGGAGGCATATAATGAAATTTTTTAGTAATTGAACAAAAGAGGCTAATTTAGCCTCTAATTTAGTTAGATAAAGAGTTAATGGTTCATGTTTATACATTTGAAAACCTAAGAACTATGATGAAAAGAATTAATTGTGAGATGGCATGAATATAGATGTAGAAAAAATAGGGCTGGGAAAAATGACAGATACAGTTATAAAAATAATTTGAAATGATAAATTGAAGGTAAAATGCTGATATAATTATTCAACAGATACTTCTTCAATGTTCTCTGAAATAAAAGTGCCATTTTTTTACATCTTCATGGCAGGTATAATCCTAAAAATATATATACCATAAGAATGTTATACATCCAAAAAAGCTCAAATTCCTATATTTTTATATACAGATTCAATAAAAATCATATTCCAGCAAAAAAAAATGGATATTTATTAATTTAAAAGCACTGCTGATTGAGACATGTATATCTTATAAGCATTTCTTCCAGACCATTTCCCCGCAAATTTATAGAAAATAAAATTTCAACATTTCAGTGAAATCAGCTGAACTCTCGCATCCCTGTCAAGGGTAATTATTTTCTACTCTTTGTGTCATTTTATGTCTTTTGTTGTGGAAGGTGTGTCATATTTGAAGACTAGAGGTACAGTGAGCAAACTCACAAAGTGATACCACCCCCGACCCCCCCCCCCCCCCCCCCCCCCCCCCCCCCGGCGCCTGAAATATATCAGTTAGATTATCTCCCCTTGGAAATGTCAGAACGGAATTATATTGCTTCATGCACATCTTCATATGAAGTTCTTCCATTGTGTAAAGTTTCATGAAAATTTTTCAAACGGTTTAGGAGGAGTCGCACTTACAAGGATGGACAGGCGGACAGACGGACAGACAGGGTGATTCCTATATACTCCCCCCCCCCCCCAAACTTTGTTTGCGGGGGGGGTATAATGACCTTTTCTCCAGTACAGCACACTAGACTTTGCTCTGTGTGCATACATACATATAAAGTCTAGTAAGACTGTACAAAACCTTTACAACAAAGGAAAGCAACCAAGACCTGGTTTGATAAAAAATTCAATTTTCATGTATACACAGAACGATACATGCATCTGAATGCATTAATCAATATGGCACGAGTGCCAGCGCGGGAGAATAAAATGAGAGGCTGCAGACCTCAAGTTTTATCCTTAAATGATGACACAAGTGCCATATCGATTAACCCATTCACACACGTGTCATTCTCATTCTGTGTTTATTACATGCCTTCATGTCTATAAAAACAATTATTAGGACACTCAGAAATTCATTTGACAACTATCATCAAAAAGATCAAAAAAGAACACATTTTATCGCAAACCAAATTTGCGAGGGGAACCCATGTTACTATTTCGTCCCGTGAGTTCCAATGTGTTCTATGTGGCTACTGGCACACATTGGAATTCAGAGTATGATTTAAGGTTATCACCAGGAAATCAAATTGTAACTGCATTGCACGATTTGTAGAAAATTCCAGTGAAATTTTGCTTCTATTTAAAAAAAAACGTTGGTCAACAATTTCCATTCTGCACATATGTGCGGAACAGATTTTCACTTTCCACATGGCTTAGTGTTGATGTAGATGGGAATTAACATAGAACAGGCACGTAATAAAAGTAAATACATGTAGGAAACCTCTGACATACACAATGGGACTAGTCAGTTTCCGTGGATGGGCAATATTTCCAGACACAAATATAGAACCTTAGTGAGCACGCTCACATACCCCACGCACCCCCGATATTTCAAGCTCGGAAAACTGAAATTTTTAGGAAAATGACCCAGAAATCTGTTACTTGTATTTTTCAGAGTCCAGGGCCTGTAATTTCCGCAAAAATCAGCCGAGCAGAACGAAACGCAAACTTGATCTGTAAGTCACTGTGGTAGACTCACATACTAAAATGGCCGTAATTTCGATATATCTGAAAGCATGTAGAAAACTAGAGGATGGCCACCAAAGGGTGGCTGATTCCCCCGAAAAAAGCCTTGATAGCCATTCCAACCTTATTCGCGACACACCCTCCTTGTTGTGGGCAATTAATAATACCAAGTATCATTAATATCCTTGAAGGCTGTAAGCAAGTTATGGAGCGGCACACGAATTCCGTCTACGCCTGGATGGACAGACGGACGACGTCACGGCTAGATTCCCCCGATTTTTTAGGGGGGAATTAAAAAGTCCGGAAAACTGTAATTTTGATGAACTTTTCAAACTCGAAGGGCCGTAATTTCGTTTTAAAATCAGTGGAGCAGAACAAAATGCAAACTTGATCTGTAGGCCATTATGTTAGGCAAACATACCAAAAATCAGGTCAATATCTGGAAGTATATAGAGAAAAAGCCCGGAAAACTGTAATTTTGATGAACTTTTCAAAGTCTATGGGGCCGTAATTTTGGTAAAAATCAGTGGAGCGGAACAAAACTCAAACTTGTTCTGTAGGCCACCATGTTAGACTAACATACCAATAATCAGCTCAATATCTGGAAGCGTGTAGGAAAAAAGTCCACAAACTGTAATTTTGATGAACTTTTCAAAGTTCAAGGGTCGTAATTTCGGTAAAAATCAGTGGAGCGGAACAAAATGCAAAGCTGATCTGTAGGCCACCATGTCAGACTAACATACCAAAAATCAGCTCAATATCTGGAAGTGTGTAGAAAAAAAGTCCAGAAAACTGTAATTTTGATGAACTTTTCAGAGTCCACAAGCCATAATTTCAGTAAAAATCAGTGGAGCAGAACAAAATGCAAACTTGTTCTGTAGGCCACCATGTTAGACTAACATACCAAAAATCAGCTCAATATCTGGAAGCGTGTAGGAAAAAAGTCTGCAAAACTGTAATTTTGATGAACTTTTCAAAGTTCAAGGGCCGTAATTTCGGTAAAAATCAGTGGAGCGGAACAAAATGCAAACTTGATCTGTAGGCCACCATGTCAGACTAACATACCAAAAGCAGCTCAATATCTGGAAGCGTGTAGAAAAAAAGTCTGGAAAACTGTAATTTTGATGAATTTTTCAAAGTCCAAGGGCCGTAATTTTGGTAAAAATCAGTGGAGCGGAACAAAATGCAAACTTGATCTGTAGGCCACCATGTTAGTTAGACTCACATACCAAAAATCAGCTCAATATCTGGAAGCGTGTAGAAAAAAAAGTCCGGAAAACAAGTAGGACTGACTGACAGACTGACAGACTGACGGACGGACCAGTCAAAAACATTATACCCCCCGCAACTTTGTTGCGTGGGGTATAATAATATTTGATTCCAAACACAACATGTAATTATAGAATAACCATCAAAAATTTAATTTTTTGATCCGAGCATCATTTTCTTTGGAAAACATAAAAGTGTTCCCAAAATTTGTAGAGAATTTATTCATCTTGTGTAAATCACATGATCTATTCTTGTAAAAAAATCAGGATTCAGGTGAATAATTTTTGAACAACCAGATATTAATTCCATATTCCCATTCCACTTGAAGTTTGCTATTAAAAGTGTCTTATTGGAATTTATTGACGACTGCTGAATTTTTTAGTAAACATTTCATTCCAGTTTATTGGATATGGTTTCTGCCAACACATTCTTGGATATTACAATACCAGCTGGAAAGTTTCTTCATCACTGGTCCAGTGAATTACTGGATACTATTGAACTCTATTTTGGACTAACTGATAAATATTTTTGTTTTTATTTTTCTGTAAACCAAGTAGTGTAAAAGATTCTGTATCATTTTCATTTCAAATTATTTTTATTAAATTTCATAATAGTTTAATTGAAGCTACTGTCACTGATTCTCAGATTTCTTTAACTCTCTGCACTCTGATGTCAAAATACCAAAGTTTTCAACAGTGAATATTTCACACAATGTAACTGAGAATTTAAAAAAATATATCTTCTTTGACAGAGCTCATCAAGCTCTGTCAAATAAGATATAATTTGTTAAATTTTACATGCAGCATGGGCAATATGGAGTCAATGACGAAAATTCTGAAATATTACCAGAGTGCTAGTAGTAGCATGTAGTTAACTGCCTTACAAAGTAGATGTTCTGTTTCTCAGGCCACTTTTTGTAAAATTGCATGTGGGCAAGGTGCTTTTTTATTATTTTTTTTAGGTTTTTATCATTTTCACGAGAATCCAAAAGGATTCTCTTATATTTAAATGAAATATAAGCACTGCATCTGTGATTTAAGTAAACAACTGATATATAGTCAGTTGGGCTGCCACAATACGTCTCACGGGATGGAGATTAATAGCTTTTCAGTAACCTGCATCCATGTACATAAAGCAACATTGAACCTTTAGTCTGATCAGGTAACACGCAGGTCCTGACCTTAAATATTAATAGGAAACCCCATACAAATTATTTATTTATTTATTGGTGTTTAAGTTAACATACTTATGCACAATGGCTAATCGTGACCATGACAGTTTTACGGGGGGAGGAAGCCCGAGTACCTGGAGAGAACCACCAAGCATCGACGAGCAACTGTCAGCTCCTCAACATTCTAACTCTGTTCAAGCAGGGTTACAGCAGTTGAAGACAAGTGAACCATTGACGTGCAGTACGCCTTAGTACATGGCATCATCATGCCGCCATGTAGGCAACCAGGATAAAGTGCCTTGCCCAAGGACACACTGCAGGTTGTCCCGGATGGGGATCGAACTTGGGACCTCCAGCATAAAAGTCCAACAGTCTACCACTGAGCCACCGTGCTCCTCCCTATACAAATTTTCTTTGTAATCAATTTGTCAGTCGCAAGAATACACTCCCACCAAGAGTTTCCTGCAGTTTAAGACTATCAGCCAGTCACCTGTTGCATCTGGATGATTCAGCCAATGCCAGGAATGAACTATTTTCTTTGGCAGTGGCTGAACTCGACCTAATTACCAATTAATTCAGTCCCTTTGTTTGTAAATTGTAGTTAATCCCATCTAGGTTACAGTACACGTAAGCATCAGTGAATTCTTAATTCTTGGAAATTTTACCCTTCACCATCTCCAATACTCTCCACCAGTCTACTTTGGGTGGGGTGTCTTATCCGCCCACCGGTGTCTTATCCGCCCATCTCCCCTTTTCATGTACATATCATATATATCTTTCACATAAAAATATTTTATATTTTTCATTTTGTTTAAATTTTGTTACTTTTCTGCTTTGCTGCCGCATAGAAGACATCAATTATTAAATGGCAGCTAAGTCCACTTTCATTCTATTCAGTCTTCCATTGTCTTTTCAACCCAGTGCCCAATTTTATGTTGGTTAATAAAACTGTTTGGTTGGTTTTGCTGGGTTTTGCGATTATGTTTTCTGGTTTGCCACAAAAAACGAAACTGAACCAGAAAACCAAATAACAGCCCAGCTCTCTTTTCTGCTACTACTTCAAAGGAGTCTTTTGGCATATATGTTTCATATCGTCCCCTGAGTATACTTTCCAAATTTCATAGAAAACAACCAACAAATAAATGAGAAACTGAAAATTTAATTTCCCGACTACACTTTTTCTCCGACACAGATGCGGACACAGACTACACTTTTTAGTGTGTCCCATTACAATGACCTAGATATGAGCAACTTTTACTCAGTAAAATTTTCATGGTCGGCATAATTTTCAGGGTGTGTCGGATTAACCTGTTCACAGGTATTTGGTGTGGGGGGGGGGGGGGGGGAGGGGGGGGGGCTAATTTTGCAACAGTCTTAAGGCAAAAATCATTTTTCTCAAACTGGAAACTCTTGAGATAATTTATGCAAATACATTGTGCTCAGAAAATCATTGGTGTAGGCTATTACAAAAGTGCGTTGCCTTGGAAGGGGAGTTCCTGTGACAGTGACTGGCGCCAAATACATCTTCTGATATACAAATGCAATGTATTGTTATGTTTGTACAATGAAAACCGAAAACCTGACTCTTTGAATGAAACCGAAACCAGAACCGACATGAAATTTGAAAACCACCCTTCTCTAGAACCATATCATGTGATCCCTCATTGGTCCATTGGAATGAGTTTGTTCCATTGAGGGGTCACATGCTATGGTTCTGTTGAAATTTTTTGAAAAATTTAAAAAAAAGGAACACTTCAATCACTATATGCCACCCGACTTAAGTCGGGGGGCATAAAAATAATATTTAAAATAATAAATTTTGATGTACACGTTGGGTAATGTGTTATATCAATAAAAGTAGTAAAAACAGTAAAATAAAACATACATAGCAAGACATTTTCTGCTACAACTTCAAAGGAGTAAATTTTCTTGAACCAGGTAGTCTTCATATCTTGATTGCATTCATTATCGTTCACCTCATACAGAAGGCCTATACGCATCACATCAGATTCAAGAACATTCTCATCGAACTCCAAAATCACTTTATCCACAATACCATAGCCCATGACTTCAATGGCTTGTAATTTGTTCTCAGGAAGAGGTGGATTAAACATTCGACCAGCCATGGCTTTTAGTACACCTAAAGAGACGGTGCATATCACATGATCAGCGAGAATCTCCTCACCATTCTCACATTTAACACATACTGAGTTATGATTATCATTTCGGTCAAAGTTATTCCATTGTATAGAGCTTACAGGACAGTTCAATTTTATACTGTCTTTTGGAATATCTTTCTTTAATATTTCTAAAATTGTTTCAAATCCAGGTGGAATTGTGTAATGAACACCAGGAAGTTCTTCGTAACTACCAAACTCACTCAAAGAAACATCATAAAGACTATCACAACCAGTAATGCAACATTCTAAGCGTTTTCGTTGTGCAAATATAAGATCTCGTAATCTCTTATCACCATTTGAATACTGATCAAGTTTATATGAGAATTCACGATCCAGAAAGGCACCAACACTGTCATTCTCCTCAGGTGTTGGTATCTGTGATTGGGAAAAGTCCTCACATTGCTGAATTAGCAAACCATATGTCCAATCTATTTCTTTAACAGTTTTCTCATTCACTGTCTCACCATCTTCGGTCAAATACACATCACGACATCGAAAATTTTTGTCTTTATTACGAACTTGCAAAAGGTTGTTCTCATCTGCTATTTGATAAATAGGGTTTCGTTCTATTCCATGGATCCAATTGGCACCCATTTCTACCTTAGCTCCATATGCTGCAAACAGAAAATAAAAGCAATTAAAAAGTGATTTACCAAATTTTTAAAATACTTGTATCTTTTGTCAGATTTAGCAATTATTGGAGAAATAAATGATCTAAATTTAAAACACAAGTAGGGCTGGGAGCAGTTAACGTTTCAAATGATAACGTGTTAAATTATTTTAACGTTAAAAAAATTAACCAAGTTAATAACGTTTAACTTAGAAGATTATAATTGTATAATATGTAGCATTGCGTCGTTATCTTGTGTTTATCCAAGCCGGATCGCATGTGTCGATGAGATCCAATTTTGTGCCATTTGATGAAATTGAAGACCACTAATTTAGATGTCCGTCAATTATAGACGACCTATTGATTAGGTGGAGAGACCATGAAGACCTCTTACCAACGTTGGCGAAGTTGGCCCACCAATATTTCACAATACAGCAATATCAGCTTCATCCGAACACCTATTTTCCATGTGAAGACGGTATTTGAGCAAGGGCGAATGTCTCTTTCTAAGGATACGACCGCAGCGATTGTATTCTTAAATGAAAACATCGCCAAATGTTAGAATTTACGATAACCTGAGAGAACTATCTTAACTACTCGTCCCCCGAGTTCCAATGTGTTCTATGTGCTTTCAAGAGACAAACTGTACCTAAGTTCAATTATTTTCAAATTCAAATCAATAAAAATGGCCGAAATTATTAACATTTTGTTCATTTAACTCATTAATGCAGAATTATTTAACACGTTAACGTGTTAAGGAAACTTTTAACTCCTACCAGACCTGTACGAACATGTGTATCATTTTCTGACTGGGATTTTATCCAAGGCATTTTGAAACAGAATTTCCACCCCATTCCAAATCTGAAATAAGCAGTCAAAATTCCTGACTGAACTAAACACATTTTCTATGACCTACCATACACCAGTAATCCAATCCCAATTACAGACAACTTGGACCAAAAACAACTCAGACAGACAAGTTAGACTACTTTTGAAGACAACTTGGATCACTTTTTAGGCAAGTCAGAACTTTTTTGAAAACATCCCAGACCAACTTCAAGGACAAGGCTCACATCTGGAAAAGTAGACCAATTTGTCTTCCGAGTTGGTCCAAGTTGTGCCCAAATATTGTCCATGTCTTTTTGTTTAGGAATTGGTCAGAATTGTCTCCAAACGTGGTCAGGCTTGTCATGGACCGAGATGCCATGACCACATCCAATCCAAGCCGCACAGAATTCAAAGTCCTGACCACACATGTATTGCATGCAAATATGTACATGGCATCACAAAACTGTCATAAAATATGTTTTCACAGGGTTTAATACAGGATTAGTTGCAAAGATTTCTTTGAGAACCCCAATAAATTCCAGGGACTTGATAGATCTATGGGCTAGTGTGAAGCCTGACAAATTGTCAGAAACAACCGATCTTTTGGGATCTCTGCAATAAAGACATTGTTACATTGTTTGCTTGAACTTTGCGACTTTTGGTATCCTCGCCATGCAGGTAATCCCAGGAATTACCATGGCTTAATCCTTTACACAACACAGACGATATTAAAAATTATTATTTTCTAAATTATTTTTTCAATTTTTTTCCAAAAATTCAACAAAATCATGTGTGATCCTTCATTGGAATGATGGTTTTGTTGAAATTTTTTGAAAAATAAAATTTTTTCAATTGCTGAATTTGGAAAATAAAACACGAGCAGATACAGTCCTAATAAGAGTCCATACTTTTATCACATTCAATCTGTGATTCTGGGTTTCCTGCTTTCCAGATAATTTGTTCATGTACATTTGCATGTACAATGCTGTGATCACAAAGGTGGTCCCTTTCTCAATCCGACTGTGATCTGATCACAGTACACTTACACCAATGTGACGGGAATATTCATAAACAAAATATTGTAAAATGATGACTATAAACATGACAGAATCAAGAAAAATAGATGCAAATAGTGCCTGATATTCAAGGTTCTTCTATTTTCTTTTCGAAAGGCTAGATCTTACAGTGTTGTCAGTAAGAAAACAGAGAATTTGTGACCCAATCATAAACTGGTCAACAATCTCAGTCTGCTTTTAGTACATGTACATGTATTCTACCCCATTCTCAATCTGCTTTTAGTATTCAACCGAGTACCAAAAATGGCCACTGACTGATTACTGGTTATTTGAGCTCACAATCAGTCAATCCCAATGCTGATTGTAATACCTGCACTACTAGAAAAATCGAGGCTCGGAAGAACTACATTAAACTGAACATATTTTACAGTGTTTACAGTCCATTCACTACTACATGTAGATAAGTCGAGACTCAAAAGAACTACATTAAATTGAACATATTTCACAGTGTTAAACTCCGCCGTCTTAGGTCGCAGTAAAAATTACCAGTTGCACGCACTTGGGTGGTAAACGTGGTACTAAGAACCACTAGAGAGCTACGTTTACCACCCAAGGGGGTGCAACTGGTAATTTTTACTGCAATCTGAGTCAAAGGAGTGCAACCTTCACTTTTCCAGTATGAACTGGCGATTGGCACAAGCATTCTCAATTGTAAGCTTTACACGTCGTTTAACTTGCCTATCCCATAAAGAGGCATCTACTAGAGAGATTAAGAATACACATTGTGGTGTTTTTTCAACTTTATTGAATGGCATCACAGACATCATTTTACATCAACTATTGTAGAAGATAATAAACTGCTGTTTATGAATCATTTTACAAACTGCTTAGCAACGATCGGTTGAAGCGATGTTCCAGGAGCCGTTGCCGTTGTCACACGATTGCCCACATCATCGGTTGAACACTATCTGCTTTTGTGATCTTAGAACTGTAGAGCAGGGAAGTTTTGATTTTTCAGATTCAGTCTTTGTTTCTGTTCGCTTTCAATAAAAAAAACCCTTGGTTTCAGTTTTTACGAAACGGACAGTAAATAACACTTCAGAATCCTTAACTTGGCAAAAATCTGCAACAGTTTGTATGAGACCACTCACCACAAAAAGCCCTGAAAATTCTTAGGCTTTCTAAGGGGTCTCTACAGTTAAAACTGGAAGTCGTGACACAAACTGTGTGCTTATCTAGGCTTAATTACGCGTAGGAATTGCGCGCAACTGCCATATCGAATGGCATCCAAAGCATGGCAGGTTCTCCTGGTTTACTCATAGCAAACTCAGGCAATGTTTCTGCCAATGGACCTCCGGGTTACCCGGAAGTCCATTGGCTGAAATATTGCTTGTGCACAGGCCATATGTACAGAATTTGATAGCCTTACTATGGTCATAACGTGCAAATCGACGTGCTATTTGTGCACATTTCATGACAGGACTTCTAGTTTTAACTGTACATGTAATCTATGTTTATGTCCTCACTGTCTCATTTCCTCCCATATTAACACGCCTGCTGGTGGATGAGTCAATTATTATAAGGGAGAAAAAATGACAATGAGAATATGACATACATGTATAAACATATTCATCCCTTTAGAGGATAAACTGACCGACGAGAGTCCACAGGGGCAGGCTTGGAAATAACTTGAAAACAACCGTTTAGATTATTTATTGGTGTTTATGGTCACATATTTTTGCACAATGGCTAATCATGACCACAACATGAGTATCAACCCAAGACCAGGGTGAGCGTTAATAAGCCATGTTGCCCATTTTAGAGAGGGTTTGCACCTCCCAAGCATTGGTGACTGGGTCCTATTTTTCCAGTAAAACAGAGCCTGTTTACCGCTGTGAACAGGCACTGCTTCACTTCTGGAGTTCCCGCAGGGAAACCGTTTAGATTACATGTCGGTTGCGTCAATTGTAAAATATGCGAACAAACTACAGGTTACGGCAGAATGCAACAGGTTATGATAATAAGGTAATACAACAAAAGTTTATCAAATTACCATCTTAAAAGAATTTCTGCCAAAATAAATACTGTAGCAACAACTAACATGCGATCTAGCTTTGGAGAGATCACACATTAGTTGAACATTGATATTTATTTCAGCGGAAATCTCATTAACCCTTTACCCAACAAATTGGCCGTATCCACCCGCGTAATATGCAAATTTAGCAGTTGAAAAAATATTATTTTTCAAAATATTTCATCAAAAACCATATCATGTGACCCCACATTGGAACGAGCTCATCAGGCTCATTCCAACGAGGGGTCACATGATATGGTTTTGTTGAAATTTTTTGAAAAATTTGAAAAAATAATATTTAAAATAAATTTTGATATCGTCTGCATTGGGTAAAGGGTTAAGACGTTAAAAAATGCATGACTAGCATAGTAAAAACAGAGAAGCATCACAAGATCCTTTTCCTATGGGTCATGAGATTGCTACACATTCATGTATATGGTGTAACCTGCCAATGGGTTACAATATAAGCCCTTTATTTCCAGGACTGCAGTGGCCATTAGTCCAGTTTTCTCCCAGTAAGATACATGTAGTTTGATCAGTTTAAGTAAAAACAGTACTAGTAAAACAATTCTGCAGCATTTTTGCTGGGTCTTGTAGCTTTCTGCTAAAATTGGAAAACCAAAAAACCACTCAGCTCTACATGTATATGACTGTACAGGCAGTACAGCCTACATGTATAACAAAGTTGACAGCTTGTAGTCCAGCTATTGCCTAGCAACATAAAGAAACAAAAACTGTGCTAAACACTTTCAAAATAATAAGTGAAGGAGTATTGAAGCATGATGGTAATTTTGAAAACTTGAAGTAATTATAAGAAAATATTCCTGCGTTCCTGCATAATCACTTTTTCCAGGGCAGAGGCAAAAGCTTTGATGTATAAAGAACAAGAATATTATCTTCGTAACACCTAATTATGACCTTATTATTGCTGGATTGCAATAGCAATCTGGCAAAGATAAAGCAATATCCAGGCATTATTAAGTGATAATGTTACCTGATGGTACACTTTGTTACCTGTTATACTGTACATAGAGTGGACTACAGGCCAATTGGGGCAACAAAGTCACTCTGGGATGTTGGATGCAAAGCTTCTAGACATCATCCATCATAAGACACAAAACAGAAGTTGCCTTGTGCATGCTGGGATTCTTTTGGGTGTCTTCAGGGGCTGAAATGAATATGGGACAACTTTCCAATGGCAATTTGGCAAATTGGCATGATTTTTCTCAATTCAAACCTAAAATTTCCCAATCTCAGTCCTCATTCAAATATTATTTAAATATTGGTGTTTTTTGCCACATCAGCAGCTGAGGCTATATCATGTCGATGAAAAGTATGTTTTATAAAATAGGTCATTATCTTCCATGAAATAAATAACAAGAGGCCCCCATGGGGCCTGAAGTGCTCATATTGAACAGAACACGATATAAACAGAACAGAACACAATATAAACAGAGTCCAAGAACTTGCAGGTTGAATTTCAACTAGCATGATGAGTGAAACAAGGTCAGGTTTACCAGGAGCTCAAGTACCTAGATGTGCCACAAACTTCTCCTGTTGTATTATATGTGAAAGAAAAAGTGATGAGCAACTTGTCGATAACCCAGTTTCTCATGAAAAACTGTTGTCGGCAATTAGGAAAAGTGCCCACTATAGAGACAGTAATTATCCAAATATCAGCAGTCGCCTGTTACAGTTATAGAACTCCAAAATAATTCTGCAACCTGGCATAGAAGTTGTTACAAAGAAACTGTGCATGCCGGGATGTTGAAACGACCCAAGGAGAGATATGAGAAGCAGATTGAAAACCAAACATCCAGATGGAAGTCTCCGATTCCTTGTGTCACTGAAGATACAATACTTACCCGATCCCAGTCAAACCCTTTTGACAAAAGTCTCTGTTTTTCTGTGAATCAGGAGGTACTTACTGATATCCCCTTCATAAAGTTGCAACAGAGAATGCCAGCCAAGCCTTACTCGATGCCATTAGAAAAAGCGGTGATGATAGATTGCGAGTGAAACTTTCATCTGCTATCAATCCAAAGGATGCCTATGCCATTGACATAAGGTATCATAAACATTGTTGGGCTAGGCATGTTCATGGTATTCTACGAGCAACAGATGTGGCCAAATCTAGGAACACATGCCAAAGGAACTGTATAGTTTCTTCCGTTGGGTCATCCAGGGTCCTCAAAAATTTCTCTTGAGTGACAAAAAATCATCTCGAGTGGATAAGCGGGTTACGGGATTATTACAAAATACAGTGCCGATGTTCCTCTCTGACGATCAGGTTAAAAATAAGAAATCAGAGTTATTTTACTCAAAATGGGAGATGCCGCATCAGATTGCAGTTGGATTATCAATACATAAAGCAGCACAGAGTAAAAATATTATTGATCTTTAACATGGGATGGGAATTTGCCCTGATTTATGGCTGTTGCGTATTGAAACCCAAATAGCAAACCACGTTCTCACACTAATGGCCCATCATGATGGATTTTACATACCACCGAATATTGTACATGGTCTTCTTTGCCGTGGATAATATAGACTTTCTGGAAGATACACCAGATGGAAAGGGAACAACCCATGCCACAATTATGACTATCTTTCAGAAGACCGATTCTGGGGACAAAAGAGAGCTTCTACAGCTGACGGGTTCTGCAAGGCACGAACAGTCTATGAGTTGCCTGATAGTATGACACAGCTCGCGAGTTGTACAAATCCTCCTTCAAAGCCTCGTAGTACCGTGTATTCTTCATACGTATTTCAGACAGAATAATCTACCTGAATTGGCTTGGCTTCTTGGAAGAGCACAGACGAGATGCAAAAATGATGAGGATGATATTCACTCCAAAGGTGACACCGCTGCTCAAATTAGACCCAGCATGTTGCAAGAGATGGCACCTGAGAGAATTTCCAACATTGGAATACCAACTTGGTCTGCAGTCCAGTCAGTTATCAATGATGTTCTGCAAGTCACACGTGTGGGTACCCTTCCTCTTCTTCCTTCTCCAACAACTCAGTGGTCAACATTGCTGACGATTTTGATGCAGGCACAGGGAATCAGCACTACAGTTTTAGGTGCAACAAGGAAAACTGTTATATCCCTAGACTTAGGACTGTACAAGCCTGCTAAACAACTTCAGATGGCTAGGAAGGAAATGGATAAATTGATACTGAGGCCTGGGGAACTGCACATTGTAATGGCCCAGTTACGAACCATTGGTGCATATATTGAAGGCAGTGGAATAGACTTATATTGGATTGAGGCGAACCTCTATGGGTCTGCAACTGTGAAGCAAATTATTGAGGGTAAACACGTGGTATGAGGGCAAACAGCACATGCTTTGACATTGGAAGCTCTTTTCGCATTATACGGAGAATCATTCTTCACATAACACCCACAGTTAAAATCCCAAATCACAGAGGCCGCAACTAATCTGGATGGAAAGTTCAAAGATGATTCTGTCCAAGTGAAAACAGCCTATGCACAGCTCGTTAGTCTGATCAAGTCGCAGCAGGATATGGAGCAAATGGATGCTTTTGATGAGGCCGGGAGGACGAATCCCCTCCTTTGTGTCATTCAAGCGTATATGAAAATGGTCCTCGAGATGTTGATGTTCATTAGAGCAGTACGAATGGGAGATTGTACATGCAGCATCTGATTACATGGAAAAGCTCACCAAGTACTTTTTTGCACATGATCGGATAAACTACACCCGTCTGATGCCACTTTATCTTGCTTATCTTGCTGAAATGGATATGCTGCAAACATCAGCACCAGGAGTCCATTCTGAGTTTTTAGCTGGAAACTGGGTTGTGAATAAAAATTCCCAAGTGCCCTTCTGTGCCATTGGGGCTGATCATGCCCTTGAGCAGATCAACAGGTCATTGCAAGTTATGGGTGGATTGGTCGGCATCACATTGAAACCCTCCGCTAGAGCAAAGTTCTTTTTGGTAGCTCCTGAGCTTGCCAGTATTACAGAAGCTCAACAAATTGCAGGTATCAAATCTAGAATGCAAAAACACCACCACGGGCTATCATCTGCAAAAATCAGAAGATATGAGATGAATGTTCAGTCTGGCCAAAACAATTGCTTGCTTCACGAACCCATTCAAAACAGAGGAGCACCATGACCTTTTCAACTTGGTCACGAAGTTTGTTGTGCCTGAGAAAATCGCAGATCTCTGTAGCCAAAGTGACATTGACACAAGGCTCTTCGAAACATTTGTTCCAGAGAGAATCCAGACTTAGGCAACCAACCACTGGGCATCTATGAAAAAGCAGAAACTTGCTACTTGGAAACATGCTGCGAAGAAGGCCACAGTTGGTGACAAAGTTGTTGAACTTAGAAAGGACCATTCACTGTTTGTGCATTTGCTGACAGTTTGCAAATCAAGACCAGATATCGATCTGAGAGATGCGGTTGGGAAATTCGAGTGTACCACGATCACTGATGCTCCATTGCTCTATGAAGAGCGCACTTAGGAGTATTCTGGAGGGTGTTGTAGGTGAACAAGATGATGGACAGTATGGTGCAATTATGGAAACTGATTCAAATGCATCAAAGAGAGTTGTTTTGGTAGATGCTATGGCTGAAGTGCAGTCTATGGGGAAGCCGGAGAACAACATTAAGTCTTGCTCTGATTTGGCAGTTCATTTTGAAAGCATAATAAAACAGAAATACTATATGCATGATGAATTACGGCTGATATTCGATCGCTATGATGTACCCCAATCACTGAAGATAGCTATTCGGATGAAGAGGCAACATTCCCAACCAGCAGTGTATTACCATATAACTGATACAACAAACATATGTAAACTGCCTCTGCGGAAGTTATTGGCTCATACAAAAATAAAGCAAGAACTCACAAAATATCCTGCAGAGAAGATCCTTCTTCGAAATGATTCAGACGGCACAACTATCATTGTGACGTATGGGAATCAGTGCAAGGGTACGCATAGTGATATGACCTTCCTTAACAGTGATCAAGAGGAAGCTGATACCAAACTTATATACTGCATGCAATTGATGCCACTGGTTCAGGTGCAACAGACATCGATATCTGTTCTCCTGACACTGATGTTTTTGTCCTCGCTTTGCGGCGATAACCAGAGCTTTGTGGAAATACAACATTTGTCACTGGATCTGGTAGAAATCACAGACAGATTCCACTGAAACCTATAGTTGAGACCTTGGGTTCTGCTAAATTAGCTGTGCTCCTAGCATTCCATGCACTTAGTGGAGCAGACAATACTGGTAGTTTTTGCTGGAAAGGGTAAGTCGACATGTAGGAAAGTCTTCAACAATTCAAGTGAAGATATCATACTGCCTCTTTCGCAACTTGGTACAAGCCAAATGCCATCTGAAGAGACACCCCGTGCCATTGAGAAATTTGTCTGCCAAATTTACCAACCTGGCTCAGGAATAACCAATGTGAGTCATTTGAGATGGTGGCCTTTGAAAAACTTTCACCAACTGCAGATGAATTGTGACATGCCATACATCATGCACTCTACCAGTTAATGGTCTGGATTCACGATCATGTGCCATGCCCATCTCTCCCGTCTCCTGATTGTTACGGTTGGAAGTATGATGGCAGTAAGTGGGTTCCTGTGACAATGGACCAGTTTCCTGCACCATCTGCAATTACTCATCTAGTTACATGTACATGTAAGTGTGCTTGTTCAAAATCTAAATGTACTTAAAGTCATTGCAATTGTAGGAAAGCTAGGCTCCACTGCACATATGCAGATGCTGCGATAATGAAGATGATCAGTGTGTTAATCATGAGGATAAGCATGATGGTGAAAATGTTGACACGGATGATGAAGATGATTATGATAAATAAAGTTCTGATAATGATGAAAACTAACAGTAAAAACTTGATATGAATAATTTCTGATGGGAAACAGATGTTCTGCTTGGAACAAATGGTTATGAATGTTATGGTGATAAAAATGATTAATGGCGATGATTATGATTATCATCAAGATGATGAAAATGGACATGATGCGAAAATGAATGACATTTATAGTCATTAGAGCATTTTATTTAATTTTGAGACAATATGACAACGAGCCAGTGAAAGCAGATGAATCCGAATTTTTTTTCTTTTTTTTTCCATACTCAAATATCATAAAAACATGTTTTTCGTTCAATTTTCAATATAAATACACAGCTTTTGGACACTGATCCACTCAATTCTCTTTCTGTCACAGTTTTTGAGGGGGACAAACCAAAAAATCTCAAAATTTACTGAATACGTTCTGATAATTTGACCGTTTCACCACTTACCATAAAAATGTTTTGCAAATTTGGTGGCCATTTTGAAAACGAGCCGCCATTTTGTCCCTAACGAAATGCCAGAGTGCCACCTCCATATTTTTGTTCCTGGGGGGTCTACTCAACAATTCTAGACATAAGCCATCATTTCAGCAGAAAATTCCCATGGGAGTGTGTTTGCTCCTGGACTATCTCTTTCCCTGTGGTTTGGGAAATAAAGGCATTTGAAAATATTTGTTTTTAGATCCTGGGGTACCCATGGGGAGGTGGGAATTTTGGGGGGTTTTTTTTGCATGAGTCAAGTACTTATGACCCAATAAAACCACACACCAAATATGGTTCAAATCGGTTCATCAGTTCTGAAAATATACATTTTGGGCAGAGCCAAAAATCTTACCCCTCTCATTATAAGGCCAAATATTGCTTCACGAACTTCGTTTGAACAAACTTTATTCTACACCTCAAAAGGAAGCTTCATGACAAATATCAAGTCATTGTACCCACTAGTTCATGAGAAGATTTTAAAAATATTTTGGAGCATTTTCCCCACCCCCTTCCTATGGGGCTGGGCATGTTGAGTTGAACAAAATGCAATGCCCCTTTGGGACCATCACTCACACAAACTTCCACTTGAATTGGCCAAGTGGTTTTGGAGCAGAAGACCAAAACATGGTGTTGACAACTTGACGGATGATAGACAGTTGGACAGAGAGCGATGAGATTAGCTCAGCATGACTTTGTCCAAATGAGCTAAAGACGAGTTGATGAAATATGAGGAATAAAACTTAGGAGTGAACGCAGTAATGAGAAAATGAGACCAGTTGTTTAAAGAATGCCATGAAAATCACCCCGTTAAATTACAATTAAAACTAGAAGTCCTGGCATGAAATGCACACAAACAGCACGTTGATCTGCGCCTTAATCTACGCGTAATGACCATAGTAAGGCTATCAAATTATGTACATATTGCCTGTGCACAAGCAATGTTTCAGCCAATGGACCTCCGGGTAACCCGGAGGTCCATTGGCCGAAACATTGCATGTGTTTGCTATGATTAACCAGGAGAACCTGCCATGCTTTGGATGCCATTTGATATGGCAATTGCGTGCAATTCCTACGCGCAATTTAGCCTAGATAAGCGTGCATTTCGTGACAGGACTTCTAGTTTTAACTGTAGGGACCTGATCGAATCGAAATTATTATCGGATATCGAATTGAATTGGAGAAAATGAATCAAATTTCAAAATGAATTTTGAATCGAATTCGCCTCACCTCATCCCACGCTATAAACAGAGATATAAATCAATATACTAGCTATTGATTGAAACTATTCAAATTCCTGACTTTGTAGCCTCGAAACTGCAGCAATAAATATTTTTAAATGAACCTGGCTGATAGGGCTGATACCTCGTGTTTATCAAATGTTTTCATGAAAAAAATCGGATCGACTCCATTCGGTCGTGAAGCTATTTTTTAAATGAAAATGCCGACTGACAAAAATTAAACGATAATTCAACGCCGAATGGAGTTGATTCGCTTGTACAGTAAGTAGATTAAAGCCTGCTCTACTTCTGTTTGTATAATAATAATCAGGGGTATTTTTTTTAGAAAACTGTTGCTTTTGACAATGTATACAGTAACTGCGATCGAACAGAACAATACTCAACATAAAATAATGTGATCATGTTGTGGAACGAATCATTTATTGAAGTTGAACAGCTGAATAACTTTTCAAAGTTCGAAACTTTAAATTTTTATAAGCTACATGTAGCCATAATTAATGCACAATAAGTTGAAATGAACAGTTGTTGTGGATTCAGTGTTTGTACATCGTAGCTACATGTATGCAGTGACAACTGTTGAACAGTTGTAGCTATGTTACTACAAACACTGTTACCGCTACCATCAGTTGGGTTTCCACTCAGAACAATACTCAATATTAGGGCTGAAATAGTTGACTCATTTTCGTAACCGAATAACCGACAGCCATAACCGGATAATATATGGTTATCCGTGACCATTATTTCACCAAATATGGGATCAAAACTATAAGAATTGGAAAGCAGTATTCTCAAACTATTCCGTAATGTGCATACAAACGAACGTTGTCGAGTACTCGACAACGTTCCTTTGTATACATACTATGGAAAAGTTTCTGCGATTACTCAATACTCACGAAAACTGCCGATCATTATCAATGAAGCTTCGAGGTGTAATCTATCATAATGGAGAAGCGGCAGATTTACTACGTGACAGGACTTCTAGTTTTAACTGTAGCTAACTAGTTTCAAACCGATTATCCAGTTAACCATTTTAGTACTACTCAATATAAAATAATGTGATCAATTACAATCTGAAAATATTCACAATTATGGCCGAAATATATTCAAAAATATTCAAATTTCTAATTTTGAATCGAATTTTCGCAGAAGCTTATATTAAATGCATGTAGATCATGCCTGGGGCTATAACTTTGAAAATGCAATGATTACGATTACAATTACTTGAATTTTTCATGATTACGATTACAATTACTTTGAAAAAGTAATTGATTACATTACTGATTACTTTCTGTCTTCAGTGGGATATTATTAGTTACCCCGTGTCTGATCACGTGGTACGGGTTTTTACCTACCCGAAGACAGCCAAAGGCCGAATGGGATACGGCTGTCTTCGGGTAGGTAAAAACCCGTACCACGTGATCAGACACGGGGTAACAAATTTATCTATTGACTTTCCGTTTTAGAAATACAATCTATTTCATGTGTGAACACACACAGCATGAGATCTTTTATCTTCCATTGTTGAGCCATACAGGTTTCTGTGGAATTTTTGTGCAAAAGAGTTTTTGTGAAAATATGCCGATATGACTAGTATAAAAAAAATAGTGAATTTCTTTTTTTCTTGTTTGTCTCAAAAACATAGCTTATGAACCCCACATTGGAGGGTACTCGACAAGCTCATTCCAATAAGGGGTCATGAGCTATATTTTAGAGATAAAAAATTAAAATATAATACATGTTTTCTGTAAAACTGGACTGACGCGTCTTCTACGGGGTATGGACAATTTGTAGATTTTGGAACGAGGCTTCCACTGGGTATGGGAAATTTGTCAGTGGCTGGGCAGACGTATCGTGGGTTTCAATGAATATGGTCTCATACCACGTATCTATCAACCAATCAAATCAAAAAATCACTTTAGTCAATAGATAAAGTTTATTATTACACTAGCCCTCGTGGGAACCACGGGAATTAAAGCAGTGCTTGCTTATTGTGGCAAACAAGTTCTGTTTTACTGGTAAAATAGGACCAGTAACCAATGCCTGGGGTAAAATGGGCCTTAAGTTAATGTAAACTCCAATAATAATTATTCCAATGCTGGCAACTTTAAATTATAGGATCGTCACAAGACTTTTTTCCCCTTTTCTTCTTATTTTGTAGACAACTCCATGAGTTGCAATCTTTTCTTGCAAAGTTAGTCAAAAGAGCTTTCTAAGAAAAGATTACAAGATCTGGAATTGTCATCAAAAGAATAATTGGGGAAAAGATGCCTTATGTTTATCCTAAAACTGGTAATGTACTTAAAGTTCATCATTAATGACTGGCAAGTCATCTTAAAAATGCAACAGATTTATAATAAATAAAGATTTATTCATCAGCAACTTCAGCAAGATGGATGGTTTTACAAACTGAACCATTTTGGCCTGATCGGTGCATACTGCGGTGTTATTTTCTGAAGTTGTTCCAATATACATGTATACTGCTGTTAACTGTGCCATTCAAATATTTGTCACTTGATCTGAACAAACCAGTAGAGAATATAGTGCCACAATAAAGCAAAGGCCAAGTATTTTCTCAATCATCTCAATACACATTATAATCAATTGCAAGAACAAAAGCACTGATTTGAGGAGGTGTCAGCTAAATGTATTAAAATTAGTTAACAAAGTGCTGATCTTTAATTCTTTATTGAAATTAATGCTTCAATGGAACTCATACATGTACATGTGCAGAACAAAATTTAACTGCAGTTAAAACTAGAAGTCCTGTCACAAACTGTGCGCTTATCTAGGCTTAATTTCGCTTAGGAATTGCACGCAATTGCCATATCGAATGGCATCCAAAGCATGTCAGGTTCTCCTGGTTATTCATAGCAAACACAGGCAATATTTCTGCCAATGGACCTCCGGGTTACCCGGAGGTCCATTGGCTGAAATATTGCTTGTGCACAGGCCATATGTACGGAATTTGATAGCCTTACTATAGTCATAACACTTGGATTAACGTGCAGATCGACGTGCTATTTGTGTGCATTTCACTACAGGACTTCTAGTTTTAACTGTATGCAAATAAGTTGAAATAACTGATAACAAGAAAAACAGCACTGCATTGACAGCGGCACAATTAGCTTGATGTTGAGAGTGTACTAACACTCAAAACAGTCTTTAATGAACATTTAAATAAAAAATTATAACATAACATTAAACTGCAGTTTTAAGCTCCCGTGAATTCAGAAACAGGAGTAAATTGCACATGTACATGTATATGAATTTTCGAGGGAATACTGTCACCAAACACCAGAAACCTTAACCCTTTGAACTCTAATGTTATATTCCATGCCAGTTCAATGACAGCGATTAGAAGTGTCGATATTCATTATTTGAGGTAGACCTGGGGCTGCATGTTGAAAATATTGATTGCTCTACCCCCACACATTTACTGAACAGCCATCTTATTTAATGACGTTATGACGCATCATGTTCCTGGCCAGAAAAGTGGCCAATTGGGTTCAAGGGGCTAAATGTATAAGGAATTACTGAATCATGACAGTAAACTTGCCACTGGCTGAAGAGTGCTGCTTTCTCAAAACAACACACATTTGTATGCCCTCATAGCATATCAGTGCTCCACAACATTTTCAACGAGCTCCGGTAGAAAAGAAATCACGGGTGCTGATGGGAGCAATTGCATTCGCACCCGTCTCACTTCCAGGACTGATGTAGATACAGTACATGGAGAATGGACTGTAACTACATGTAAATCACCCGCGGAATGGAGTTATCACTGATACTACAGTTAAAACTAGAAGGCCTGTCATGAAATGCGAACAAATAACATGTCGATCTGAGCGTTAACCGTTAATCTACGCGTTATGACCAAGCAGGGCAATTAAATTCTGCACATATGGCCTGTGCACAAGCAATGTTTCATCCAATGGATCTATGGGTAACCTGGGGGTCCATTGGCAGAAACATTGCCTGTGTTTGCTATGAGTAACAAGGAGAACCTTCCGTGCGTTGGGTGCCATTCGATATGGCAACTGCACGCAATTCCTACGCGCAATTAAGCCTAGATAAGCTCACAGTTTGTGACAGGACTTCTAGTTTTAACTACATGTATATAACTTTCAAACTTGATACATATGGATAAAAAACACAAGCAATGTTTCAGCCAATGGATCTCAGGGTTTAACCCGGAGGTCCATTGGTTGAAACTTTGCCTGTGCTTGTTATGCTTTGCAACAAATTTACAATTATTGCTTGGGTGGAATGTCCACTCTGCAGGTGATTCAGTGAGATAATACAGTACTCCCCACGTACTGTATGAATAGAGAGAGTTTAAAAGAATATATATATATATATATAAAAATAATGTAAAATTTATTAAAAAAGGTTGATTTTCTTGAGGAACTACAGAATTTTATGAGAATTTGTGTTGTAAAATAGGTTTTGAAGAGATGAAACATTAAAATACTGCTATCTGACAAGATTAATTTAAAAACTGTACAGTGCAAAGGAATGCGCCCCACTGTCAACCCCTGCTGACCTCATTCAAATGAAAATTTTTCTCTTTGTTAACAATTAAAGTCCTTATTTTGACTTTAAGCACTTTTTACTGGAAGGGGCAGTGTTTAGATACATTTGCAAGTTTAATACATGTACATCCTCAAAACTTGTCAATTGTTTCTAGGCAAGTCTTGGCTGCCTATATAAATGCACAATGTAGGTGGCCAAGTCTTTCCTAGGCAAAACTGCAAAGCCACGGAATGTTGTCCATGGCAGGATCCAACCATGGAGCTTTCAGTTTGAAGTCCAATACTGAATCACTGCGCTGTCGAGGTCAGAGCATTATTATTACAAAGCAGCTGAGGCTAATATACCACTCAAAGACGTCAAAGTTCGCTAAGCACCAAGTACATCGAACTACCTGTTTTACGTTTTAGTTGAAATATTGTAATGAAATGTGTATGTATTTTTTATTTAATTATATCTTTAATGATGTAAGTACAGAAATTTAGATTTTATTTGTGTTTGACCAGGTTTGACATTATTTTTTAGCTTTTGAATAAGATAACCATAGAAAATGGATATTATTGGTAAAAGAGGAAATTTTTCAATATGCCAAAAAGTTGACAGAGCGAACTGATGTGGCTTCAATATCGAGTTTGAGACCCATTACTGTTAATTACAGCTTGACAATGCCTTCTCATGCTCCCAATCAGGTTCCTGGTGGTCCATTGTGGGATGTTGTTCCATTCTTGGATCAGCATGGCACCAAGCTCCTGGACACTTCTTCGGCTGGACTGGATGGGCTGAAATTGCAAGCGGCAACTAATTCCAGGTTCACATGGTTTTCTCGATTGAAGACCACTGTCATGCAACCTTGCCCAGATAGTCTGTATCGAAACATTTACCCCGGATGCATTCTGAAGGTCACTGTGAAGCCGGGTTGCTGTGGGAAAGCCTGAATGATAAAAAAATGGTCTTCAGCTGCAGATGTTGCCCATCTCTGACACCACCATGCCGTCTTACTGGTGTGCCATACTGCTGAAATCTTGCCCAGGCTCGATCTGGTGATCACCATATGGTGCACGCCAAGGGCTTCACCAACCTGACGATGGGTAGCTCCTTGCTCCACCATCCCTATAGCCTGCCACATTTCTGCTTCAGACAAATATCTTCTTACATTTGAATTTGCCATATTCACTCATTAAATCACAAGGGTTTGTGTTGAAATGAAGATTGAATACCCTACACGTCATGTACAGTTAAAACTAAAAGTCCTGTCATGAAATGCGCACAAATGGCACGTCGATTTGCGCGTTAATCTACGCGTTATGACCATAGTAAGGCTATCAAATTCTGTACATATGGCCTGTGCACAAGCAATGTTTCAGCCAATGGACCTCCGGGTAACCCGGAGGTCCATTGGCAGAAACATTGCCTGTGTTTTTACCTAGGAGAACCTGCCTTGCTTTGGATGTCATTCGATATGGCAATTGTGCGTAATTCCTACGCGCAATTAAGCCTAGATAAGCACACAGTTCGTAACAGGCCTTCTAGTTTTAACTGTACATGTAGACAGTACACGACAACATCATGAAAATCAATGGGTACATGCTTTCCATGACTGTCACGAAAAGTCTGCCTGACAAGAGAGCTAATGTACATGTAAACACTGGGGGACCATCTCAATACATTCCTCAATCACATCCACCAAAAAAATCGCAAATATGTCACAAGCTAATTTCACAATGATGTGTCAAATATATTTGGTGCTTAGCAAACTTTGAGTAGTATATATACATGTACATTTATTCTACGAATATTACTTTGTGATCTGAGCATCATTTTCTGTTGGAAGAATGTTTCCAAAATTTGAAGAAAATTTATTCTTCTTCTGTAAACCACGATTTATTCTTATGAAAAACCAGGATTCCAATAGATAATTTTCAAACTACATGTACATGTACCAGAGGAACAAATACTTAGTTGAATTTTTGTCAAAACGTATACATGTAACTTATGACACCTCAATGGAACGAGCTCGTTGAGATCGTTCCAATGAGGAGTCATAAGCTATGTTTTTGAGATAAATATTGAAAAATTTTTAGCAATTCAAGAATTTATTTTGCAAGTATCGCCTGCTGTCCGCAACGGGCAAAGAGTTAAGAATGACCATTTCCAGCTACTGATACAGATACAGTACAATGATCATGCAAGTGAACAAGTATGTCTGCACATACTTGGAAGCTTTAATCTGTCTCATAATAATTGATGGAAGTCAGTGTGACAATGTTTGCCTGTTTTGGAGCAAGTTTGTTCCTTTCTTAACCCTTCACCCAACATACAGTTAAAACTAGAAGCCCTGTCACGAATTTTGCGCTTATCTAGGCTTAATTGCGCGTATGAATTGCGAGCAATTGCCATATCGAATGGCATCCAAAGCACGGCAGGTTCTCCTGGTTACTCATAGCAAACACGGGCAATGTTTCTGCCAATGGACCTCCGGGTTACCCGGAGGTCCATTGGATGAAACATTGCTTGTGCACAAGCCATATTTACAGAATTTTATAGCCTTACTAAGACTTTTAGTTTTAACTGTAACGGCCAAAACTGGCCAGCGCTATTCTCAAAAATAGCCAAGTAATTTTCATTATTTTTTTCATTTTTTGTCTCAAAAATATAGGTTATGACCCCTCGTGGAACGAGCTCGTTCCAACGAGGGGTCATAACCTATGTTTTTGAGACAAAAAATGAAAAAAATGAATTATTCAAGATTTTTTTGGCAAGTGTCGTCTGCTTTCCATGTTAGGTAAAGGGTTAAACCACATACCCGTGTACATGTAATACAGTAGTTTAGGGTAACAATTAATTGATCAATTACTTTTTTTTTGATTGATCAAGACGTTGATCATTGGTTAATCGATTAACCAGTTAACCGTTTTGGCTCTAGTCAAAATAAGTTGCAGCATACAATTAAAACTAGAAGTCCTGTTATGAAATGCGCACAAATAGCACGTTGATCTGCGCATTAATCTACATGTTATGACCATAGTAAGGCTATCAAATTATGTACATATTGCCTGTGCACAAGCAATGTTTCAGCCAATGGACCTCCGGGTAACCCGGAGGTCCATTGGCCGAAACATTGCATGTGTTTGCTATGAGTAACCAGGAGAACCTGCCATGCTTTGGATGCCATTTGATATGGCAATTGCGCGCAATTCCTACGCACAATTAAGCCTAGATAAGCGCGCATTTCGCGACAGGACTTCTAGTTTTAACTGTAACCACAATAAACTAAGTGCACTGCATACTGCTGCTTCTGCACTGAAAAGCTCAGAATCTAACATCATTTTCTGGAAAGCCATCAGTGAGAGCTTTCAAGAAAATGATGTCAGATTCTGGTCATATACTTGTAGGAAAAGAAAGATATATACATGTAGTTTATAGCGGTTATCCAACAGCTTATTTTGACTTGTACTGTCGGCCTTCAGATTGGTCTAATTTGGGGGAGTAATGCAACATTGCCAAGTTATTTGCTGCACAGCCCCACTGATACCGATTGATATATATTTTTTTTGGGGGGGGGGGGGGTGAATACCGACTTCTTATACAGCTGGGAGGTTTTGATTTTTCAAATTTGGTTTTGGTGTGGTTTCAGGGAAAGACTTACATGTGTAGATTGGTTCAGTTTTTCTTTGTGTAAAAAATATAATTTTGAGTTTATTCATTGAAAACGCTCAAGTGGAGCCTTTTCAATGAATAAACATGAAATTATTGGAGATAAATACATGTATATACACTACTGCACAAGCGACCATTACATGAATATCCCAGGTTCATATCTTCACTCAAAATCTAGTCGACTAATATTGGCGATTGTTTCTCAAGTCAATGTCCAATTCACAGTCAAACAGATTACAGCTGTACATGTAATTACTCCTAGAGCACCTGAACAAGAGGGATGTACTTATTGTAGTATTTTGCATGACTCTCACAATTTTGGGGTCGAAATACATGTATAACGCAACAATCTCAACTCAAAGAAATGATGTTGGCCTTACCATTACCAATACTAATAAAATAATTCTGTTTTTAATCTGAAAGAATTTTTTTTTTGAATTCCGACAAGTTGCAACATTCCGACACAAACATACATAAATATGATTCGGAAAATTATTGATGATGTTTCTAATGTCTAAAAATGACTGCGGAATACTGAAACGGATCAAGTTCTTGTCATCTGCTTTACAGTGATAGTCAGTGAATTTTTAGACTGCAGTCGTATGTTTTATGCTATTTATGATAAGAAAAAGGAAGAACTTAGAAGTTGGACATGTCTGCAGCAGTATCTGCGTGTGTAGAAAATGTGCAGCTACATGTAATGTTAAGGTTAGTTCAAAGGAAAAAATTAAATAAATAAAGTCTACCCTCATTAGTGTTGCTTATTTCGTTCTCTCAGGTTATTTGACTTTGGAAATGCGTCGCAATCTAGGGGTGGTGCCCAACATTCCCCCAATGGAGGCATATGACCCCTACCAGGGGAGGGGGGTCTAGACAATTTATTTATTTATTGGTGTTTAAGGTCACATATTTTTGCACAATGGATAATCATGCCACAACATGAGTATCAATTCAACAACATGGGTGAGCGTTAATAAGCCATGTTGCCCATTTTAGAGAGGGTTTACACCTCCCAAGAATTGGTGACTGGATCCTATTTTACCAGTAAAACAGAGTCTGTTTACCGCATTGAATATGCACTGCTTTACTTCCCAGGGTTCCCGCGGGCAGGGGTCTGGACATCCCCAGGCCGACCATGGTTTGGCCAGATGTGTATAATTTTTGTTTTAATTGGGAAAAATTCACAACAGGCTTATCCATGAATCTAGTGGCAAGAAAGCAAGTAACTGCGAGCAGCCAAGTTAACATAAAGTACAGACTCTGAAGATATCTTCCAATAATATAACAATACCATGAGTTTGGATTGCCTTGCGGTTTATTACCGGCCCAAAAGGAATGAATAAAAGCCTGAGGGTTTATTACCGGCCCGAGACTCAAGGGCCGTTAATAAGGCAGAGGGCTGTTGATCTTCATCCACCAAGCACCGCATCTGAAAGTCTGCGTCTACAAGCTCCCTCCCCCTCCCATTTACCAGCTTCTAATTTTACGTTTCACTCATCATGCAAGTTACAGGTAATTACTGATGTAGCCAGTTCATGTTTGGCAATTGAGGAGGAAGAACGTTTGCAGCAGCAAGTAGAAGGGGTCAAGGGGAATGACGTTCCCCCAAAAGCATCACCGACGTTGCCTCCCCACCGACCCCAAACGCACGCACAAATGCTCACAGTGAGTTTTCTAGAAAGGGTTTTTTTTTTTGTCGAGACCCCGAGATATCTTAATCGGCCAAGTGCTTCGTCTGAATATGTGCCTACAACAAGCCTTGTCGCCCCCAACCCGTTCATCCCCCCCCCCCACCCCCCATGTTTCAACCAGCATGTAGTGGGCCTAATACACTATTAGGATTAATGTTGTTCAGCATTAAATTTAAATGTTGTCAATATCACAATTGTTTTTTTTTTATTAAAGTTCGGACAAGTTGGTTGTGCCTTGACAATAAATAGAACTCGAGGACTGGGGGTGCAACAATTGTTTTGCAGGAAAGACTCTTACACTATAGCCCACATCCATTATTCTTCTGTTCTTCTGTCGTCTGCAGCACAAGAACAAACAGTGCGTAGTTTCGCTTTCTGGGTTAACTTTTGTACTGCCTAGCAATGAAATGTCACACCATCATTGTTGTTCCAATGGCACTGAGTCGCGGGCAAAAAAGTCGGAAAGGTTTTTTTATCAAATAAAGAAGCCGTAGTATGATGATTTGATTATTAATTTATGATAAACATGAAGTAAAATACCTTGTGGATAGATGTGCAAGAAAACTCTGTTGATGAATCTTTGTTCAATGAATGAATTCACAGGGTGCTGGTCAAAACGTCCCCAAACCAAAACGTCCCCTAATGTTTTTGGTCAAAACGTCCCCAAGAGTTGGTCAAAACGTCCCCAACAATTGGTCAAAACGTCCCCAAGAGTTGGTCAAAACGTCCCCAAGAATTGGTCAAAACGTCCCCAAGAATTGGTCAAAACGTCCCCAAGAATTGGTCAAAACGTCCCCAAGAGTTGGTCAAAATGTCCCCAACTCATTTATCCTTCTTTCGTAGTTTCATATTTAATTTAGCAATGTTATACTATTTTTCCTTCGAAATCTAGGATTCTAAGTTAGTTGTACCAATAATCTGCTCTCGGCTGGGCATGAATAGGACTCCAGCAGACTGGAATTAATTATCGAATGAATGAAAAGTTTCAGGGCACCGAAAGCGCACTGGGACGATGTGGGATTGAAATCCCCTTCAACCCGAATAACTTTACTTGCTTATGGATCCACAAGGGTCGGAAGCGAGGGACAAATAATAAGGTACTGGGGTTAAACCCCCGATAACCTCGAACTGGAAGGTGACTTGGTATTGTGCATAACTACGAGATTCTGCTCTGTATTTTACTTAGAACCGTGGGCATATTTATATGGATGGTAATACTGAAACCGCACTTTGATGGTTGTCTTAGAAAAAAAGAAAAGAAAAAGAAACCCAAACTGTCGGTGTTCGGGAGCAGCCCCAGCACATATTGTCCATAACAGTTATAAAAAAGGAAAAATTATACCAATATGTGTTGTTGAATGATGGGAGTCACCAATCAGCCTATAACGGTAAAGTGGACGCTGAGCCTTGGCCATCTGGTCTGCCTTCGGGGGAACGGATGACGGGGTGATGGTAGGCCCCCCCCCCCCCCCCAACGACAAGAAAACCCCCACTCACAGACATACACTTAAAACGTTTAACCCTTTACCTAACATGAAAAGCAGACGACACTTGCAAAAATAATTCTTGAACAACTAATTTTTTTCATTTTTTGTCTCCAAAACATAGGTTATGACCCCTCGTTGGAACGAGCTCGATGAGCTCGTTCCAACGAGGGGTCATAACCTATGTTTTTGACACAAAAAATGAAAAAAATAATGAAAAATAATTGGCGATTTTTTAGAATAGCGCTGGCCGGTTTTGGCCGTTACGTTAGGTAAAGGATTAAAGGGTTGTCATATCTTTATTCATATGTTTATTTATTTAAAATGTACACTGGTCCCAGCCAGACAAGTTTGTTTCAATCCTTTCTTGGTGCATGGTTTCCAGCGTGGTGAGGCAATCCTCACTGACTCCACGCACTTTAATTCTATTGTATAATTTTAATTTTCTGTGACTTTTATTAGATCCCAAAAATTTGTCCACGTGCATTTGTCGTCTGAGAACTAAGATAGTTTAAAATATCAACTGTTTTTGTTACTGTAAGCCGTTGTTTCTTTAAACACTTTGGTGACTTCCACTGTAACATAATATTCATACAAACTACGATGTGTTTCCATCATGCCATAATTATCCCACAATTATTCTGAATTAACAAATGACAAATTTGGACAGAATAAATAAAGTAACAGGCCACTCCCACTTTCAATATCGGTGACATAAACCAATGCTATTTTTTAGTCCTTTTGCAATAAATTTCATCCAGGGAAAAATTCAACTAAATATTCCAACAAGCTGGAAAAATCAGTTAACGTTTTCATAATAGTATTACCAGATAACGCTGCATAAAATCCACAAACAAACAAAAAAAATATCATTACACCTGTTTGTCACAACTTTTTCTTAATAATTCAATTAAACGCTTCATCGTGTTGATTCCAATTGACTATTCCACGAGCCATGTGATTGTTATATAATAGTAGTCTATTGTTCTATGCCTTCTTTGATCCCTATACAATTATTTCATTGGTTCAAGTCAAAGATAGTGTTAAAAACCGGGATGGTCAATTAAATGTGGTGACTGTACGTGTGTACTTTAAAATTCGTTGAAATTATTTCATTAAATTATGACCAACATAAATTCTAGTGAGTGATCCTTTTAAGCATTTCAGCATTCGCAAACCTAGCGAAAAAAAACTGAGTTAATTATGCAAAAACGGGCGGTGCTTTTCAATAAATACCTGCGAAATAATTTCAGGTTGTGTCGTAGTGCAGTAGTGTAAGCCATAGTAGACTGTGTGTTAGAATTATTTCGCAATTATTTACTGAGATGCTATTAGGCCCTACTTACAAATGATTTAGGCCTGCCCCCTTCTCCAGTCCAAAAATAACCTCAAATAATGTATTTTAATTTTTGGGGCTTGGTAGGTCTTTCAAAGGACGTACCAAACGAAAATTAAAATACAGGCTTTCATGCCATTTTCGACTTACCCTCCCCCCCCCCCCTCCAAGTTTCTGACCCCTGTGCTAACGGTTAAGAAGGGGGTTGCGTGATTGGAGCTCTGCACTTGACCAACGGTTGTAATTTGTGACTGCGTGATTCTTGAAGTAATAACTTTATTAAATCAACTTGGCGTAATAAAGTTATCACTTCAAGAATTGTGCAGTTAAAAGCTACAATTCTAGATCTCTGGATACTCACTGACGAACTTGAGAATTCAAAACATGTTGCTAAAATCGACGGCCAAAAAAAGAAATAACCTGATTTTTGAGTACCAAAAACCCGCCGGAAGTTTCCATTTATAACCGATTTAATTTTTTTTTTTTAGGCGGGGGGCACCCCACCCCTATCATCGATCGTTACTCGCGTCCAACCCAATCAACGCTCGTGCTTGCCTTTGGCATCTGCATCAGTATCCCGACACTTTTGAAAGGAGATCCGTGCCATAATTAACCCTGGGGTCCAAATTTCCATTTCACCGGCACTGGTATTAATAAGCGTTTTCTATATTCATAAGGCACACGCGAAATTAGGGGAGGCACGCATAAATATCGGCCTGTCAGAAGCGGGGATATTTATAATTAACGTTTTGTAAAACAATAAATTTGTTTTAAAATAACATCGCATGTTTTTTTCAATGGCCTCAGTCAAGAAACAACAAAGGGGACGTTTTGACCAACTATTGGGGACGTTTTGACCAACTGTTGGGGACGGTTTGACTAATATTTGGGGACGTTTTGACCAACTATTTGGGGACGTTTTGACCAAAACATTTGGGGACGTTTTGGTTTGGGGACGTTTTGACTAGGATTCAATTCACAAATGAACTGGGAAGGGGGTATCGATCAGGGCAAAATAGGCTTGCATTACTTGTCCACTATTATATAGACTACTGTATGTGTATCACAGGGTCAGGACTGACGATGTGGTGCTTTCATTGTTATCAGTGAAAAAAGTGGTTGCAGCCACAACTTCCAGTAACTGTGATATACTCTAGCATTATAGACTATTACATGTACATCACTACATGTATAATATATAAAACCCAATATCATGACTTCAAAAGCTGTTGACTGACTACATGTGCATTCAGTGCGGCACAGTGAGAGATATCACCTGCAGTGCACGTACGCCGACGTCCTTGTCTGACCTACGATTGGCAGATACATGTAAATCATAAAATGTACTTGAAAGTTAGAGACTTGGTGCAACACTGCATGGTACTGGTAGAAAATGAAAAGCAGTATTTATTTTATGAATGCACTGTCGCCAAAACCAGTGTCACAAACAGCATGTTGCCGTTTCCGTCGAGACAATATAAATTATGCGATTCTCGACGAATAGAATTCGAAATATGATTCTCCAAGTCGAGCATATGCAAAAGAAATTGTGAAGGCTGGAAGGGAAAGAAAATTATGAATGAACTTTTTGTTCGATTGATTTTTTTCTCACCGACGTCAATACTCCAGATTCTGCCACCTGTTCTGCCGGTAGCTTCCAGAATTTTTATATTATCATATCCGGCGTTACATAAAGAATTCGCAGCCGATATGCCAGCTATGCCTGCTCCTATAATTACTATCCTCGGTTGAGTCGTGGAACCCCACGTTTCGATATCTTTCTTCGTTCCACTCATGATGCCTTCACATTCAATTATCGGTCAACAGGCGAACTTTGAATCTGACACAAATCTGTTTCACAGACACAGGAATTTAAATTTCACTAGCTTCAGAATAAATAAAACCTAGAAGTTCTATCGTTATAAAATCTCTGTTGTTATAATCTGATTCACCAAAGTCGATCGTGAACAAATAGAAAAGTGTTTTTCATCAACTGTAAAAATACAAGCCATCATCAATTGCTTGCTTTCAGCCTACTGAGAACACAGCTGATTGTTCCGCGTCACGAATATTTATTCTAATTTACGTCATTGAAAACCAAGCAGCGCCATCTGTAACTATGTTGTTTTGGGTGCGTGCATTGAGGACATGAATTAATTAATCTCCATGTAAACATTGAAGTGGAGTACGAGTAAACAGTGTTTAAAAGTGTAGACATTCAAGGTAAACTGGCAGAACATTAAGATGAGAGTTATAACATCCGTCACTTACGTGTAAACTTTAAAGTAGTTCGGTGAACTGGGAATCATTTCCCCAAAATAATCTTTGAACTGAGTTCAGTGCATATCATCGTCTGCTTTTCAATTTCAGCTGCTGAATAAATTGTTATAGTGTCTATTTTTAGTACCGTAGATTTGTGGGATTTCCCGTGGCCGAACATGGAAATAGAATGAACCGTCGGCAGCCCATCACATCGATTGATTGTTCTTCAAATCTGCCCGCTACAATAACACGGTAGGCCTACAATAACTAAGAAAACTTTAGGGGCCATGTCTGGTCACGCCTTTCCCCAGAAAACAGACAATATTTTGATAAAGACGAAAATTGCGCAACAATAACACTAACAGACGTTCGAAGTTGCTCAGTGAGTGAGTGACTGGTGCAAGGACTGAATGAGCCCCAATAGGCAATACTGGTAGTGGTACCACGATAGCAGTAGTAGTAGTACAGTGAGTTCAGAAAATATTCTGAAATTGTGAAAAGGTTACATATTATCCCTTCCACAAATCCAATGCTTCTGTTTTTCACTCCTGGGAAATGTTTGCAAACGAAATTTCAAACTCACAAAATTTACTTTACTCGTTGCAATGCTATGGCGTGACGTCAGATTAGTTGTTCTTATCACAAGTACTCAGCACATGATTAAAAGAGGAAAAATCATATTTAGGCCTAAATTTAATCATATTTTTGGACCGATTCTGGTTACTGCTGTGAATTTGGTTGGATTTTTACGCATGTGACAACATGTGATAGAATATCTTTGAATACTTTTTTCCTCTTCTTAATTTAAAGCGTGCTTGTACTACAGTACAGGCGCTTGGCGTATTTGTAGTTTTTAATATATTAAATGTAATATGTATTATACTATCAATATAACAATAGCACATTTTTTAGGATTGATAGTATAATATGTATTACACTTAATATATTAATTTCTGCTAGTACGCCAAGCGCATTTGATTTGTACTTCCAAAAATTAATTCCCAATGCTTTCTTTGACAGAAATCAATACGTCCATACGCGCCTCAGTGGAGTTCTGGCCGCGCAGTGCGCGGGGGGGGGGGGGGGGGGGGGGGGATCTCCTGGTGCCCTTTGGCCCAGTCTCTTTTTACGCACGTGTAAGAAACAAGATGTGTCATAACGGAATTATAAGTACAACTTGCATTGACTATGCCTCGTCGATATCCGAATCAGTACCAAGGGTCAGGGGTGGGCATCATCGCGAGGGTCTGTCTGTCCTTTCTATTGCGAATCGAGTCTATATATGACGTTTATAGGCCTACTCAATTCACTGCAATGACGCCATATTGCATGATGAACTTGCATCATATGCTTAGAGCTTCAATGCCTCGAAATTTTAACAAAGAAAGAAGAAGAGAGAAAAAAAAGAAAAAGATAAAAAGGCTGTTTATGTTCATGAAATATTTTTATTCTTTGATAGAAAATCATAATAAATTGTTATTTATGTAAGTAAATATCATATCTGAGGGGTTTGACACTTGACGTTTTTTCCTCTGCTTTGTTACGTGAGTGAGACTTCATTAAAAACAAACTTCACACATCATGCTGATCTAAATATACCCCGGAATGACATATGTGGTAGGACTGCCCCCTCCCCTCCCCCACCCCTCACGTGAGAATCCAGGATTGTGGAGCAATGCTTGTTTACTGTGGAAAACAAGTTCTGTTTTATTGGTTAAATGGGGCGAGGTTATCAACGACCGGCGTGGAAGGCCTCTAAAGTGTGATCCATGAGTATAGGCGACTGGCAAAGCGTAACTTCACACCTATGTTGCAGTCATGATGTAGCAATACATACTGAAAGTGTCCTTAAACACAATACATAAATAAATTTTGACCATTTTGGTAAACTGGGTGGCACTATGAAAGTAGGATATAGGCCCCTTTCCAAGTTTCTATGAGCTTCATACGCTGGAAGCAGACCAGGTCACGGAGATGCAGAGACTTAGCCAGGATCATCATGTCGGGAGGCTAGGGACAACTAGTATCTGCGGAGAAATATGCTACCCCAATTAATTTACGAGTCTCTGTAGGACTTCCACGCTGTGTTTCGTGTACGGAGTATGGAGTCCAGGAACCAGCGAGGCTTGAGGACTCCTTCAAAGACTATAAGCGCAGGAACACCCTTTGCCTTTAATCTGTTTTAAGGGAGATTTATGGGGGCGCGGTGGCGTCGGCAGTAACCGGTTCTCGTCAGATCACAGAAGTTAAGCATCGTCGAGCGCGGTTAGTAGTTGGATGGGTGAGCATTTCAGCAACTCCCGCATTGTGTCCTTGGGCAAGGCACTTAATCCCGATTGCCTATATGGGGGCACGATGGCGCTGTGTACTAAGGCGTAGGGCCTACTGCACGTCGATGGTGTGCGTGTCTTCAACCAATCTAACCCTGCCTGTGCCGCGGTACAGAGTTCAGAGTTACGGTGTTGGAGAGCTGACAGCTGCTCGTCGTTGCTCGGTGGTTCTCTCCGGGTACCCCGGCTTCCCCCACCCGTAAAACTGTCACGGTCATGATTAGCCACTGTGCATAAGTATGTGACCTTAAAACACCAATAAATAAATAAATAAATAAATAAAGGGAGGTTTACTCTCTTCCCAGTTAGACATTATACCTCTCATGATTTAATTTCGCCCACAAACACAGGTCGCTATTTCATTGTTGTAGAAGTTTTGTAGTCTTCAGGGTATAGATACAGGAGCCGCGAGGGGTGTCAGCCCCACCAAATATTTGGTTGGTTTAATTTTTCGCTCGTCGGAAAATTGAACAGGCTGTTTTTCAAGTGACGGTCGATCCTTTATGCCTATACAGGTATTCGGCCAAAGCGGGTCAAACACACAATAACAACATCTCAAAACAAACTGATTTGTCGGACAGATGAAACGGATGTGCCATGTAACACATTATTTATAGACCCCTTTCCTATAATAATCTCAACAGCCTATACGCTGTTTATTATGCCAGAAAATCGCTAACCGATCCGCTTTGACGGTCGGTCGACGGACGGACAAAGATTTTAGTTCATGCGAATATTATCTTTACCAGTCTGTCATTGCAGTCTTGTTGGAAATTAGTAGGAAGGGGTGCACCGTGCGCAGAATCTTTACCTTTAAGGTGTGACCGAAGCTTCCCTCGTTTGTCTTTGCTATATACGGCCTTTAAAGTCGAGAAACAACACACAGTTTTTACTCCATAATTAACAAATTTGTTAAAGCTGCAGTCAAAAATGTCAATAGCTTTGTGTATATTCCTATTATATGCCACTAAGGCGCAGGGCCACTTTGATATGTATCAGCAAATATAAGGCGTATTGCACGTCTATAGTTCATTTGTCTTGTGTGGAGTTAGTACGTTGGGGAGTCTGACAGTTGCTCGCCGTTGACTTGGTGCTTCTCTGCGGTTACTCCGGCTCCCCCACTCGTTAAAAACTGTCCGACACGAGATGACCCTGGATGTCGAAAGTGTCGTTAAACCCCGATAAATAAATAAATAAATAAATAAATTAATTAATTAACTAATTAATTAATTAATTAATTAATTAATTAAACAACAGCTTACGCCGAAATTTATGTTAATAAACTCTTAGGTTGCGCAATGTATCAATAGTTGTGGAACACAACTGCAATTAATGGGCCCTAGCTGCCTACGCGGGGGCACGGTGGCGTTGTATACGAAGGCGTACTGCACGTCGATGGTGCCCTTGTCTTCAACCAATGCTAACCCTTCTTGTGTGGAGTTAGTATGTTGGGGAGCTGACAGTTGCACGCTGTTGCTCGGTGGTTCTCTCCGGGTACTCCGGCTTCATCCACCCGAAAAACTGTCGTGGTCATGATTAGCCATAGTGCAGAAATATGTGACCTTAAACACCAATAAATAAATAAATAAATAAATAAATAAATAAATAAATAGTGGGCCCTCGCATTTGTTCACACTGACCCTTAAATAAACCTGTTTTATTAGTAATCAATTTATATCTTTAATCTTTGGCCTTTGTGTAAGTTGTATGTGTGAAAAAAGCAGTAAAGTGGAACCATGTTAATTGAATAGCCACTTTGCCAATGGAAATTATTCAGTTAACAGTATTTAATTAACAGGGATTGTGTCACTTTCCTGTACTCTAGAGATAAACTTAACATTTATTCTATTATATCTTATAAGATATAATAGATTAAATGCCTGTATTGGATGTATTGAGGCCAAATAAGTCTATAAACAAAGGAAAACTGGGGAGAGTCAGGATAGTTTCTCGACAGGTTGCAAGATTTTTTTATTCAATTAACAGGAGTTTACTCTGTAACCTATATTTAATTAATAGGTTAAATTTGTACTGGAGGTTTGATAAAAGGTTTTGTGTTTGGAAATTATATTCAGTTAACAGGGCTATTCAGTTAAGAGATATCCAGTTAAGTGGGTTCCACTGTATTTTTTAACTAGTAGTAGTAATAGTTTATTTTTATTAATGTCTTTCACGATTTTCTGTTACTGTAGAGGGTTCTTGGCAAGACATCAGTGTCTTGTCTTCAAAAATGCCTTTTTCGATCGAATATATTTTTTGAAGACACTGGCCAAGGATAAAAATTAAAATATTCTCTGACGAGAAGCGCCAGTCGAGACGTTTTGACCTTCAACGTTTGCTGTGCTGCAATGGGTCTGCCCAGTCCAACCATGAACGGTAAGGCAATAACCTTTCAGGGTTTAAAATTTGTCCCGATTCGCGAGAAATCGGTTTTTGTTTCTCGTGAATTCCTGTTGTGTACATTAATTTTTATTTCTTAAATAATTTCGAATTGGAAGTACCGTCCTGCTTTTGCGGGTGCAATCGGTGTAGTTAACCCTTTATCTAACACGAAAGGCAGACGACACATGCAAATAAAATTCTTGAATAACTATTTTTTATAAAAATGTTTGCGTAAAAAACATAGCTTATGACCCCTCATTGGAATGAGCTCAATGAGCTCGTTCCAATGGGGGGGGGGGGGGGGGGTCATAATCTATATTTCTGAGACAAAAATAAAAAACAAATAATGAAAACTGAATTGTGATTTTTGTGAATAGCGGTGGCTGGTTTGGGCCGTCACGTTGGGTAAATAAAAACAAACCTAAACTCATATTTATATAGCTACTTTGAGTTTAACGCTTAGTGCCTAGTTCTGATTGCAGGAAGTTTCTTACATGTAAATATAGAACACATGCGTAGCTAGGAGGTTTTCAATGTGGGGGGGGGGGGGGGGGTATAGATCTATAAAAATTCCAACTAGAGATGGATACTTAAAGGGTGGTGCCCCTACCTTAACACCCCCCACCCCCACCCCCCCCCCCCCCCCACCCCCATCCTGGAAATGAGACGGGTGCGAATGCAATTGCTCCCGTCAGCACCTATGCTTTCTATTTTAGGGAAGCTAAAAAAATGCACTTGTTGAAAAATATTGTGGAGCACTAATATGCTGTGAGGGCAGGGGGGGGGGGGGGGGGGGGGGGCACTAAAAATTTGCAAGACATGACGTCCTATTTTTTATTCGGCTCCTTTTTTACACCCACCTACCTACTACGTGCAAATTTTCTATACTACCGTTCTCAGACACCCACCCCCACTCTCCCATTAAAATCCAAAATAAACTTACCCCAATTGCCCACATGGGGGCACGATGACGCTGTGTGCTGAGACGTACTGCACGCCGAGGTGCACATGTCTTCAGCCAATCTAACCCTGTCTGTGCTGTGTAGTACGCAGTACCGCTGTGCAGTGTGTAGTACAGTCGTGAGTTATGATGTTGAAGAGCTGACAGCTGCTCGTCGTTGCTCGGTGGTTCTCTCCGGGTGCTCTGGCTTCCTCCACCCGTAAACCTGTCACCGACACGATATGACCCTGGTTGTTAAAGTGTCGTTAAACACCAATAAATAAATCAATCAATAAATAAATAAATAACTTGGGTTGAATTTAGTGCATCAGAGAGAATTTTCCCCAAATACTGTCTGCACATTTTCTACACTTCGAACAAGACACCCACCCCCTACTAACGTGTGACATTTTCCCAGATTAAGCCCAATATTCTCACATGCATATAAAGCCTCCTGATGTTGTATTTATGTTAAGAGTGTGATGTAAACATCATCTTTAAGGTTTGAAACACAAATGATGGTATATATTAGCTGATATATTGATATATTTTTAAAAAATTAAAAAAATTGCACAAGTTGGAAATGCACATTTTTGGCGCACTCAAGAGACCCACCCACTCACCCCTACGTCCCGTCATGCAAAATTTTGGTGACCGCCCCCCCCCCCCCCCCCCTGGTGAGGGCATATAAATGTGTGCTATTTTGAGAAAACAGCACTCAGTGACCAGTGGCAAGTTACTGTTAATGTTCAGCGGGTTTTTATACATTTAAAGTTTCTGGGGTTTGGTGACAGTATTCCTCAAAATTCATGTACTAACATTTTACGGTTGCAATTTACTCCCGTCTCTGATTTCACGGGAGCTTAAAACTGCACCCATCAATTGTGTTCATTTCTAGCACTGCCCTCGTCCTCCACCCCCCCCCCCCCCCGTCAATTGTGTTCATTTCTAGCACTGCCCCATTCCCGGGGTGGGGGGGGGGGGGTATTTTCAAATGTTGACTTCGAGTGACCGTACCGGTAGGTTTTGGGGCATTCTGACAATATTCCCATGCAGTTTCAATGACTGCAGCTAAATATCTACGAACATAATTTGAGGTTTTAAGACAGCATAAAATGGCAATTTCTTGTGGTTTTGTAGTCTGTAAGTAGGCCCTATCTGCTTTCTTTGGGCATTCTGTCAATTACATGAATGTACATGCATGTCAAATGCTAAAAAATCAGTATCAACCAATAATTTATTAATTAATCATCTCAAATATGAGGTCGTGCTGAGCAGTGAGCACACTACTTTTGAAATGAACTCAATGACTAACAGCCATTTATTATGCTTACAAAGTATGAGTAATGAGTTAAATAACTAACTCAGCCTATATGTCAAAATATTGCGTTTTCGATCAGAATTCTATCTAAGGGAGTCGGCGGTTGGAATTTTCATGGAAATGTAATATCACATTCGGAAAGAAAAACCTCGATTATACAACAATGCTTCGAATTTCCAACTGTTGGAATTTTTTCCAACTATCTTGATTTTTAGACAAATATTGGGAGGGGGGGTGAGAAACCTCACCCTCTAGCTACGTCCATGAACACATGCTCCCACATAGAAGTTACAGTACGTTGCCAGTGATTTCTAGTGTAGTCTTGGATGCATCTTCAGACAGCCAATAGAACACTCCACTTGTCTCCACTGCTTAGCCAGTGTGTTACCTTATCACGAGAGAGATAAAAATGTATAATTGTCCAGGCCTTCAATGACACTATTGGAATCTATGATAATAATCAGATGAACATTTCGCGAGAATAAAAGTTGCTTCTCATTGTTTTACTTGCGAGAATGATTTGCGAGAATCGATTGTGATTCTTGCATGGATTTTAAGCCCTGATTTTTGTGTAGCACATCGGGATATTAAATTATCTCGTCCAAGTTTTGACACAAGGTCAATCGGAGAGATGGCTCTTGTACCCTTAAACTGTTTTCTTTGATATCCGACACGAGGTGACCCGTCTGTCGGAAGTGTCGTTAAGTCCTAATCAATAAATAAATAATTCTTCTTTGTTTACCAAAATACTGCCATACTGTTATTGGTTCAAGAAGACAAATACTTAGAGCATAGTCCACCCCTTCTCGTCCACACAAAGCAGTTCCGATTACAGATTTACACGATCAGTGGCGGCGACCCCCCCCCCCCCCCCCCCCCCCAATCACACGTAAGACGGTTTGCAGTTGCAGTGGTCTAGTGGTTTATTAGTAGGTGTTGGACTCCCGATTGCCAGACGGGGTTTCCGAAGGTTCGATTCACGGCTGTGGATCAGAAACCAACATTATAAATTCCTCAAAATGATGACTGTATCCTTCAAAATACTTACACACACACACACACACACACACACACACACACACACACACACACACACACACACACACACACACACACATCATCATCATCATCATCATCATCATCATCATCATCATCACCACCCCTCACCTTCTGGCTGAGCGACCTACTCTTCCAACGTCCCAGCAATCGACTCACCTCTCCAGATGAAGGGCTAACTTTCCGGACATGGATTGCGATTCTCTATTTCTTTTGTGGACCGGTGTCCCGATTTCCAGTTCAGATTCATATCCAAAAAGTCGAAATGAGTTTTTTATAGGCTCGGTCATTTTATTATAAGTTTGACTTGTAAAAAAAATGACCAATTTTTCATGTTTGAAAATTAGTAGTACTGAGTAGTGCAGCTTTCTAATGATTTCGAACCAACAATTTAAGACGAAGACACGCAGGCAACGTAAAACTATATTTGTCTGTGATATGTATCAACGAAACCATTCGGAAAGTGAAGGACGTTAACGTTATACCAAAAATTGATGACGCGAAGTTTGTTGTTGCTCAGGATTTAATCCATTGGACCACGAGAACCGCCAATATTATGTACGATCACTGGTTGAACCACCTAAATTTAAACTAAGTGAAGGCAAAGGTAACAGCCGCCTAACAGACGTGGGATTAGGAACTAATGTGGTTAACCTGTCTGGCACCAATGACCTAACAACCCAAGAGAAATCTCTTTCAGATCGCGGTTTAACTCTTGTACCAGCACCAAAGCCTAAAACTGATAACCAAACCAATTTACCATCATACAACTGTAATTTTCTTAGGCAAATGAAATTAGCAGACCGCTTTAAATACTCCAGCGGTCGGAAACTTCCTTTCACAGAATCATCTGGTTGGTCACCTCCAGATAGTGAAGTAGATCCCGAAATTATTGAGGCTAGCAAACGAATCATCCAAAATGTGTTCAGCATGAACATACTCTCCGATAAAGACAATTTAACAGCTGGTGAACAGAGAGCCCTCACGAAACTTCGAAAAAATAAGAAATTAGTAATTAAACCAGCCGACAAAGGTGGGTCGGTAGTTGTTCTATCTCGGGAAGTAGGTAATAAATGCGGGTTCCAACTCACATGTACAAGATTTTGTACATGTACACGTACATTGATGTACACCTCCATAGGATTCAGTGTTAAAATCGTGTACAGGTTTTTTATGGTGATTCAGAATCCGCTTTGCGGATTCTAAAGCACTGGATTCTATATACACATCGCTCAAGAGTGAAAAAATGTATGAAATTTTAAGGAAAAAGAGGTGTATCGTCTGATTTAGAATCTGCAAATGGGTTTCCCCCATAGGATTCAGTGTTAAATCGTGTTGCGGATTCTAAATCAGCGTCGGAAAGTGGTTTGCGGATTCTAAATCATCCGTGTCTGTACACGATTTTAACACTGAATCCCTACGGAGGCGTACACGGAAATCCATTTGTGGATTCTACATCAGAAATCGACTCATGTACGGTACATGGAAAAGAGGTGATACTGAACCCGCAAACCCACTGCCACGTTTCCTGAGGAAATAAAAAAAGTGATTGATATATAGGAGAGAAAAGAAATATATAAATAAATAGTTATTTAAAAAAATAAATATATCAAATCGAATAGATAATAAAAAAATACGTAAATCATGAGCGCTTCATAGACTATTAGAGTAAGGTTTCTTTTAAAAATACTGATGAGAGCCTACGCATTCTGCGTGAACGAACAACTAGGTCGCCTCTTGTTAGAACGATGCGTGGGATGTCGGGATCACCTAGACTTCGATCACGAGAATCATTCGTGTCTGTCGATGGAAAGGGAAGATATGGTCGTCAAGTATTTCGAACCGGCGTTCGAACACGTTCAAATCGACGAAGTGATCGCGTTTTGGAAGAGATTACTCTTCTGTAAGGATCGAAGCAAGCCCACAGTTTCGGAAGAACTGAACTTGGTGCGTAAAAAGTCTGACTTTAGAAGACAAGGGATGCGTCATGAAATTATTGTTCAATGAAGCATACATCTAAGTTTTCTCGTTGATATAAAATAAGGGAGAATAGAAAATAAAAATAAATACACACATAAATTTTTTTATCTAATATTAGAAAGAAAAAAAAAATACAAAAATGAGAAACAGAAATAAATTGTATCCGACGTTAGATGACGACGAGGATGAGAAGCCGAACGGCGTTTTGCCGATGGCCCCGCCGCTAGAAGAAAAAGAAAGAGGAGAGAGGTATCGCATCGATCAAATCAGTAGAATCCAAGCGTATCTAACTCGAGGGAGAGATTCTCGCCGTTCTCTCGATCAAGAAAAAGTATTCACGTTTTGTGAAATTCGTCAATGTGATCGACACGACACTCATCACGATTTCCATGAGTTTACACGCAGCCGGCATTGGATTGTTGTCGACCGCGGTTGGCATTCCGATCGTGTTGACCGTAGAAGAAGTGGCTCTTGCCGCCGGATTGTTTAGCACGCTCGGAAACTTTTTGAGTTGGAAATTATATCTGAAGTTGAGGAAACACGACAAGATTCGTGTCTTGGCCGACTCCAAGATCGACACGATATCCGAAATGATCTCGATGGCGTTGAAAGATGGTAGGATATCGGTCGGAGAATACTTCACGATATTGGGTGAGAAAACAAAATACGAAGCCATGAAAGAAGCCGTGAGAATCAAGACTCGTCAGATCATCAAGGAAGAGATGAAGGATTCTCTCATGGAAAAGGGGAGGAAAGAGTCCAGGGAGGAATTCAGTAAGATGATAGAACTCAAGAGCAGCGATTGAAAAAAAAATATATATATATATATAATAAGAACAGAATTTTAAAAAAAAATATTAAATTTATATATAAAATAAAAACGAAATTAATTTAAATAACTCTTAAAAATGTATTGCGTAAGGTGTAAGAGAGTTACCGAGACGAGTAATTCTCGAGAAGTACGAACTAAAAACGACAGACAGATGCTTCGCGGAATTTGCGACATGTGTGGTTCTATGAAGACTCGATTCATCAAAAAAAAAGAACGCGAGCAAAGGTAAAGGCATCGTGAATAAAATGATCAATAATCTACCTTTCGAAATGCATCTACCTGGACACAGTTTCACAGGACCCGGAACGAAATTGAACAAGAGACTCAATGCCATTCTGGCTCCTAAATCTTGGAGCAAACCTGTGAATAGGGTGGATGCGGCCGCGTATGATCACGATCTGTGCTACGCCGGACATCCCAACACCAAGACTCGCAACGACATCTGCGATAAAAACATGTTGGGGAAATTGAGAGGCATATCGAATCGGACTAGGAGAGAGAAGATAGAACGTTCGCTGGTCGGCAATCTGATCAGTGCGAAACGTCAATTCGGATGGGGCATTCAAAAAAAAAGCGCATCTGAAAAAGAAGAAGAAACGATTATTGATGAGTGAATTGGCCAAGGAGTTACACAAAGCCATCATGCGTAAATTTCGAAAGAGAAGGGTGTTCATGAAGGGTTTGGATGATATTTGGTCTGCCGACTTGGTCGACATGAGATCATTTTCGAGGTGGAACGAGGGTGTCAAATATCTATTGACGGTCATCGACGTGTTTTCCAAATACGGTTGGATCAGAGCTTTGAAGAATAAATCGGGACCTTGCGTTGCCGAGACTCTGAAGAGCGTGTTCGACTCATCTTCTCGAAAACCGAGTAAATTGTGGATGGATAAGGGAAAGGAATTCTACAACAAGCACGTTCATCGATTGGTCGACCTCTACTCGATCGAAAATGAAGAGAAAGCCAGCATGGTGGAACGTTGGAATCGAACGATGAAGAAGAAGATGCATAGATACTTCACGGCGAATTCGACCAAGAAATACATATACGCTCTGAACGGTCTGGTCAAAGATTACAACAACACGCGACACAGATCTATCAAGATGACTCCCGTGGAAGCTAGCAATCCTCGAAATGAAAACGCAAATCTATATCCTGAAAGATCTAAGATTAGGAAGAAGTCTAGAACGCCGAAATTTGCAGTCGGTGATCGAGTGAGAATGTACGCTTATAAGAAGCACTTCGAAAAGGGTTATACTCCTCGATGGACCTCGGAAATCTTTGTGATAATCAAAATATTTCACACCGATCCGGTGACTTACGAAATCGAAGCTTTGGATGGAGAAGAGATCATCGGAAAGTTTTACGAACAACAATTACAGAAGACAAAGTTTTGATAAAGAAAACAAATTTCTTTTTATTTACTCTCTTTAACATTTTCTTGTTTACACACATATATATATAGGAGAGACAAATAATAATAAAAAAAATAATTAAAACTATTTTTAGATAAAAAAAAGCAAGCTAATTAATAAACAAAAAAACAAAAATCCTTTAAAAATGACAAATACACTAGATATAGCACAAAGCATAGTGAAAGATGAAAGTATTCAAGAATATGAGGTTCACGAATATGAACCGGTGACCGGAACGAGTTTGAACAATGAGGGAGAGATAAGAATCAACATCGAAACTCAAGATCTATTCGTCCATCCTAGCGAGAGTTACATAGTGGTGCAGGGACGTCTCACTAAGGAAGATGGGAGCGACTACGCCGACGACGACACAGTTACTCTAGCCAATAATGGCATCATGCATCTATTCAGTAATATAAAATGCATGCTATCCGGACAAGAGATAGAATCTGTGTTTCATCCCGGTCAGGTCACCACGATGTTCGGACTCTTGACGTATCCTGATGATTTTTTGAAATCCAGAGGACTTAATCAGTTGTGGGTGAAAGACACAGTAGGCCCTGCTAGCGCCGGCGCCGCTGCGATATTCGACTACGTCGTCAAGACGTCCAGACCTAAAGGAACGTTTTCGTTCAGGATACCTTTGAAACACATCTTCGGATTCGCCGACAATTACAACAAGATCATGTACGGATTCAAACACAATCTGACATTGATTCGAAAAGGAAACGACGACGCAATAGTGAGACTCACTGCGACCAATGCGGGTAAAATAACTCTACACAAGATATCGTTGTTCGTTCTGCACGTGTAGCCTTCAAGCATGGAAAAAGCGCATCTCTACAAGATCATAGAATCCAAGAGTAAATTACCCGTGGGATTTAGAATGAGACAGTGCGACACGACTAGCATTCCTCTCTCCATGAATCACTTCGTTTGGAGATTGACAGTGAAATCTGCTTCTGAGAGACCGCGTTTCATCGTGGTTGCATTTCAGACTGATAGGGACGGGTCTCAGGAAAAGAATGCATCGCTGTTCGATCACTGCCATTTGAGAAACATGCAAGTGCCGCTGATTTTAGAAAGAAGTATCATGGTCTAGACGAATTGATGAGCAATCCTAACATTTCTCCTGGTGAATACAAGTCAATGTATCCCATGTTCGTATTCGACGTCAGTAAACAGAGTGAACGACTCAAGAGTAGTGTCTTAGACATTCAGATCAAGATGCAATTCGATAGGAACGTGCCAAAAAAAATGAAGCCTTCGCCCTGGTCCTGTCGGACAGAGAATTACAATTCGAATCGGATGGAAATAAGATGTCGATCATTCGATGAGAGATGTGTGTGAAAAAAATAAAAAATATATAAATAAAAATAAAAAAAATTATTATAAAAATGAATGATAAAAGAAAGAGAATACTTAAGAAGAAACAGATGTGTTTTGATTAAAAATATTTCGCAAGATTCGTTAGCAATAATTCTAGATGCTTTAATCGAAACAGAACCTTTGATATTGACTGATTATATGAGACGTGAAATCGAAAGTAAAATCTTGATAGAAGATAAGACCAGAAAACTTTTAGACACGTTGACGTATAGAGGACCGACTGCTTTTTGAGAATTTATAAAAGCTCTTCGAAATGCTAAATTAGATGTTGACGTGTGTTTCGAGATAGGTGATCCAATTTCACGAGATGAAACATTATGGGAAATAACGTATTAAAACAAACCCCCCCCCCCAAAAAAATAAATAAAGTAATGTGATCTAGAGAGATTGAACATCTTTCTAAATCTCATTACTTTTTTTTTGTTTTTAATAATCACACATTATTTTTTTAATTCATTATTTTCCACGCATTCACTGTTTGTTCAAAGGAACTAGTTCGATCAGTAGACTCACCACGGAAGTGGTGGCTTCGGGATTATTGGTTTTCGTAACAAAATTAATCCTGTCTCCGGTGTTCACTTTGAGAGGCGTGCCAAATGTGCTAACATTCGCGTGTTGATTCTGTCTTTTCAGCGCTGTATCTCTTATCGCTCTCTACTCCATTCACCATGAGATTGACGACTGCTCTGTTATTCAAATCCAAAGAAGCCAGACTCATTCGAAGGATTTCACCTCCCAGCAGCATGGGATATCCCACCTGACCATGTTTCGATCCACTACCTCCATTTCCGAAAGACCACTCAGCTTTTCCCTCATCTAAGGTGCGGCCTCCTCGGCCCACATGGTGATCAATTGTCTAGCATATTTGACTTTCTCCACTACCGAAATCAGAGGCAGGCATCCGTCATGTTCACGGGATCTGGTAGATTCGTGAGTGCGTGTCCTCCCATGTCTAGTTTACCTTCCATGATGTCGCCCTTCCTCCAGACCGAGTTGTCGTCCACGTACTTCCTGCTGACTGCGCTGGAATCGAATTCGGGATCGTGACTGAGTCCAAATAAATTCTCACCGTTCATGTCGATACCACCCTCCATGGTTCCGCCAGATTGTTTGTTCAGGTAGAGATCGTCCACTTGCGATTCTAGGTATTATTGAGATCATATCACGGCAGAATCTACGTAGCCCTTGTTGACTGCGGTTGAGTCCGCATCCGTGTCGTCGACCTTCTACAGATTCAATATCTTGTTGAATCCCGCATTCAGATCCGATTTCATTTCTCGTCTGTCAGACTTTCTCTGTTCCAGATGTACGCAGTGTTTGGTCGCCACGTCCTTGGGATTCGTGGGAGTGGCCACGTTCGTTATCTTGTTAGAATTGGCATTCAATTCCGAGTGCATCGTTTTCTGAACGTATCTATTTCTCAGGTGTTTGCTGAATCTCGCGTGAGAGTCGTCCGCGTATTTCTTGGTCGCGGCATCTGTAGGATCTATGGGATTTGCGACGTTCACCAAACATTTGGATTTCAGATCGAGTTAGTCGGTCATGGTTTTATCCACGTAATTGTCTAGCATGATTCGTTCGAAATCGGCGTTCCCCCTGTCGATGTCTATCGGCTCGGGAAGATTGTAGAGCTTCTTATCGTTCATGTTCAAAGGTTCCTTTTGAGGTTGGTATCTCGGAATGTAACGTTCGTCCAAGTTGGCAACGTCGTAACCATCGTCGACTTCGAACGTCTTCCTCTTCTTTCTTAGGTTGACTTTTTCGTTGTCACTTTTACCAAATTTATCGACTGGCATGTTGTTTTGAGATTTTTTTTTTTTCAAAAAAATATATTTCAAAATGCAGTTAGTTTATTAAAAAATGAATTATTTTATTTTTATTTTTCGTTTTTATTCGATTAAACATTCTTTTAAATATTTTTTTTATCTTTATATACTATAAAAAAAATTAAATCTCCCTCTAATGTAAATCATTGAGAATGTCTTGAAACCGATCTCCTTCAGACCATCTCTTGAGAATGTAGAGACAGAGGTGACCGCAAAACACTTGATCTGGTGATTGCACTCGTTCCGTGTTGTAATGAACCATCGATTTGTTGAAATAGTTCTTTATTTCTTTCGGCGGCGAGATTCCGTAGCTGTCGAAATAATAATTCTTTTTCCCGTTCTTGAACCACGCCACCCAGTGAGTGCCTTCACCCGATAAATCGTCTAGATTTAAAATTCCGCATTCCAATTGTCGAGGTCTTCTCTTCGGCAAGGCATCTCTGGAAAACACGCCTAGAAAATCTTTGATTTTCAAATCCTTCGCCGCATTCGACAGATCGATGTTGGATAGGGGTTCGTTAGGTAAGACGACACGTTCTACGGATATCTCTATTTTCTTATTCATAAATGCGTATATATTTTTATTTATTTATTTTATTATAATTCACTAAAATGACGTTAGTTTTTTTTTTTTTTCATTTTATTTTTTTCCTTTTTCTTTTTAAACTAACTCTCTCGATGTCTCTATCGATTTCCATAATCTCGAATCCGTCTAATTCCTCTTCATTTTCTGGAATCCTATCATCCTTACTCATATCTGGAATCCTATCATCCACAATCATATCTGGAATCTTATCATCCACAATCATATCATCTCTAATTAGATCCAAAGTCCAATGTCCGAGTGCCAAAGTGCTTATTTTATCATCTAACACGAATCTCTTATCATCGACGGTCATTAGCGAAATTTTGTTGACTATTTCGGAATACAAGTCGTGATTTTTGCTTCGAATGGATTTCATAGTCTTATACACCGGACCACTTCCTAACAGACAATCTTTATACTCTTGGAAAGAGATGTTTTTCTTCACCACGCATGCTTTAACCCCTTTGCACTTCTTGATCTCTTCATCTTCTAGACGATAAGCATACAGTTTGGGTCTCAAGCCCACGAATTCGACAATTTGTTTACCGCCGGTCTTGTCCTTAAATTTAACCAACACCTTCTTGTTGTCGTTCGATTGAATGTTGGACTGGTGATCGACGGGATAATTGCTCATGTCGAACCATGCGGCCACGTCCGGAGATATATCTTGGTAGACGTCTTTCGTCTCTATCTCATAAACTAAACTGTCCATGTCGGTGAACAGTAGTTTGGCTTTATCACCAAATTTTCGTTTGACAAAATCGTAGTGAAACTCGTACATCAATCGCTTGCTGATATCTAAGATGATCGGTCTGATATAATACGGTTTGTCGAACTTCAGGTGCATCTTTTGCATGTGAACGGCCACTAGATTTTCGTCGAATATGGTTCGGTGTTTGTAATTGGGTTTTGCCACTAATTTTTTAGCTCTTTTCTCAGACGTGACGAGTCGAACGTCGGTTCTCTTCCTGATGTTTTCCATCGATTTACCGTACACGCAGTTGTTCATGAGTTTGAAGAAATCTTTTTCGAAATTGTTCTCAGCTCAAATTCTGAGATTCTTGTTGAGATCGATGTATTTTTTCATCCAAGGCTCTTCGTCAAATTGAATGACGCGATGTATGTCGACTAATTTCATCCCGTAATTGACGTATTGTTTCAAATTCTCGCTGTAGACGACGTAGTTACATTTATTAAATAAATTGGGAATGAGTTTTTCCTCGTCTCCTTCGTTCGGTTCCATTCCTTCGGGAGCCAGCGGATAATCGTTGTGTAGATCATGTAATTCTTCCAGATAGTTCAAATCGACTTCTAAAATGCAAGAATAGTCTCTCCATTTTTGCATCTCTTCCGGTTCCGTCACCCATTCGAAATTTCCAATCGGTAAAGGATGACTCATAGCCCAACCGTACAGATTATTAGCGTCCCAATACTGTATGTATTTATACGACCATTTTGAATCGAAACCTTCTTTCATGTAGGGATTGTTAACTTCAGAATATCTGTGGGAGATCATCGAGACGCCCTTTCGAACATGAGCAACATGAGCAACATGTTCACGTCAGATAATAATTCCAATTGGACTTCGGTGGTCTTCAACAGAGCGTCCCACGCCAGACTGGGTGCGGTGAAATACCAAGCGGGATCCAGATCGTAATTTCGACGACAGACGTCTCGAAAATTTTCGAACATGTCTGCCAAGAGCAGAACGGCAGTCTTCAGATAGAGATTGTGATAATCTCTCATGGTTTTCATATCGCATGATTTCCACACGTTTTTGGCGTGTTCGTAATTCTCGTCGGAAATGTCGGATTCGTATAATTTCAAATAAAAATCTTCTTTCGAAGGTAGTGCGGTGTCTTCGAATCTCTTTAGATCGTTCATGTAATCGTAAGGATAGACTCCTTTCCTCAACATGACGTCTACTCGTTCTCCGAAATGTTTGCTCATGATTTTAAATTTATCCTTGCTTATGTTATCGACTAATTTTTCCAGAGCGGTCAACATGAATTTAAAACTGTCAATGAAACATATGCCTCTTCGAATGGATTTCGTTTTTTTCTTTCAACGTATCTCCATTGATTACTCTTTTCTACTCCATGAGCTTCCATTTCGTGAAGGAAATGTATCTTTCTTTGCTGTTCGCGATGCAATTTAATTCTTCGTGGAGGTGCCGAGATTTTTCACGATCAGATGACTGTCGTAACCCGAGAGATTGTGAAATATCACCGGATAGAAAACGGCGTCTTGATATTTTAAATTACACTTGCTGTGAGCTGGACCGTGATACAGACCTGTGTAATGATCGTGGTCTCTGACCTTCTTATTTTCCTCCGAATTCTCGTCGAATGATTATCTGCATATGTGACATTCGGTGGCTCTGTTATTTTCGTCCTGCTGCTCTCGCGTGATGATCATTTTTGCCGGAGTTTTGAATTTGTCGTATAACATTTGAATTTTCGATTCTAACTCTTCCACGAACCTTTGGGCCATGTCGTCTTCGCACTGTTACGTGTAGGTGAAGGGACCCATGTCATGTTGCGAGTTGAAAGCTCATTTCACATAAATACAATAGCCCGAAGGTATGTGTTTTTGATATCTTTAGACGTAACTTTGAAGAGCGTTGGGTTGACAGGAACTCATTTTCGCGGTGAAACATTCGAAATCGGCGTACATGACGAATGGTACTTTTCACCTTCTATTTTGATTTTCAAACTTCACGATGGTGTTGGGTTTGGGCATTTCGACGGCGACACTTTGATTTTTGTTGCAATATTCCTGATGTTTCGCTAACGATTTTTCGCTGTGAAATGCATTCATGCAGTTGCAACATAAACATATCTTTCCTTTATGTTTATTATTTTGTCTCGACAGTAATCGGCTCGGATGTTTAACCCAACAATAATGACGATTGTCACCATTCGAAATCAATAATAAAATAATCGTCTTTTCTCTTTCGAGATACGAAGTCTGTCTGAGAGGATAGATCATTCGTTTTTCGCCATCGTATCCCAAGACGTTCACCGCTACGGTGGGATTTTGAACCTCGAAACGTTCGATGTGTTTTAACTCTGTTGGAAAAGTCACTCCGGTCCAATCGAGATTTTTAGAAGTCTCCTCGTAACAAGAAACTCTTTTGGTGTTCATTTTGACAGGGTATAAAGCGGAGGTGACTGCCCATTTAAAACACTGATCAACTTTATTTCTCACATTGACCAAGGAGCATTTTTTAGCTAAGAAATACGGTAATTTCACGTAGGAAGACCCTTTCAATGAATCGTTTTCAGTTATATGAATTTCGAGTTTCAACACCTCAACGAATGTCCAATTACTGCCTTCATGTTGATAATTCGTGAGAGACGTCAACATCTTGTCTTTCATCTTTTCGAAAACGTCCGATAAATCTGAACCTCGAAATACGGGTTCGACGTTAGATCTGAAATATGCATTTTTCACGATGCTCTCGCCGGACTTCACGTCGATTTTATTCATCACGCAATGGAGTATCATCTTAATTTTTAGTCCCATGTTCATGTGTTTGTGAAACAAATCCAATACTTTTTTCTTCACCCGTTCCATGAACAATTTCAGATCGATTTTCTTGAACGAGGGAACCACGTCGAAAGTTTTAAAATGCCTTTGATCGCACTCTCCTGTTCTACGGGTTTCGATTGGAATATTTCCGTGACGAGTCGTGCTACATATTCTTCTCCTTTCCCTTCGTCGATTGCTCGTCGAATTTCGCTCGATACATCTCGTTTGTCTAGAATCTGAAGTGCATCAGTCGTTTTCGTTTTAGTTTTTCTTTTCTTTTCTTTTGAAACTTGAAGTTCTTCAATGGCTTTTCGTTTAGTCGTCTTCTTATTTTTCACAATCGAAACGTTTTTGGTTTTTTTCAACGTCGGCATTTCGATTCCTTTTACTATCTTTTTCTTCTTCTTCTCATTTTTCACAACTGATGCATTTTTTGACGTCATTGCTGTCGACATTTCGTTTGCCATTCCATCGTTTCGCAAATATTTCTGTATGACTTCAATTTTTTTTGATTTAGTTCTAAGATTTCTGAAATGTGGAATTTTTAATAGTTTACAAATCTCATTTAACTCAGGTACGGTTTTCTCATTTAAATTTTCCATTTTTTTATCTGTTTGCTCCATTTGTAAGAATTTTTTTTTTTTCGAATTTTGTATTAAAATAATTTGTTAAAAAGTTTTGTTTTTTGCTCTTTATATACATAAAAATGATTTTTTTTAATTCAATTTTTTATTTAATGTGAAAAATATTTTTTTTGATGAAATTAATCAATTTTTATGTTCCTTAATGTGAAAAAAAGTTGAATTAATACGAGAAAAAAAGGATGTTAAAATTCAACTTTTTATTTATATATGTAAAGAGAAAAAAACTTTTACAAGAACAATTTTTCACATTAAAGAAAATTAAAATTAAAAAACTTTTTTATATATATATAAAGAGCAAAAAAAAAAACAAAACTTTTTAAACAAATTATTAAAATACAAAATTTAAAATATACATTATTTGCAAGAATTCATAAAACAAAAAACCAAATAATCGATCATGACAACAACACCTAAAAAATGCAAATTGAAATTGAAACGAGTCGAAATGTGTAAGAAATTCGGTTTTAAAATCTATAGATTACAACAACATGATTCCATCGAATTGAACAAGGTCGAGATGAAGGACTTAGAGCAAATATAAGATATCTTTGAAATGGGATGAAGCCATGCTCGATTTGTTTTACGAGTACCAAAGCGATCTACAGAAAATCGTCATCGCTAAAGATAGAGAATTCGACAAGGACGATTTGACGTTGTTCTAGGGAAGTTACATATATCCAAAAATCTCACTCGAACTCATGGACAAATCGGGTTGTGAGAGCGCGTTCACCGATGTAAAAAAACTCAAAAAAGTAAAGATAAACATTCAACACATTTTCGAAAAATGAGGAGAAACGAGTGTCAACATGCTAATAACGGACTTGGAAATATAAACAATAGAGAGATTGATTTTTAGCAAAGAAGAAGGCAAAAAAAAAAGTAATGAGATCATCTTTAGATCTCATTACTTTTTTTTTTGTTTTCCTTCTTCACTATTACCCATACATTATAATAACGTTTCCTTTTTTCTTAAATTTCAGCGTCGATTCTTCTTTTCTTTTTTTTGTAATATGCTACGTTTTTATAACAACACATTTGTTTATCTGAATCATAATTATGAACGAATGTTGTGCATCTCTTGGTAACACCCGCATCATTACCATTCTCTTCAGAAGGTAGTGGTAACGGTGGAAAACGTCTCATTCTTTTAAATTTCAACCGCATATCCCCATTTTTATTTAACTCTTTTATCAGTTCTTTCCTAAGATATCCATCATTAGCGTCTAATCGTTTTTCCACATCTTTTTCGCACTCCATCTCGCTATTCATCATTATCGTCTAATTGTTTCTCCACCTTTTTATCCATTTTATATATTATTTTATACTTTCTATGATTGATATTTATATAATTCTTTTACATTATAATAACATATTCAAAATCGGCATATTCTCACCAAGCAAGAAATCCTTGTCGAGTCGCACAACGTTCCGTCCATGAGTCATATAGAGACCGTTTCCACTCAAAGAGTTGTCACCACTAACGGGTTCTAGATGCAATTCTTTACCGCTGTCGTCTACGTGGATGCAACACATGGCTCCTCCCTTCTTCAAAAACAATTTCAACCGCATATCCCAATCTTTTTTGAACTCTTCTATCAGTTCTAACAATTTCAACTGCATATTCCAATCTTCTTTATTTAACTCTTCTTTATTTAACTCTTCTATCAGTTCTTTCCTAAGATATTCATTAGCGTCTAATTGTTTTTCCACTTCTTTTTCCCACACTATCTTGCAATATTCATCCTTAGTGTCTAATCATTTTTCCACATCTTTTTCGCACTCTATCTCGCGATATTCATCATTATCATCTAATTGTTTCTCCACTTTTTTATCCATTTTATATATATTATTTTATACTTTCTATGATTTATATTTTATATAACTATATAATTTTTTATATTATAACATATTCAAAATTGGTATAATCTTAAATGGCGAATTCTCACCAAACAACAAACCCTTGCCGAGTCGCTCAACGTTCCGTCCACTCTTCAGATAGAGACCGTTTCCACTCAAAGAGTTGTCACCTCTAACGGGTTGTAGATACAATCCTTTACCGCTGTCGTCTACGTGGACATGACACACGGCTCCTCCCTTCTTCAAAAACAGTCCGCTGCCACCCATTAATTTCTCAACTGCCGAACTCGCGAGTCCTATGAGAGCTCCCATGCCGAGAGTGTTTCCAAGAAAGGGTAGTGCCTTTGCAGCAAAGGGTAATGCTTTTGCGCCGATTCCTGCCAATAGCGGTATGAAACCACCTTTCATTCTCAAATTGTATCTCAATTGAGCGGGACTCAATCTCAATCGTCAACCCTCTTCCATCACGAATCGCTTTCTCCATCCTTTTGCTTTGACTTCTGGTCCAGGCGATCGAATCCTGACTGCCTCTCGTCAGATCTTCGTGAGTGAATTTGAATTTCACCGCCTCGAGTTCTTAATGCTCTCTCAAGTTTCTTCCTCTGTCCTGCGGATATGTTCACGTTTTTAGTGATGTATTCTGTCATAATTCTTTTTTTAAAATATATTTTCTTCAATTGTTTTCTTGTTTTAATGATAATTATTTATATTAAATAATTTTTGTAAAATTAATATTGCGTTTATTTTATTTTTGTTATTTATATATATATATACACAATATTTTTTATTTTTTTTGCTTTTATATTTCTCTTATGTGAAATCGTATCGTCACCCTCTCTCCGCGAAGATCTAACAGTTCACCATTTTGATCCGTCAACGTGGTTTTGAAACTATATAACATGTCTAAAATCACTGGTAGATAAACTAAATTTCGAGGTCGCTCCACGATCTTATAACCCACCGACATGTTTGGAAAGAAGGAATAGATCATCGGTTGAGCACTACCATTCACGTAGCTTCCAGCAATCACATCCACGTTCACCAGAATGCTATTGACTGCGAGAATGTCGACCATATTTTCAGATGCCACGTGGTCTCGATACATCTTTAGATCGAATCCCAACATCTTGCCTATAGAATCATCCGTGTTGAAATCCACTTGAAAATTATCTTCCAAATCCAACATCGTCTGTAAGGTATTAGGATTGGGAGCAAGTCTGATCTTGTTGCTTCCCTTTCCATCCATCTTCATTCGCGTCTGAATGTAATTGTTCAAATCGTCTATGTCGTAACTTCCTTTGGGAATTCGAATCTCCAACCAATCCACTCCGTCGGAATACTTGAACGAGTTATTCTTTTTGGTGACGTTGGGAAAGGAATAATAAGTCTCCAGATTCACCAACGCCATCTCGTATCTTTTCTCTCTATTCAATTTGATGGAAGGTTCGAATTTCGTAGCGAATCGAGTCAAATCGCCACTCACCATGATTTGAATGGATTGTTTTGCAGCCGTATTCTCGGCTATTTGTTCTAACAATTCTCCTTGTTCGAACATTATATTTTAATTTTATTTTTATTTTTTTCAAAACTAATTATTTGAAGATTTATTATTTTCTAAAAAATTTTTATTTTCACGCTCTATCTTATTATCATCAGAAACATAAAACTTGTCGAATCCGCACCGATATTTTCCAAGATTAAATTCGCTTGTCAAATCGATCACGACGAAATTGTAAAGTCCTCCATCCCAAACCCTCTTGCAGAATCTCCTGAATTCCCCCACGCTCATGTCGTTTGCGACGTGATCGCCGTTGATGTGATTGAGATTCTTGAGATCTTGGCAAAAGAGACATAGAAAATTAGCGTTCTCCCTTACCGTCTGTCTGGGCAATCGAAAATAATTCTGCGACAGGTAGAAACAGTCCACATTGCTGTGTCGACCCCCCAACGTAATACGATTCGCATCGGTTCTGTCTCTCCAAAAGCAGATCATCGAAAATCATGAGATTCTTATCTTCCGATTTCAATTCTCTAGGATCCGGAACATCGCTAGCATTCTCATAAAATCGACACTCGACGTTCGAAGATGCATTTCTCTTCATCAGTTCCATGGCCACACCGTCCAAAATGGTCGAAAGAGGAGCTCCACTTTTGTCAAATTCCTCCCTACTGTCAAAGATTCTGGCTATGACGTCCTTGGGCAATCTACGATCCATGCACTCTCGAAGCAATCTGTATTCGGGTTGAAACAAGCTATTGCCAAACACAAACAGTCTGTCGTAATCCAACCAGTCGGGTCGGGACAACAGATTCAGCAACAGATTGGTCTTTCCACAATTCGATTTTCCCACTATCAAGCCTCTTATGCTTTTGGGAAAGAACTCGTTATTCGACCTCTTGGTCGCGGCGTCGTTCCAAGACATATCTTTAATGTTCATCTTTGTTTATTTTTTTGTTTATTATTTTAGATTCTTTCAAACACAATTTTTATGTTTTTTTCAAACTCAGTTATTTTAATATTATTATTTATTTATATTACACCGTCGCGAGTTCTCTTCAATCCGGATCCACTTGTCATTTTGGCTAAATCTTGTATGGGTACCACAGCATCCTTAAAATCTTTCCAACTTTTTGACGTTTGCTCTAACGCAGCTCATAGCATCAACTTGTCGATCAATGCGTCGGCTGCCCTCTTGCCAGCCACAGAAGCTATCCTACCACTGGCTTCGGAAGCGGCTTTCTTACCAGCATCCAAAGCCATCTTCTTACCAACCTCAAACGCAGTCGGTGTGAGTTTTCTACCCGCATCGCTCGTGAATGCTTGCATTATAGAATCAACGATGCCAGAACCGCCTTGAACGTAAGTTCTGACGTATCCCCTATTCTTTATCACCAACATATTTTTATTTTATAATATATTTTGTTTTTTCACTGGTAAATCGTTTACTGTTTTTATTTTATATATTTTTGTTTGTTTGTTTGTTTCTCTCTACTTGTTATATATACATCAATCCTTCAATTCGTTCATCAGCCTTTTATAATGGTTTTTATTCAAAACCTTCTGTCTTAACAATTCGTCAGATATAGTAACTATTTCACTATCTAACCCAGTGTTACCAGCACGTTTACTCGCCATCAACAAACTCAATCTCTGAGACAGAGCGTCAGAATCGCTTGGAAAAAAAGTAGTTTTCACCCCTTTGCCAGTCACCGATTCGACGTACTTCTTATGCCAATCCCATATGGGTTTCACCACTTTCGTCCACTTGTAACCTCTGTTGGCTTTGGGTCTAGTCTCTCTGGCATCGTTATTTCTCAGCATGGCGTGAGTCTGAACCAGAATGTCGCCATAATTGTCGAAATCCTGTTCCGTGTAATCTACAGGCTTGTCAAAAAGGAGCAATTTGCGCAGTCCATCAGTTACTTTATACTTATTCGAACCGACAATTAAATCTTCATCATCCATTTCCACTTTTGTATCGCCTACAAAAGTTCTGCCCTCAGAATCATTATAAATTCCATACAACAGATCTCTCTTACCGCCATCCTCGGACGATGCGACGCTATCAGTGGTGATAGTCGAAACTGCATCGTCGCTCACATCGGTTTGAATTCCTGTGGGAACGTAATCCGGTGTAGATTGAAAGGAATATCGATTTCCAAAACTACCGGGCAATGAACCCATTCTCAAAGAACTCTCTTTTATGGGTCTCAATTCTTCAACTATCTCCTTCTTGCTTCGCTCTTGAACCTCCGTCACAGGTTTAAATATTTTTGTGGTCTCGCGTCTGAGATCCATCTCTCCGAGATGTCTACTTCTGTCAGCCGATTGAATGCCCTTCTTGGCACGTTCATATTCGCCTAAAATTTGATCTCGGCGTCTAGAATCCATCTGTAAAAACATTTTTCATTTTTTAATTGTTAATGTTCCTTTGAGTATGCTAATGTGAGTTAATTATTATTTTCAAAATTAAATGTATAATTATTTTTTTTATGTTTTAAGTTAATAAAAATCTTCTGTCTTTAATATAATAACTAAAAAAAATCATATCTCAACTCAGTATTGAACTGGGAAAACTTGAAAAAGTTTGAAAAAGTTTAAGCACATGACAAACCGGTTTCTGATTTAATGCATTTGAGAATAATTTACGTTTGTTAAAAGGAATTTCATTCATATCAAACCATTCACTCAATGTCCAATTGAGAGAGAACTTTGAAGACAGTTTAAAAAAATTTTAGCACATAAAGAAACCGGTTTCTAATTTAACGTTAAAAGGATTTCATTCACATCTCCGAACATTATCATGAATATATTAAAAATTTACCACTCAAACCTAATTGAGTGGAAAAAATGCGTTTTATTATCCATTATTAAAATGATCCATTAAAACGAAAACCTTCATTCACACCACAACAAAAACATGAGTGTCAATTTGATCAAACATTCCATAAAGTATTTTATTAAGATTTACTTCACAAAATTAACAGTGACAAAACGCGAACAAACGATTTTTTACCTCTGATTTTTTCTAATCTCAATTTTTTTTGTTGCATTGAAACAAAACATGAATGTCTATTTTTACAGATCATATTTTATAGTCGACTCTTTTGAACGAAAGCCTTTCATTCACGCGACTCTTTTGAATGAAAACCTTTCATTCACGTCAGAAACAAAAAAAACTGACACTCATATTTATAGTCGACTCTTTTGAACGAAAACCTTCATTCACACCACAACAAAAACATGAGTGTCAATTTGATCAAACATTCCATAAAGTATTTTATTAAGATTTACTTCACAAAATTAACAGTGACAAAACGCGAACAAACGATTTTTTACCTCTGATTTTTTCTAATTTTTCTAAACTCAATTTTTTTTTGTTGCATTGAAACAAAATATGAATGTCTATTTTTACAGATCATATTTTATAGTCGACTCTTTTGAACGAAAACCTTTCATTCACACCAGAAACAAAAAAACTGACACTCATGTTTATAGTCGACACTTTTGAACGAAAAACCTTTCATTCACACCAGAAACAAAAACTGACACTCATATTTATAGTCGACTCTTTTGAACGAAAACCTTCATTCACGCTAGAACAAAATCACGAGTGTCAGTTTTTACTCTCATCGTTGCAGTGGGTTTGCGGGTTCAGTATCACCTCTTTTCCGTGTACTGTACATGAGTCGATTTCTGATGTAGAATCCACAAATGAATTTCCGTGTACGCCTCCATAGGGATTCAGTGTTAAAATCGTGTACAGACACGGATGATTTAGAATCTGCAAACCACTTTCCGACGCTGATTTAGAATCCGCAACACGTTTTTTGCTCGCGATTTAACACTGAATCCTATGGGGGAAACCCATTTGCGGATTCTAAATCAGACGATACACCTCTTTTTCCTTAAAATTTCATACATTTTTTCACTCTTGAGCGATGTGTATATAGAATCCAGTGCTGTAGAATCCGCAAAGCGGATTCTAAATCACCCTAAAAAACGACAAATCGTGTACCTGTACACGATTTTAACACTGAATCCTATGGAGGTGTACATCGATGTACGTGTACATGTACGAAATCTTGTACATGTGAGTTGGAATCCGCATTTATTACCTACTTCGGGATAATTATATAAAGGAAGCCATGAGACAACTCAGCAATACTAAACATTATAAGAAAATAGATTCACTTATTTGGCCTACTAATATTGAAAAATTCAATAAGATCTTAAAATTTCTCCTCGACGAAGGTCACATTACCAAAAAACAATTGAAATATTTAGCAGCTAAGCTCAGTGCTCAAACAAGACAATTTTATATCCTACCAAAGATCCACAAGGACCGTTCTTCATAGACGGATGACTTAACTCCACCCGGGAGGCCAATTGTATCAGATTGTAATTCGGAATTTTATGCGATCTCGGAATTAATTGATTATCATCTGAAACCTATAGCAAATAGACATCCGAGCTATCTAAAAAATACACAGGATTTCCTGTCAAAAATTTCGAAATTGAAAATATCGAAAAATGAAATTCTGGCTACTTTGGATATCGACAGTATGTATACGAACATTGATGTTGATAAAGGTGTTAAATCAGTAAAAAATGCATTTGAAAAATATCCGGATGCGAAACGCCCGGATGAACAAATTTTGGATCTTTTAGAGCTGAGCTTAAAAGGTAATGACTTTCAATTCAATGGAGAATATTTTCTACAAATAATGGGTTGTCCTATGGGTAAACGATTCAGTCCTAATTTTGCAAGCATTTATGTAGCGGAATGGGAGGAAAATGCCTTAAGCGAATGTGCAAAGCATCCTCTCGTATATCTCAGGTATTTAGATGACATTTTTATTATTTGGGAACATTCAAAAGAAGATTTTGAAGAATTTTTAGAAATTTTGAACAATCACGATCCAAATATTAAATTGAAAGCTACTATCAGTCAAAATTCTGTTGATTTTCTCGATTTGACCGTGTATAAAGGCAAGCAATTTCAGGCGTCCGGTCATTTAGATTATAAAGTTTATTTTAAACCAACTGATTCGCATCAATTGTTGCACACAAAATCATTTCATCCTCAACATATATTTAAAGGTATCATCAAATCACAACTCATTCGTTTCCACCGCAATTCAAGTGATAAGGTACATTTCAGTGAGGCTTGTTCTACTCTATTTGGCGCCCTCACATCGAGAGGATACTCACTGCGCTTTTTGCGTACCTTAAAATCTCAAACTCTGAAAAAGCTTGAAAGTCCAACTGAAACTACTGATTTCGAACCACTGAAGATTGAACACAACAGACCGTTGCAGAATGGTAGTGGCGCGGTATTTAATTGCCAAAAGCCTCGATGTAGATTGCATACTTTTATGCCTGATCAGAAAGAGGAATTTTCCTCCGAACAAACGAAAAATCATTATCAGATCCGTAACCCCCTCCATTGTGATTCACCAAACATTATTTACCTTATCACATGTAAGCGCTGTCGGAAACAGTATGTTGGTCAAAGTCAAAATCCTTTCCGAGAACGTGCTACTAGACACAAACAGGATATAAAACATAATGCTGATGCCCCAGTAGCACAACATTTTAACCTTCCTGGCCATTCTTTGGACGATTTCGAAATCCATCCTATTGAACAAAAACCAATTAAACACACATTAGAAGAAACGGATGAATTTAGAAAAAAACGTGAAGCTTTTTGGATCAATACGCTTCAAACCCTCTGGCCATTTGGTATGAACATATCAGAGGGCGAATGCGAAAGGAGGTCCATCATTCCTTTCACTTTAACGTACAACAGAATGAATATCGAAATAGCAAAAATGTTAAAAGATGAATTCAGTTTTACCAATGCTAAATTAAATGAACCTTTGAATCTTCGACCTGTCATCGCCTATAAGAAAAACAAAAGCTAGCGTAACATCCTTGTAAGAACTAAATTAGAGCCCATCAATGAATAGCATCAATTTTTGCCAGTCAGTTTAACCAGTTCCTAAGCTCATCACTTAGTTTAAATCAATTTTATGTACTTTTTTGTCATGTTTGAAACCAATCAGGGTTCAGTAAATGAAAACAATTGTTCGGCGGCATATTAAAAGAAAAAAATGTTTCAGTAGGAAATGTCTGTGCCAGTGCGATTTTTTAACCTCAAACACACACAAACATCATCATCTTCATCATCACCCCCCACGTTCTGGCTGAGCGACCTACTCTTCCAACGTAAGCAACCGACTCACCTCTCCAGATGAGGGGCTAACTTCTTTCCGGACATGGATTGGGATTCTCTATTTCTTTTGTGGACCGGTGTCCCGATTTCCAGTTCAGATTCATATCCAAAAAGTCGAAATGAGTTTTTTTATAGGCTCTGTCATTTTATTATAAGTTTGACTTGTAAAAAAAATGACCAATTTTTCATGTTTGAAAGTTAGTAGTACTGAGTAGTGCAGCTTTTTAATGATTTCGAACCAACAAGCCGAAGACATGCAGGCAACGTAAAACTATATTTGTCTGTGATATGTATGTGCATGTTCGCCATGTAAGGAGGTGTGTGTCGCAGTGTGTGAAAGGGTAGACGATCTATATAGGGTACTGTGTTGTGTGTGTGTGTGGGGGGGGGGGGGGGGGGGGAGGGTGATGACGCGTGAGTCATTCACAACGTACAGCGATTTGACAAACTCGCGAGTCTTTTAAGGGTCGAAAGGCCAGATATGTATACACCATTGAAATACTTCCAACTATACTCAAAAAGCGACACTAATAATAAATCATGATGTACTACTACTAACAAACTCTACCAATTCCACTACAACTGCTGCAGCTACTACTACTACTACTACTACTACTACTATTACTGCTGTTATACTACTACTACTACTACTACTACTACTACTACTACTACTACTACTACTACTACTATACTACTACTACTACTACTACTACTACTACTACTCCCACCACCTTTATATTATACTATACGTATGAATAAATAATCTTCCTCGTCCTGCTACCAGTAATTATCGGGCGCATAGCCAGGTATCTGCATTAGGGGGAGCACGGGGATTCTTGTTTCGGAGTGGGTGGGATAGGGGTGTGGGGGAGTCCAAGCATTTTTGTGCCACAGGCATATCCCGAAGATCTAAATGTTGAGTTGGGGCGAAGTATGGATATGGATGGTGCACCTCTCACATTGGTGTGACAATGCAGATGGGTGGGGGATGGGGGTGGGGGGAGAGTCCTTTTCAAAAAGATTCTCTGGGCCTCCCCGGAGAAATATTTCACCCACACCCCAATAACGCTATTAAGGGGCATTTGGGGCTCCAAAGAATGTCTGTTTTCACTTGTGTGATGTGTCAAAAAAAGTTCAACAATTAACGTTCCATGCAAATCGTAGAAATCGTGATTTTTAGGGGGTGGGCGTGGGTGTGCCTTCCCCATGGCTATGCCACTGGTAGTTATACTGCCACCACCGGTACTATATTAGCGACCGGTACTACATTTGCGAACAGTTATCAATTATAATCTTAATCACTCAGATTAATCATTTAAGTTACGTAATCTACAACGGGAGTCACGGAACTTAATTGCAATTACCTTCTTATTTTAAATGTGAGCGAACTAACTTTTTAGATTGCATGTGTTTTTGCTTTTGCTGTCTCTCAATGGGAAACATTATTTCATTTCGCAAGAAAGGAAATATAGTTGTTTTTGAATATTTTTTTTTCTAAGTTTGAAAAACCTGAAATAAAATGCCTACTGTCAAAAATACCGTTTAAATTATGGTGGAAGTACTGGTGGCCAGTTGCCCTTACTTCTACCGCAGTTTTTTTTTTCTTTTTTTTTTGGGGGGGGGGGGGTGGGGGGGGGGGGGGGTAACGACTATTTCGGCTTAAAAAAACATTTATATACAGTACCGTCGCCGTGGTCTGGTCGTAATCCACGCGAGGGCAGTGATGTCCACGCGTGGGCAGTGCTGCCCACGCATGCATTTACCAGGTAATAAAAATCTGCAGCAGCAAAATTTTAATTAATGAAGTACAGGGTACAACCCGTTGCTTCATTAATTAAATTTTTGATTGTTGTTCCTATAATTAGTGTTTGGAATCTATTATTACGTCCGTGGAAATATTCCTCAGTCGTGGAAAGTGACCAGTCCACAGAGGCCGTGCTGTAAGAGTTCTTATGTGCAACGGAGCAAGGTTTTTTTTCAAAACGAGCACGGTTTACTCTTTAATTCCTGCTTTTACAAAATGACACCGTCTGTGTAGAAGGATATCTTCTAACAACCTGCACAATGTAATCATCAACCATTAATGTAATATTAACCAGAAATATAATAAAATTCAACCAGTAGTGTAATAATCAACCAGTAATGTTACTAATGTAATAGAAATCAACCAGTCTAGTGTAATAACCAGAAATATAAATATAATAAACTTAACCAGTTGTGTAATAAATGTTCATGAAAATCAACGTTTTTTCAACAAACATTCGAAAGGTATTCGGGTGGCTCAAATTATAATTTGGGTACATTTTGAAGATTTTTAAATAATCATTTGATAACTATAAAGATGTTTCCGAGGTCAAATGTCATTCGTTTGGGTCAATTCTGTGGCGGGGGGAGGGCGGGGGGGGGGGGGGAGGGGTGTATGTTTTTTATGTGCGTATATACTGACGTGTAAGATCATTTTGAGCATCAGCGGCTATATCCTGAACAAGATTAGTGCAAATTCAAAATTACCCAATGTATGTCAATGCCGTGCTTGTTAGAGATTGCCGACCCCAGAGATGCGACGTTGGTTTCTATGATACCACAGGCATTTTTCAAGGTAACTCATTGGTGATAAAGTGTAGTATTTTGGAACTCAAATTTTCTGATCTCTTGCGTTGTCTGCATTTACAAATTTCAATACACCCCGATGAATCGCGAAATATCTCCTTCACCCCACCCTACGTCAATCGATATATCGAAATACAATTTTTTTTCTGGTTGGCTACTTTCAATCTAAGAGATTGTGCTCTTCCGAAAGTGGTGCTCATGTTTTTTTAACCCTTTACCCAACGTAACGACCAAAACCGGCCAGCGCTATTCACAAAAATCGCCAATTAATTTTTATTATTTTTTCATTTTTTTGTCTCAAAAACATAGGTTATGATATCTCTTTGGAACGAGCTCGTTATTCAAGATTTTTTTTTTTTTTGCAAGTGTCGTCTGCTTTTCATGTTAGGTAAAGGGTTAAGTGGAGGCGCCTACGTTTTCCTCCGAATAAGTGTGTGTGTGTGGGGGGGGGGGGGGGGGGGGGTGGAGGCACCCAAATCTGTTTCAGTTCGGCCGGTTTCATTGCAAATAAAAGGGAAAGACGACTTCCGTTTTAACAAGAGGGTACAGTGTATTCCAGCCTTGTGAGCAGTGTGAGTGCTTTGAAGGTACTGCTGTTATTTCTCGACAATTGGCCTTTTATTTCATGGTCGTAGTCAAGTAATTGCTTTTGATGGTCAACAGGGGCACAGTGACTCAGTTGGTAGAGGTGCAGGCTGCAAGCAAGTCCTCGGTTCGAATCCCACCTGCGGCAACCGCGTTGTGTCCTTGGGAAAGACCCTTCACACCCCCCCCCCCCCCCCCATTGCCCACGTGGGGACACGGTGGCGTTGTGTACTAGTGCATACTGCATGTCGATGGTGCACACCTGTCTTCAACCAATGCTAACCCTGCTTGTGTGGAGTTGGTTTGTTGGGGAGCTGACAGTTGCTCGCCATTGCTCGCCATTGCTCGGTGGTTCTCTCCGGGTACTCCGGCTTCCTCCACCCGTAAAACTGTCATGGTCATGATTAGCCATTGTGCATAAGTATATGACCTTAAACACCAATAAATAAATAAATAAATAAATTAATTAATTAATTAATTAATTAATTAATTAATTAATTAATTAATTAATTAATTAATAAAAACACCAATAAATAAATAAATAAATAAATAAATGATGGTCAACAGAATGTGGTCTTTCAACTTTGGGCTATTCGGATCTTTTATAACTGCTGATGATTCAGTATAATTTAAAAAGCTAGGACACATTCAGGGTGTAAGAAATACTGTTTTAGACGCAACTCTGGAGGGGGTAACAAATTCTCTTATACCACAGAGAAAGTGGGTTTTGATCAGAGAGACGGATGATTCCTACCTAACATTAAGAAGGAATTAGGGTGGTTAGTTGGGCTGGTTTGAGTTGAGATTGTGGTGTGCACTTTAATCCACAGGTTTGAATCACAAATAACCAATTTCCCTTTCATGCAAGTAGTATGTAATGTGGTTTTCACCCCAATTCGGCAAGACCCCGGTGCAGGACCCCGGAAGTGACGTCATATCCCGTGACCTAGTGGCGCCATGTTGTGTTGCCATGGTAACCCGCGTGAGCGGCCATGTCGTGACGTCATCTCCATAGTGATACGTGGTGTGAGTGCGCATGCGCAGCGCGTGTTGTTAAGGTGATACGTGTTTCCGTCGTCCATTTTGTATACTGGAGGCCACCATCTTAGTTTCTATGGTAGCACGTGGTTGCTATGTTACCCAATTTTTCTGCAATAAGACGGGGTATGTTCGGAGGGTATGTTCCTTTGTAGAAGAGTAAATCTAATTACCACAAACAACCCGAAAATCTCTCCAAATCACCAAAATCTATCCCAACTTTTACTATTTCGAATTCTTTCAGAATTATCTGCTTCTATCTATATATGCAGTAGTTTTCGTCTATCTGGCCATGTTCCTTTGTTCTGGAGTATACTCCAGTAGCGTAGAAGAGCCTATTAGTTGGAACAGTTTACCTTATTATTACTATATTTAGCAATTTCTGGTCTATTCTTGTTAGTTCTGACCCTATTCCAAGCACTCTTGTTGTTTCATATATCTAGATCATTTATAACCAATCAGATTGCTTGATTTCCCATAATCTGTATGCATAGTTATCTCCCCTTATTACAATGAAATCCTATCCGATTCTCATCACCTCTATATCCAATGGCCATATCCCATGGGATCCCTTATTGTTAAACACCCGTGGCTATGGAATCCCTTTTTTGTCGTATGAGGCCATGAGGGCTATGTAAAAGCCCTCAATGAGTCCTCATATATTATGCCTCATAGCCTCATTGAATTTTGAGGTTATGAGGACCATTAAAAATCCCTCAATGAGGTATAATTTACTACGACTCGTAGCCTCATTTCAGTATTTGAGGATACCTATGGCCTGGTATTGTATTATTCGAGGATACCTATCGAGGATACTTTTTGGAGAATCCCATTTTTGTCGTATGAGGCCATGAGGACTATGTAAAAACCCTCAACGAGTCCTCATATATTATGCCTCATAGCCTCATTGAATTTTGAGGTTATGAGGACCATTAAAAATCCCTCAATGAGGTATAATTTACTACGACTCTTAGCCTCATTTCAGTATTTGAGGATACCTATGGCCTGGTGTTGTATTATTCGAGGATACCTATCGAGGATACCTTTTGGGGAATCCCATTTTTGTCGTATGAGGCCATGAGGGCTATGTAAAAGCCCTCAATGAGTCCTCATTTATTAGGCCTCGTAGCCTCATTGAATTTTGAGGTTATGAGGACCATTAAAATTCCTTCAATGAGGTATAATTTACTACGACTCTTACCCTCATTTCAGTATTTTAGGATACCTATGGCCCGGTATTGTATTATTTGAGGATACCTATCGAGGAAACTTATCTGAGGATACTATTACCTGTACCACAAGACATACCTATCCCAAATATCCCTTATAAGCGATCGAGCAGTTATTGAAAAGTCATTGCTCGAATGACTCGAATCCCATCGAGCAAATGAGCCTTAGAGCAATTGTTCGATCGAGTGACTCCTCGAACGACTCGACGACTCATTTCGGTATTTGAGGATACCTATGACATGGCTACGTATCAGTTGAGGATACCTTTCCTTTTGAGGATACTAAATTGAGGATACCTATGGCCTGGTATTGTTGGAGGATACCTGTTGTAGAAACCAGGATTCCGATTCCATCTTGTCGCCAAACCTCCAAGACCACTACAGGTGTATGGTCTATCTCTCCTATCATTAGCTTCTACAACAGTCTTGTTCTATTGCGGCCTTGTACCAGTACTATTGGCTTCTGTTATTCTGCCCCATATCTCATCCATTACTTCCTAGCTATACCTATCTCAGTCTCGACTATAACATTGATCAAGGTTGAATCACATTTTCCCTGTATACATATAAGGCATTCCGTAATTGAGATTCCAAGCCGAGTCCGTAAAATTTGGATTCCGTGATTTGACATCACCACTCGAGGGTATTCCCCTTCCCTTTTGGAAGAATTCAGTTCAATTGGGTGATAATACCTTCATTGTGATTATAGTTCAAAAATTCATTCAGTTAAAATTCAGATCACCTTCGATATATTTTCATTAAGTTTAAAAATTTATTCAGTTCAAAGGGTGTTAATATTTATTTATATTATATATAGTTCAGAAATAAAGTTCATTCAAACAGTTCAAAGGGTTGACATTGGGTTCATTCAGTTGAAAACTTTGTTCAATTTATTGGGCATTAAGATCTTGGTTGTGTTGGATTTTCGTTCACTTTGTTCTGTTCCCACCCATCTTGATTGTATTTGATCAGATCTGTTCAGTCTGTCCAACTAGTTCGATCAATCCGACTAGTTTGACATTCTTTCACTTTGTTATGTTTACATCTTGGTTATGATGGATCTGTACCTTTGTTGTTTTGTAGTGGTTGGTTGTCTCTGTTCAGGTTCTTGTAGTCATTGTTGAATTGGGTATTACCAATCCCTTTCCATACCCTAGAGTGTTGATGTTAAAACACGGAATCCAAATTTTACGGACTCGGCTAGGAATCTCAATTACGGAATTTCTTATATGTTTTCAGGGAAAATCTGATTCAACCTTGATCAATGTTATAGTCGAGACTGAGATATATATAGCTAGGAAGTAATGGATGAGATATGGGACAGAATAACAGAAGCCAATAGTACTGGTACAAGGCCGCAATGGAACAAGACTGTTGTAGAAGCTAATGATAGGACAGATAGACCATACACCTGTAGTGGTCTTGGAGCTTTGGCGACAAGATGGAAACGGAATCCTGGTTTCTACAACAGGTATCCATCCTCCAACAATACCAGGCCATAGGTAACCTCAATTTAGTATCCTCAAAAGGTATCCTCAACTGATACGAAGCCATGTCATAGGTATCCTCAAATACTGAAATGAGTCGTCGAGTCGTTCGAGGAGTCACTCGATCGAGCAATTGCTCTAAGGCTCATTTGCTCGATGGGATTCGAGTCATTCGAGCAATGACTTTTCAGTAACTGCTCGATAGCTTATAAGGGATATTTGGGATAGGTATGTCTTGTGGTACAGGTAATAGTATCCTCGGATAAGTATCCTCGATAGGTATCCTCGATAGGTATCCTCAAATAATACAATGCCGGGCCATAGGTATCCGCAAATACTGAAATGAGGGTAAGAGTCGTAGTAAATTATACCTCATTGAGGGATTTTTAATGGTCCTCATAACCTCAAAATTCAATGAGGCTATGAGGCATAATAAATGAGGACTCATTGAGGGCTTTCACATAGCCCTCATGGCCTCATACGACACAAATGGGATTCTCCAAAAGGTATCCTCGATATGTATCCTCGAATAATACAATACCAGGCCATAGGTATCCTCAAATACTGAAATGAGGCTAAGAGTCGTAGTAAATTATACCTCATTGAGGGATTTTTAATGGTCCTCATAACCTCAGAATTCAACGAGGCGACGAGGCATAATATATGAGGACTCACTGAGGGCTTTTACATAGCCCTCATGGCCTCATACGACAAAAAAGGGATTCCATAGCCACGGGTGTTTCACAATAAGGGATTCCATGGGATATGGCCATTGGATATAGACTTTTATTATACAGAAGGGAGATAACTCTGCATACAGATTATGGGAAATCAAGCAATCTGATTGGTTATAAATGATCTAGATATATGAAACAACAAGAGTACTTGGAATAGGGTCAGAACTAACAAGAATAGACCAGAAATTGCTAAATATAGTAATAATAAGGTAAACTGTTCCAACTAATAGGCTCTTCTACGCTACTGGAGTATACTCCAGAACAAAGGATCATGGCCAGATAGACGAAAACTATTGCAAATATAGATAGAAGCAGAGAATTCTGAAAGAATTCGAAATAGTAAAAGTTGGGATAGAGTTTGGTGATTTGGAAAGATTGTCGGGTTGTTTGTGGTAATTAGATTTAGTCTTCTACAAAGGAACATACCCTCCGAAAATACCCCGTCTCATTGCAGAAAAATTGGGTAACATAGCAACCACGTGCTACTATAGAAACTAAGATGGCGGCCTCCAGTATACAAAATGGACGACGGAAACACTATCACCTTAACAACACGCGCTGCACATGCGCACTCACATCACGTATCACTATGGAGATGACGTCACAACATGGCCGCTCACGCGGGTTACCATGACAACACAACATGGCGCCACAAGGTCACGTGACATGACGTCACATCCGGGGTCCTGCACCGGGGTCCTGCCGAATTGGGGTGAAAACAACATTACATACTACTCATGCATTCTAAAATCAGTTGTGTAAAAAGTCAACCCAAATCAACTGGGTGGAATGAATATGAAACCAATTGTTTTGGTTGGTTTAATATTCAACCCAACTGATTTTAGAGCGTGTACATGAACACCACTCTCAGTCAAATATTTATGACACCTTTCACAGTGGCCAGTCAGACCTTTATATAAAAGCCATACTTGACGATATAGCGACTGAGTGTGGGTGGGGTTATCTTAAAGAGATCCTCAGGAGCAAATTACTCTTTATAAATGCAGACAACGCAAGAGATGAGAAAGTTCGAGTACATGAAGCATACAATTTATCACCTGAAAAGTGTTTGGTATCATATGGCCCGACATCTTATGTCCGGTGTAAGTATCCTCTAACAAGCACTACATTACCACAAATAACTGATTGGCTACATTTGGGTTAAATTAACTTTGCGGCAGCGATGATAGAGCTAAACCTGCTGAAGGAGACATTAAACACAAGAATACACACATATAAAAAACATGAAAACAGCCCCCACCCCCATGTAGTATTGAACCAATCAGATATTTGATCTCTGGAAACGTCGTTAGACTTATGATCAAATGATCAAAAACCTATCAGACATCCCAAAACTATAACTTCAACCACCCGAAAACTTTTTGAAATGGTGAACAATTGTTGATTTTCACTGACTTTTATTACACTATGGATTAAGTTTAATGCATTACTGGTTATTACACTAGACTGGTTGATTTGTATTGCATTACTGGTTGATTATTACACTACTGGTTGATTATTACCCTACTGATTGTCACATGCCTTAAAGCTAGGTTTTAAATTAATATCTTTAACTTTCAGTCACACGACTGCAGGTTGACGATAGTAATCGGTCCACTCTGTATGACAAATCAACAGCCTTCATGTAATAAAGAGAAACCAAATATCAGTTCCACGGTTTTGCTCCACGATTTTGGTATTGCCAAAACTTCTTCTTCTTCTTCTTCTTCTTCTTCTTCTTCTTCTTCTTTCTTCTTCTTCTTCTTCTTCTTCTTTTCTATGCACTTCCTTGTCCACACGAAAACTGGAAAACGAATCTTCCTATCTCGCTGCTTTTTGGCATACTGACAGACAGTCACAAGTACTCGGCCACCTTTGTGTTTTTCAAATTCCTGGGGTATTGGGGGGGGGGGGGGGTCCATAGGATTGTTTTGAAAGTGTGTCACAACCGTTCTGACTCGGCGGATAACGGGAGTCTCAGCTCTTCAAATTCCATATCATGCCTGTCTCAAACGAGGCTCACGGGATGTTACTAACGTGCGAAAATTTTAGAGGCGGCAATTTACAAATGACACGTGACCATTGGTCTTTGCACACTGAAAAAAAATGCTCTTGCTTCAAAGTCTTTTATGATGGATTTTCATTTGTTTGGTGGATCTGGATTTTGTAGAGCATGTTGATAAGGATACACTTAATGTGATATTCGAGCGAGAATTTCCGATCAAGGTGTTTCGATGGCTGAGGAAACTGATTTACGTTTTGTCGAAGCTTGATGTTGAATAAACCATTGTTTGCCATTGTTTACGTTGGTAACGACGCTTCGCTTTTAATGATGAGAAATATCTCACTGAGTAATGTACTTCCTTGTTAACTAATTGCCTCAAGATTGTGCTTCGTCTTACCCTGCTGAGTGGTAACGACCGTATGACCGTCGCCTTCATGAAAGTGCTCCAAAATCCATCTGTGAGGGAGTCCCTGAAATTCGTTTTCCGCGAGGCAGCCAGTGAGCGTATCGACGAGTTGGAACAATCAGCCCGAACACTGAAAGATGAGCTGCGTACAAAAGACAGGCAAATTCAGGAACTCGCTGACAAGGTCGACGACCTGGAGCAGTACGGTCGTCGGACAAATTTGCGACTGACGGGTGTTGTTGAGAAGCCTGGTGAGGATACGGACAGCATTGATTTGGATGTTGCAAGCAAAATTGGTATCAATATGTCGATCGGTGAAATTTCTCCGAACCACCGTGTGGGTCCGAAAGTGCGCAATGGAAAACCTGTGGAGGCTCGGCCAATTTTTTTAGGCTCAATAGTTACAGATTACGCAACAAACTTTTTCGCTCTCGAGCTAATCTGAAATCTGTTAAACTTTCGCAAAATTCTGGTCACCAAAAGACAAACCACTCTGGTATCTTCATAAATGAAGACCTTACAAGGGCTCGCGCTACCATGACTCGAAGAGGGCGGGTCATGGTTCGTGATCAGAAGCTGCATGATACGTGGATTTTCGATGGAGTCATTTTTGTCAAACACAAGGATGGCTCCATCGAAAGGATCACAAACCCTTGCCAGATGAATGATCTAGAAAAAAAATATTGCATTGCACAAAACGTTAATTTTAACACATCTCAGTCCACTATAGTGTAATTCCTACTTTAGCATGGATTCAATAGGCCTACCACAACTTCCCTCTGTCTGTTGATAATTCCCAACATTCAGAATTTCATGTCTGTCGCTGTAGAACATAAACGACCTGTCTCTGACACTCGTGGGTTACTAACCCAGTAGTGTCTGGAACAGGTCGTGTGTGTCCGACCCACAACGCCGAAAGGTTGAAAATCTCCAACCTTTTAGATAACATAATAGCGAGTTCTAGCGAACTGAGCAAGTTTTTCTTTGAACAACGTGTTTACTAAATTATGAACTTGCCTGAGTGTCGGATCATTTTCAATATTCTCAACCTATCAACCTAACTGTTTTGTTATAAATTATTGAAAGTTAGCAATAGGCAGTCTCCAATCATTTACAGCAAAGCAAATATAACAAATAATTGTTACCCAATGTCTGTTTTTGAACTGGAACTACAATATTGATGACTTTTGCAGGGTTAATAGGCAGTATTCCGTCATTTGTAACAGAACACATTCAGATTAACTAAATTGTGTTTACCCTGTTCTGAACTTTGTTGAGTGTCGGATCATTTTCAATGTTTGTTTTGTTGCAGATTATTTGAGATTGGCAATGGGCAATCTCCAGTCATTTGTAACAGAGCAGTTTAAATGAACAAGTAGTGGCTACCTAATGTTTTTGTATTTGAAACCTGAGTGACAAAATTAATGCCTTTTTTTAGGGTCAACAAGCGCTCACCAATCATTTGTTAGTGCGAAAACTCATATTAAATAATAGCCGCCTAATGTCTGAATCTGGTTGAGTGTCACATCATTTTCAGTACCTATAATTTAACTATCAAATCGCTTTGTCACAAATTATTGGACAGGTCAATGGGCGGTCTCCAATCAGTTTTAGCAGGCAAAATTGAAATTAGCAATTAGCAGTTATCCTAGTCTGTATTTGAAACCTGAGTCACACAATTCAGGACTTTTATAGGTTCAATAGGCACTTAAAATCAAATGCTACAAGGTAGTTCATATTATCAAAATAGTAATAATCTTCTGTTCGAATGTGATTGTCTGTCGGATAATTTTCAGTATTTATAATTTGACTATCAAATTGTGTTTTTTTTTATTTTTGTTGTTGTTGAGATTTTTGGAGTTTGTCAACGGGTAATCTGCGGACAATTGCAATAAAGCATATCGAAACAGATATAATAAATTTACTATCAAATTGTTGTGATACAAATTATTGGAGATTGGCAATGGGCAATCTTTAAACATTTGTAATAGAACAATTTGAAATTGACAAATAGTAGTTACCCTATATCTGTTCTTGAAACTTGAGCTTCCGACCTCGCCCTGCTGCCTGTCTGCCCGTCTGTCTGTCTGTGTGTGTGTGTGGGGGGGGGGGGGGGGGGGCGCGGGGGGGGGGGGGGGGGTGAGCAAGCCCATTTCAAGCAACATCAGTGCGTATCCATCATGATGAGTTATTTTTTTTTTTCACGTGAAATCTCATCTGTTGCAAGACGGATTAACCTTATGGTACGATACGGGGTTGATCCCACTTGTCTTGTACCACTTCAACTTTACAGGCAGTCCTTCCCGTCTTCTTTCGCCTGAAGTGACAGAAGAGCTTCCTTGCTGTTTCTTCTCTCTCAACGTTTAATGTTCCATTGAGCTTGCTAGTGATACATTAACCCGATGAATTTGGTGCAATCGAGTGTGGCTCTCAATTTGAATTTTGTACAGTCAAGAGTAGCCCTTAATTGACGTTCTACGTCCGAATAACGTTGCCCAACATCGGAGAGGGACAAGAGGCGCTCGACGTAGCACAATGTCCCATTACGACTGATTTGAATACCATGTTCCCTCACTTATCATTTTCTGACCGACTCTCGACTAGAATTTTATGATGGCCCGGTAATCATACTTATTTAACTGTAAGATCCACCCAATGATCCATGGCGTTCGACTTTATAAATAAGCAATTCGTACCATCATAACTTGATAAAAACTCCATTATGATATTACAGTGTATCATATTTTCCATTTGTTCGCTTGATTTTTGTTTTTCTATCTCCTTTGCTATGAAACCATCTTCCCACAAGACCAACTTACCAGTACAGAACATTTCTGCTATTGAATGCTACTGACGCTCGGGCACCCTGCTTATTTTACCATCCACCGATCACATGATGTGTAGCCTTGACTTGTACCGTGCCCGAATTGGTACATTCCATACTGTAGTTTATGTTTGTGAACTAAAATATAAATTACAAAAGCAACAGTCCTTGTGTATCCTGACATATGTATACATGCGGTATATCGGTATCGACTTACTGAAAAGCTTCACTGTGATGATAGCATTGTTTCATCTCCTGTCAAAACAAGTTATCTCAGATTGTCAGACAAAATTTGATAATTGTGCGAAAGTCCAAAAACCCCAATTTGTTCACAACAGTGATAAGATCCTACTGATACAAACTGGCATATTGACTGCTTTCCCTGTGTTTTGGTATTCTGTAGCCGTTTTCACCTTGGTCGGGGAGACGATTTCTGCTTATGTGCGAACCACTTACGATCATGTTTAGCTCACCAACTTTAGTTGTGTGAGCTTATGGCATGGCTCGATCGGTCGGCGTCGGCGTCAGCGTCGGCGTCAGCGTATGTGTCCAATAATGTTAAAGTTTCTGTTTAGGTCACTTATTCGCCTTATTTCCATATCATGGCTTTTATAATGCTGCTATATGATGATTATTATCATTTTACCATGATTTAACCCCTCATACCCTACATTTTAGACATTTTTCTTGACAGTTTTAGTTGCGTTTAGTTTTCTGTTTAGCTCAGAATTTCATGTTTAACTAAGTGTTTCGGTCAGCTGCTGTGTTCTTTCTCTTCCCATGGCACTTATATTCATCATACATGTTCCTCAGTATCATTGTTCTATGATTAACTCCTCAAACCCTGCATTTTAAACATTTTTCTTGACATTTTTAGTTGCGTTTAGTTTTCTGTTTAGCTCAGAATTTCATGTTTAACTTAGTGTTTAGGTCAGCTGCTGTGCTCCTTCTCTTCCCATGGCACTTATATTTATTATACATGTTCCTCAGTATCATTGATCTATGATTAATCCCTCAAACCCTGCATTTTAAACATTTTTCTTGACATTTTTAGTTGCGTTTAGTTTTCTGTTTAGCTCAGAATTTCATGTTTAGCTAAGTGTTTAGGTCAGCTGCTGTGCTCCTTCTCTTCCCATGGCACTTATATTCATCATACATGTTTCTCCGTATCATTGTTCCATGATTAACCCCTCCTACCCTGCATTTTAAACATTTTTCTTGACATTTTTAGTTGCGTTTAGTTTTCTGTTTAGCTCAGAATTTCATGTTTAACTTAGTGTTTAGGTCAGCTGCTGTCCTCCTTCTCTTCCCATGGCACTTATATTCATTATACATTTTCTTCGGTATCATTGTTCCATGATTAACCCCTTCATACTCTGCATTTTAAACATTTTTCTTCACATTTTTAGTTGCGTTTAGTATTCTGTTTAGCTCAGAATTTCATGTTTAACTAAGTGTTTAGGTCAGCTGCTGTGCTCCTTCCCTTCCCATGGCATTTATATTCATCATACATGTTCCTCAGTATCCTTGTTCCATGATTAACCCCTCATACCCTGCATTTTAAACATTTTTCCTGACATTTTTAGTTGCGTTTAGTTTTCTGTTTAGCTCAGAATTTCATGTTTAACTAAGTGTTTAGGTCAGCTGCTGTGCTCCTTCTCTTCCCATGGCACTTATATTCATCATACATGTTCCTCAGTATCATTGTTCCATGATTAACCCCTCATACCTTGCATTTTAAACATTTTTCTTGACATTTTTAGTTGCGTTTAGTTTTCTGTTTAGCTCAGAATTTCATGTTTAACTAAGTGCTTAGGTCAGCTGCTGAGCTCCTTCTCTTCCCATGGCACTTATATTCATCATACATGTTCCTCAGTATCATTGTTCCATGATTAACCCCTCCTACCCTGCATTTTAAACATTTTTCTTGACATTTTTAGTTGCGTTTAGTTTTCTGTTTAGCTCAGAATTTCGTGTTTAACTTAGTGTTTAGGTCAGCTGCTGAGCTCCTTCTCTTCCCATGACACTTATATTCATCATACATGTTCCTCAGTATCATTGTTCCATGATTAACCCCTCCTACCCTGCATTTTAAACATTTTTCTTGACATTTTTAGTTGCGTTTAGTTTTCTGTTTAGCTCAGAATTTCATGTTTAACTTAGTGTTTAGGTCAGCTGCTGTGCTCCTTCTCTTCCCATGGCACTTATATTTATTATACATGTTCCTCAGTACCATTGTTCCATGATTAACCCCTCAAACCCTGCATTTTAAACATTTTTCTTGACATTTTTAGTTGCGCTTAGTTTTCTGTGTAGCTCAGAATTTCACGTTTAACTAAGTGTTTAGGTCAGCTGCTGTGCCCCTTCTCTTCCCATGGCACTTATATTCATCATACATGTTCCTCAGTATCATTGGTCCATGATTAACCCCTCCTACCCTGCATTTTAAACATTTTTCTTGACATTTTTAGTTGCGTTTAGTATTCTGTTTAGCTCAGAATTTCATGTTTAACTAAGTGTTTAGGTCAGCTGCTGTGCCCCTTCTCTTCCCATGACACTTATCTTCATCATACATGTTCCTCAGTATCATTGTTCCATGATTAACCCCTCATACCCTGCATTTTATACATTTTTCTTGACATTTTTAGTTGCGTTTAGTTTTCTGTTTAGCTGAGAATTTCATGTTTAACTTAGTGTTTAGGTCAGCTGCTGTGCTCCTTCTCTTCCCATGGAACTTATATTCATCATACATGTTCCTCAGTATCATTGTTCCATGATTAACCCCCCAAACCCTGCATTTTAAACATTTTTCCTGACATTTTTAGTTGCGTTTAGTTTTCTGTTTAGCTCAGAATTTCATGTTTAACTAAGTGCTTAGGTCAGCTGCTGTGCTCCTTCTCTTCCGATGGCACTTATATTCATCATACATGTTCCTCAGTATCATTGTTCCATGATTAACCCCTCATACCCTGCATTTTAAACATTTTTCTTGACAATTTTAGTTGCGTTTAGTTTTTCTGTTTAGCTCGGAATTTCATGTTTAACTTAGTGTTTAGGTCAGCTGCTGTCCTCCTTCTCTTCCCATGGCACTTATATTCATTATACATGTTTCTCATTATCATTTTTCCATGATTAACCCCTCAACTCTGCATTTTAAACATTTTTCTTCACATTTTTAGTTGCGTTTAGTATTCTGTTTAGCTCAGAATTTCATCTTTAACTAAGTGTTTAGGTCAGCTGCTGTGCCCCTTCTCTTCCCATGGCACTTAAATTCATCATACATGTTCCTCAGTATCATTGTTCCATGATTAACCCCTCATACCCTGCATTTTAAACATTTTTCTTGACATTTTCAGTTGCGTTTAGTTTTCTGTTTAGCTGAGAATTTCATGTTTAACTTAGTGTTTAGGTCAGCTGCTGTGCTCCTTCTCTTCCCATGGAACTTATATTTATTATACATGTTCCTCAGTACCATTGTTCCATGATTAACCCCTCAAACCCTGCATTTTAAACATTTTTCTTGACATTTTTAGTTGCGCTTAGTTTTCTGTGTAGCTCAGAATTTCATGTTTAACTAAGTGTTTAGGTCAGCTGCTGTGCCCCTTCTCTTCCCATGGCACTTATATTCATCATACATGTTCCTCAGTATCATTGGTCCATGATTAACCCCTCCTACCCTGCATTTTAGTGTTTAGGTCAGCTGCTGTGCTCCTTCTCTTCCCATGGCACTTATATTCATCATACATGTTCCTCAGTATCATTGTTCTATGATTAACCCCTCAAACCCTGCATTTTAAACATTTTCCTGACATTTTTAGTTGCGTTTAGTTTTCTGTTTAGCTCAGAATTTCATGTTTAACTTAGTGTTTAGGTCAGCTGCTGTGCTCCTTCTCTTTCCATGGCACTTATATTCATCATACATGTTCCTCAGTATCATTGTTCCATGATTAACCCCTCATGCCCTGCATTTTAAACATTTTTCCTGACATTTTTAGTTGCGTTTAGTTTTCTGTTTAGCTCAGAATTTCATGTTTAACTAAGTGTTTAGGTCAGCTGCTGTGCTCCTTCTCAGAATTTCATGTTTAACGAAGTGTTTAGGTCAGCTGCTGTGCTCCTTCTCTTCCCATGGCACTTATATTCATCATACATGTTCCTCAGTATCATTGTTCCATGATTAACCCCTCATACCTTGCATTTTAAACATTTTTCTTGACATTTTTAGTTGCGTTTAGTTTTCTGTTTAGCTCAGAATTTCATGTTTAACTAAGTGTTTAGGTCAGCTGCTGTGCTCCTTCTCTTCCCATGGCACTTATATTCATCATACATGTTCCTCAGTATCATTGTTCCATGATTAACCCCTCATACCTTGCATTTTAAACATTTTTCTTGACATTTTTAGTTGCGTTTAGTTTTCTGTTTAGCTCAGAATTTCATGTTTAACTAAGTGCTTAGGTCAGCTGCTGTGTTCCTTCTCTTCCCATGGCACTTATCTTCATCATACATGTTCCTCAGTATCATTGTTCCATGATTAACCCCTCATACCCTGCATTTTATACATTTTTCTTGACATTTTTAGTTGCGTTTAGTTTTCTGTTTAGCTGAGAATTTCATGTTTAACTTAGTGTTTAGGTCAGCTGCTGTGCTCCTTCTCTTCCCATGGAACTTATATTCATCATACATGTTCCTCAGTATCATTGTTCCATGATTAACCCCCCAAACCCTGCATTTTAAACATTTTTCCTGACATTTTTAGTTGCGTTTAGTTTTCTGTTTAGCTCAGAATTTCATGTTTAACTAAGTGCTTAGGTCAGCTGCTGTGCTCCTTCTCTTCCGATGGCACTTATATTCATCATACATGTTCCTCAGTATCATTGTTCCATGATTAACCCCTCATACCCTGCATTTTAAACATTTTTCTTGACAATTTTAGTTGCGTTTAGTTTTCTGTTTAGCTCGGAATTTCATGTTTAACTTAGTGTTTAGGTCAGCTGCTGTCCTCCTTCTCTTCCCATGGCACTTATATTCATTATACATGTTTCTCATTATCATTTTTCCATGATTAACCCCTCAACTCTGCATTTTAAACATTTTTCTTCACATTTTTAGTTGCGTTTAGTATTCTGTTTAGCTCAGAATTTCATCTTTAACTAAGTGTTTAGGTCAGCTGCTGTGCCCCTTCTCTTCCCATGGCACTTAAATTCATCATACATGTTCCTCAGTATCATTGTTCCATGATTAACCCCTCATACCCTGCATTTTAAACATTTTTCTTGACATTTTCAGTTGCGTTTAGTTTTCTGTTTAGCTGAGAATTTCATGTTTAACTTAGTGTTTAGGTCAGCTGCTGTGCTCCTTCTCTTCCCATGGAACTTATATTTATTATACATGTTCCTCAGTACCATTGTTCCATGATTAACCCCTCAAACCCTGCATTTTAAACATTTTTCTTGACATTTTTAGTTGCGCTTAGTTTTCTGTGTAGCTCAGAATTTCATGTTTAACTAAGTGTTTAGGTCAGCTGCTGTGCCCCTTCTCTTCCCATGGCACTTATATTCATCATACATGTTCCTCAGTATCATTGGTCCATGATTAACCCCTCCTACCCTGCATTTTAGTGTTTAGGTCAGCTGCTGTGCTCCTTCTCTTCCCATGGCACTTATATTCATCATACATGTTCCTCAGTATCATTGTTCCATGATTAACCCCTCAAACCCTGCATTTTAAACATTTTCCTGACATTTTTAGTTGCGTTTAGTTTTCTGTTTAGCTCAGAATTTCATGTTTAACTTAGTGTTTAGGTCAGCTGCTGTGCTCCTTCTCTTTCCATGGCACTTATATTCATCATACATGTTCCTCAGTATCATTGTTCCATGATTAACCCCTCATGCCCTGCATTTTAAACATTTTTCCTGACATTTTTAGTTGCGTTTAGTTTTCTGTTTAGCTCAGAATTTCATGTTTAACTAAGTGTTTAGGTCAGCTGCTGTGCTCCTTCTCAGAATTTCATGTTTAACGAAGTGTTTAGGTCAGCTGCTGTGCTCCTTCTCTTCCCATGGCACTTATATTCATCATACATGTTCCTCAGTATCATTGTTCCATGATTAACCCCTCATACCTTGCATTTTAAACATTTTTCTTGACATTTTTAGTTGCGTTTAGTTTTCTGTTTAGCTCAGAATTTCATGTTTAACTAAGTGTTTAGGTCAGCTGCTGTGCTCCTTCTCTTCCCATGGCACTTATATTCATCATACATGTTCCTCAGTATCATTGTTCCATGATTAACCCCTCATACCTTGCATTTTAAACATTTTTCTTGACATTTTTAGTTGCGTTTAGTTTTCTGTTTAGCTCAGAATTTCATGTTTAACTAAGTGCTTAGGTCAGCTGCTGTGTTCCTTCTCTTCCCATGGCACTTATCTTCATCATACATGTTCCTCAGTATCATTGTTCCATGATTAACCCCTCATACCCTGCATTTTATACATTTTTCTTGACATTTTTAGTTGCGTTTAGTTTTCTGTTTAGCTGAGAATTTCATGTTTAACTTAGTGTTTAGGTCAGCTGCTGTGCTCCTTCTCTTCCCATGGAACTTATATTCATCATACATGTTCCTCAGTATCATTGTTCCATGATTAACCCCCCAAACCCTGCATTTTAAACATTTTTCCTGACATTTTTAGTTGCGTTTAGTTTTCTGTTTAGCTCAGAATTTCATGTTTAACTAAGTGCTTAGGTCAGCTGCTGTGCTCCTTCTCTTCCGATGGCACTTATATTCATCATACATGTTCCTCAGTATCATTGTTCCATGATTAACCCCTCATACCCTGCATTTTAAACATTTTTCTTGACAATTTTAGTTGCGTTTAGTTTTCTGTTTAGCTCGGAATTTCATGTTTAACTTAGTGTTTAGGTCAGCTGCTGTCCTCCTTCTCTTCCCATGGCACTTATATTCATTATACATGTTTCTCATTATCATTTTTCCATGATTAACCCCTCAACTCTGCATTTTAAACATTTTTCTTCACATTTTTAGTTGCGTTTAGTATTCTGTTTAGCTCAGAATTTCATCTTTAACTAAGTGTTTAGGTCAGCTGCTGTGCCCCTTCTCTTCCCATGGCACTTAAATTCATCATACATGTTCCTCAGTATCATTGTTCCATGATTAACCCCTCATACCCTGCATTTTAAACATTTTTCTTGACATTTTCAGTTGCGTTTAGTTTTCTGTTTAGCTGAGAATTTCATGTTTAACCTAGTGTTTAGGTCAGCTGCTGTGCTCCTTCTCTTCCCATGGAACTTATATTTATTATACATGTTCCTCAGTACCATTGTTCCATGATTAACCCCTCAAACCCTGCATTTTAAACATTTTTCTTGACATTTTTAGTTGCGCTTAGTTTTCTGTGTAGCTCAGAATTTCATGTTTAACTAAGTGTTTAGGTCAGCTGCTGTGCCCCTTCTCTTCCCATGGCACTTATATTCATCATACATGTTCCTCAGTATCATTGGTCCATGATTAACCCCTCCTACCCTGCATTTTAGTGTTTAGGTCAGCTGCTGTGCTCCTTCTCTTCCCATGGCACTTATATTCATCATACATGTTCCTCAGTATCATTGTTCCATGATTAACCCCTCAAACCCTGCATTTTAAACATTTTCCTGACATTTTTAGTTGCGTTTAGTTTTCTGTTTAGCTCAGAATTTCATGTTTAACTTAGTGTTTAGGTCAGCTGCTGTGCTCCTTCTCTTTCCATGGCACTTATATTCATCATACATGTTCCTCAGTATCATTGTTCCATGATTAACCCCTCATGCCCTGCATTTTAAACATTTTTCCTGACATTTTTAGTTGCGTTTAGTTTTCTGTTTAGCTCAGAATTTCATGTTTAACTAAGTGTTTAGGTCAGCTGCTGTGCTCCTTCTCAGAATTTCATGTTTAACGAAGTGTTTAGGTCAGCTGCTGTGCTCCTTCTCTTCCCATGGCACTTATATTCATCATACATGTTCCTCAGTATCATTGTTCCATGATTAACCCCTCATACCTTGCATTTTAAACATTTTTCTTGACATTTTTAGTTGCGTTTAGTTTTCTGTTTAGCTCAGAATTTCATGTTTAACTAAGTGTTTAGGTCAGCTGCTGTGCTCCTTCTCTTCCCATGGCACTTATATTCATCATACATGTTCCTCAGTATCATTGTTCCATGATTAACCCCTCATACCTTGCATTTTAAACATTTTTCTTGACATTTTTAGTTGCGTTTAGTTTTCTGTTTAGCTCAGAATTTCATGTTTAACTAAGTGCTTAGTTTCAGCTGCTGTGTTCCTTCTCTTCCCATGGCACTTATATTTATTATACATGTTCCTCAGTACCATTGTTCCATGATTAACCCCTCAAACCCTGCATTTTAAACATTTTTCTTGACATTTTTAGTTGCGCTTAGTTTTCTGTTTAGCTCAGAATTTCATGTTTAACTAAGTGTTTAGGTCAGCTGCTGTGCTCCTTCTCTTCCCATGGCACTTATATTCATCATACATGTTCCGCAGTATCATTGTTCCATGATTAACCCCTCATACCCTGCATTTTTTACATTTTTCTTGACATTTTTAGTTGCGTTTAGTTTTCTGTTTAGCTCAGAATTTCATGTTTAACTAAGTGCTTAGGTCAGCTGCTGAGCTCCTTCTCTTCCCATGGCACTTATATTCATCATACATGTTCCTCAGTATCATTGTTCCATGATTAACCCCTCCTACCCTGCATTTTAAACATTTTTCTTGACATTTTTAGTTGCGTTTAGTTTTCTGTTTAGCTCAGAATTTCATGTTTAACTTAGTGTTTAGGTCAGCTGCTGAGCTCCTTCTCTTCCCATGGCACTTATATTCATCATACATGTTCCTCAGTATCATTGTTCCATGATTAACCCCTCCTACCCTGCATTTTAAACATTTTTCTTGACATTTTTAGTTGCGTTTAGTTTTCTGTTTAGCTCAGAATTTCATGTTTAACTTAGTGTTTAGGTCAGCTGCTGTCCTCCTTCTCTTCCCATGGCACTTATATTCATTATACATTTTCCTCGGTATCATTGTTCCATGATTAACCCCTCATACTCTGCATTTTAAACATTTTTCTTCACATTTTTAGTTGCGTTTAGTATTCTGTTTAGCTCAGAATTTCATGTTTAACTAAGTGTTTAGGTCAGCTGCTGTGCTCCTTCCCTTCCCATGGCACTTATATTCATCATACATGTTCCTCAGTATCCTTGTTCCATGATTAACCCCTCATACCCTGCATTTTAAACATTTTTCCTGACATTTTTAGTTGCGTTTAGTTTTCTGTTTAGCTCAGAATTTCATGTTTAACTAAGTGTTTAGGTCAGCTGCTGTGCTCCTTTTCTTCCCATGGCACTTATATTCATCATACATGTTCCTCAGTATCATTGTTCCATGATTAACCCCTCATACCTTGCATTTTAAACATTTTTCTTGACATTTTTAGTTGCGTTTAGTTTTCTGTTTAGCTCAGAATTTCATGTTTAACTAAGTGCTTAGGTCAGCTGCTGAGCTCCTTCTCTTCCCATGGCACTTATATTCATCATACATGTTCCTCAGTATCATTGTTCCATGATTAACCCCTCCTACCCTGCATTTTAAACATTTTTCTTGACATTTTTAGTTGCATTTAGTTTTCTGTTTAGCTCAGAATTTCATGTTTAACTTAGTGTTTAGGTCAGCTGCTGAGCTCCTTCTCTTCCCATGGCACTTATATTCATCATACATGTTTCTCAGTATCATTGCTCCATGATTAACCCCTCCTACCCTGCATTTTAAACATTTTTCTTGACATTTTTAGTTGCGTTTAGTTTTCTGTTTAGCTCAGAATTTCATGTTTAACTTAGTGTTTAGGTCAGCTGCTGTGCTCCTTCTCTTCCCATGGCACTTATATTTATTATACATGTTCCTCAGTACCATTGTTCCATGATTAACCCCTCAAACCCTGCATTTTAAACATTTTTCTTGACATTTTTAGTTGCGCTTAGTTTTCTGTGTAGCTCAGAATTTCATGTTTAACTAAGTGTTTAGGTCAGCTGCTGTGCCCCTTCTCTTCCCATGGCACTTATATTCATCATACATGTTCCTCAGTATCATTGGTCCATGATTAACCCCTCCTACCCTGCATTTTAAACATTTTTCTTGACATTTTTAGTTGCGTTTAGTATTCTGTTTAGCTCAGAATTTCATGTTTAACTAAGTGTTTAGGTCAGCTGCTGTGCCCCTTCTCTTCCCATGGCACTTATCTTCATCATACATGTTCCTCAGTATCATTGTTCCATGATTAACACCTCATACCCTGCATTTTATACATTTTTCTTGACATTTTTAGTTGCGTTTAGTTTTCTGTTTAGCTGAGAATTTCATGTTTAACTTAGTGTTTAGGTCAGCTGCTGTGCTCCTTCTCTTCCCATGGCACTTATATTCATCATACATGTTCCTCAGTATCATTGTTCCATGATTAACCCCCCAAACCCTGCATTTTAAACATTTTTCCTGACATTTTTAGTTGCGTTTAGTTTTCTGTTTAGCTCAGAATTTCATGTTTAACTAAGTGCTTAGGTCAGCTGCTGTGCTCCTTCTCTTCCGATGGCACTTATATTCATCATACATGTTCCTCAGTATCATTGTTCCATGATTAACCCCTCATACCCTGCATTTTAAACATTTTTCTTGACAATTTTAGTTGCGTTTAGTTTTCTGTTTAGCTCGGAATTTCATGTTTAACTTAGTGTTTAGGTCAGCTGCTGTCCTCCTTCTCTTCCCATGGCACTTATATTCATTATACATGTTTCTCATTATCATTTTTCCATGATTAACCCCTCAACTCTGCATTTTAAACATTTTTCTTCACATTTTTAGTTGCGTTTAGTATTCTGTTTAGCTCAGAATTTCATGTTTAACTAAGTGTTTAGGTCAGCTGCTGTGCCCCTTCTCTTCCCATGGCACTTAAATTCATCATACATGTTCCTCAGTATCATTGTTCCATGATTAACCCCTCATACCCTGCATTTTAAACATTTTTCTTGACATTTTCAGTTGCGTTTAGTTTTCTGTTTAGCTGAGAATTTCATGTTTAACTTAGTGTTTAGGTCAGCTGCTGTGCTCCTTCTCTTCCCATGGAACTTATATTTATTATACATGTTCCTCAGTACCATTGTTCCATGATTAACCCCTCAAACCCTGCATTTTAAACATTTTTCTTGACATTTTTAGTTGCGCTTAGTTTTCTGTGTAGCTCAGAATTTCATGTTTAACTAAGTGTTTAGGTCAGCTGCTGTGCCCCTTCTCTTCCCATGGCACTTATATTCATCATACATGTTCCTCAGTATCATTGGTCCATGATTAACCCCTCCTACCCTGCATTTTAGTGTTTAGGTCAGCTGCTGTGCTCCTTCTCTTCCCATGGCACTTATATTCATCATACATGTTCCTCAGTATCATTGTTCCATGATTAACCCCTCAAACCCTGCATTTTAAACATTTTCCTGACATTTTTAGTTGCGTTTAGTTTTCTGTTTAGCTCAGAATTTCATGTTTAACTTAGTGTTTAGGTCAGCTGCTGTGCTCCTTCTCTTTCCATGGCACTTATATTCATCATACATGTTCCTCAGTATCATTGTTCCATGATTAACCCCTCATGCCCTGCATTTTAAACATTTTTCCTGACATTTTTAGTTGCGTTTAGTTTTCTGTTTAGCTCAGAATTTCATGTTTAACTAAGTGTTTAGGTCAGCTGCTGTGCTCCTTCTCAGAATTTCATGTTTAACGAAGTGTTTAGGTCAGCTGCTGTGCTCCTTCTCTTCCCATGGCACTTATATTCATCATACATGTTCCTCAGTATCATTGTTCCATGATTAACCCCTCATACCTTACATTTTAAACATTTTTCTTGACATTTTTAGTTGCGTTTAGTTTTCTGTTTAGCTCAGAATTTCATGTTTAACTAAGTGTTTAGGTCAGCTGCTGTGCTCCTTCTCTTCCCATGGCACTTATATTCATCATACATGTTCCTCAGTATCATTGTTCCATGATTAACCCCTCATACCTTGCATTTTAAACATTTTTCTTGACATTTTTAGTTGCGCTTAGTTTTCTGTTTAGCTCAGAATTTCATGTTTAACTAAGTGTTTAGGTCAGCTGCTGTGCTCCTTCTCTTCCCATGGCACTTATATTCATCATACATGTTCCGCAGTATCATTGTTCCATGATTAACCCCTCATACCCTGCATTTTTTACATTTTTCTTGACATTTTTAGTTGCGTTTAGTTTTCTGTTTAGCTCAGAATTTCATGTTTAACTAAGTGCTTAGGTCAGCTGCTGAGCTCCTTCTCTTCCCATGGCACTTATATTCATCATACATGTTCCTCAGTATCATTGTTCCATGATTAACCCCTCCTACCCTTCATTTTAAACATTTTTCTTGACATTTTTAGTTGCGTTTAGTTTTCTGTTTAGCTCAGAATTTCATGTTTAACTTAGTGTTTAGGTCAGCTGCTGAGCTCCTTCTCTTCCCATGGCACTTATATTCATCATACATGTTCCTCAGTATCATTGTTCCATGATTAACCCCTCCTACCCTGCATTTTAAACATTTTTCTTGACATTTTTAGTTGCGTTTAGTTTTCTGTTTAGCTCAGAATTTCATGTTTAACTTAGTGTTTAGGTCAGCTGCTGTCCTCCTTCTCTTCCCATGGCACTTATATTCATTATACATTTTCCTCGGTATCATTGTTCCATGATTAACCCCTCATACTCTGCATTTTAAACATTTTTCTTCACATTTTTAGTTGCGTTTAGTATTCTGTTTAGCTCAGAATTTCATGTTTAACTAAGTGTTTAGGTCAGCTGCTGTGCTCCTTCCCTTCCCATGGCACTTATATTCATCATACATGTTCCTCAGTATCCTTGTTCCATGATTAACCCCTCATACCCTGCATTTTAAACATTTTTCCTGACATTTTTAGTTGCGTTTAGTTTTCTGTTTAGCTCAGAATTTCATGTTTAACTAAGTGTTTAGGTCAGCTGCTGTGCTCCTTTTCTTCCCATGGCACTTATATTCATCATACATGTTCCTCAGTATCATTGTTCCATGATTAACCCCTCATACCTTGCATTTTAAACATTTTTCTTGACATTTTTAGTTGCGTTTAGTTTTCTGTTTAGCTCAGAATTTCATGTTTAACTAAGTGCTTAGGTCAGCTGCTGAGCTCCTTCTCTTCCCATGGCACTTATATTCATCATACATGTTCCTCAGTATCATTGTTCCATGATTAACCCCTCCTACCCTGCATTTTAAACATTTTTCTTGACATTTTTAGTTGCATTTAGTTTTCTGTTTAGCTCAGAATTTCATGTTTAACTTAGTGTTTAGGTCAGCTGCTGAGCTCCTTCTCTTCCCATGGCACTTATATTCATCATACATGTTCCTCAGTATCATTGCTCCATGATTAACCCCTCCTACCCTGCATTTTAAACATTTTTCTTGACATTTTTAGTTGCGTTTAGTTTTCTGTTTAGCTCAGAATTTCATGTTTAACTTAGTGTTTAGGTCAGCTGCTGTGCTCCTTCTCTTCCCATGGCACTTATATTTATTATACATGTTCCTCAGTACCATTGTTCCATGATTAACCCCTCAAACCCTGCATTTTAAACATTTTTCTTGACATTTTTAGTTGCGCTTAGTTTTCTGTGTAGCTCAGAATTTCATGTTTAACTAAGTGTTTAGGTCAGCTGCTGTGCCCCTTCTCTTCCCATGGCACTTATATTCATCATACATGTTCCTCAGTATCATTGGTCCATGATTAACCCCTCCTACCCTGCATTTTAAACATTTTTCTTGACATTTTTAGTTGCGTTTAGTATTCTGTTTAGCTCAGAATTTCATGTTTAACTAAGTGTTTAGGTCAGCTGCTGTGCCCCTTCTCTTCCCATGGCACTTATCTTCATCATACATGTTCCTCAGTATCATTGTTCCATGATTAACACCTCATACCCTGCATTTTATACATTTTTCTTGACATTTTTAGTTGCGTTTAGTTTTCTGTTTAGCTGAGAATTTCATGTTTAACTTAGTGTTTAGGTCAGCTGCTGTGCTCCTTCTCTTCCCATGGCACTTATATTCATCATACATGTTCCTCAGTATCATTGTTCCATGATTAACCCCCCAAACCCTGCATTTTAAACATTTTTCCTGACATTTTTAGTTGCGTTTAGTTTTCTGTTTAGCTCAGAATTTCATGTTTAACTAAGTGCTTAGGTCAGCTGCTGTGCTCCTTCTCTTCCGATGGGACTTATATTCATCATACATGTTCCTCAGTATCATTGTTCCATGATTAACCCCTCATACCCTGCATTTTAAACATTTTTCTTGACAATTTTAGTTGCGTTTAGTTTTCTGTTTAGCTCGGAATTTCATGTTTAACTTAGTGTTTAGGTCAGCTGCTGTCCTCCTTCTCTTCCCATGGCACTTATATTCATTATACATGTTTCTCATTATCATTTTTCCATGATTAACCCCTCAACTCTGCATTTTAAACATTTTTCTTCACATTTTTAGTTGCGTTTAGTATTCTGTTTAGCTCAGAATTTCATGTTTAACTAAGTGTTTAGGTCAGCTGCTGTGCCCCTTCTCTTCCCATGGCACTTAAATTCATCATACATGTTCCTCAGTATCATTGTTCCATGATTAACCCCTCATACCCTGCATTTTAAACATTTTTCTTGACATTTTCAGTTGCGTTTAGTTTTCTGTTTAGCTGAGAATTTCATGTTTAACTAAGTGTTTAGGTCAGCTGCTGTGCCCCTTCTCTTCCCATGGCACTTATATTCATCATACATGTTCCTCAGTATCATTGGTCCATGATTAACCCCTCCTACCCTGCATTTTAGTGTTTAGGTCAGCTGCTGTGCTCCTTCTCTTCCCATGGCACTTATATTCATCATACATGTTCCTCAGTATCATTGTTCCATGATTAACCCCTCAAACCCTGCATTTTAAACATTTTTCTTGACATTTTTAGTTGCGCTTAGTTTTCTGTGTAGCTCAGAATTTCATGTTTAACTAAGTGTTTAGGTCAGCTGCTGTGCCCCTTCTCTTCCCATGGCACTTATATTCATCATACATGTTCCTCAGTATCATTGGTCCATGATTAACCCCTCCTACCCTGCATTTTAGTGTTTAGGTCAGCTGCTGTGCTCCTTCTCTTCCCATGGCACTTATATTCATCATACATGTTCCTCAGTATCATTGTTCCATGATTAACCCCTCAAACCCTGCATTTTAAACATTTTCCTGACATTTTTAGTTGCGTTTAGTTTTCTGTTTAGCTCAGAATTTCATGTTTAACTTAGTGTTTAGGTCAGCTGCTGTGCTCCTTCTCTTTCCATGGCACTTATATTCATCATACATGTTCCTCAGTATCATTGTTCCATGATTAACCCCTCATGCCCTGCATTTTAAACATTTTTCCTGACATTTTTAGTTCCGTTTAGTTTTCTGTTTAGCTCAGAATTTCATGCTTAACTAAGTGTTTAGGTTAGCTGCTGTGCTCCTTCTCAGAATTTCATGTTTAACGAAGTGTTTAGGTCAGCTGCTGTGCTCCTTCTCTTCCCATGGCACTTATATTCATCATACATGTTCCTCAGTATCATTGTTCCATGATTAACCCCTCATACCTTGCATTTTAAACATTTTTCTTGACATTTTTAGTTGCGTTTAGTTTTCTGTTTAGCTCAGAATTTCATGTTTAACTAAGTGTTTAGGTCAGCTGCTGTGCTCCTTCTCTTCCCATGGCACTTATATTCATCATACATGTTCCTCAGTATCATTGTTCCGTGATTAACCCCTCATACCTTGCATTTTAAACATTTTTCTTGACATTTTTAGTTGCGTTTAGTTTTCTGTTTAGCTCAGAATTTCATGTTTAACTAAGTGCTTAGGTCAGCTGCTGTGTTCCTTCTCTTCCCATGGCACTTATATTTATTATACATGTTCCTCAGTACCATTGTTCTATGATTAACCCCTCAAACCCTGCATTTTAAACATTTTTCTTGACATTTTTAGTTGCGCTTAGTTTTCTGTGTAGCTCAGAATTTCATGTTTAACTAAGTGTTTAGGTCAGCTGCTGTGCTCCTTCTCTTCCCATGGCACTTATATTCATCATACATGTTCCTCAGTATCATTGGTCCATGATTAACCTCTCCTACCCTGCATTTTAAACATTTTTATTGACATTTTTAGTTGCGTTTAGTTTTCTGTTTAGCTCGGAATTTCATGTTTCACTTGGTGTTTAGGTCAGCTGCTGTCCTCCTTCTCTTCCCATGGCACTTATATTCATTATACATGTTCCTCAGTATCATTGTTCCATGATTAACCCCTCATAATCTGCATTTTAAACATTTTTCTTCACATTTTTAGTTGCGTTTAGTATTCTGTTTAGCTCAGAATTTCATGTTTAACTAAGTGTTTAGGTCAGCTGCTGTGCTCCTTCTCTTCCCATGGCACTTATATTCATCATACATGTTCCGCAGTATCATTGTTCCATGATTAACCCCTCATACCCTGCATTTTTTACATTTTTCTTGACATTTTTAGTTGCGTTTAGTTTTCTGTTTAGCTGAGAATTTCATGTTTAACTTAGTGTTTAGGTCAGCTGCTGTGCCCTTTCTCTTCCCATGGCACTTATATTCATCATACATGTTCCTCAGTATCATTGTTCCATGATTAACCCCTCAAACCCTGCATTTTAAACATTTTTCCTGACATTTTTAGTTGCGTTTAGTTTTCTGTTTAGCTCAGAATTTCATGTTTAACTAAGTGCTTAGGTCAGCTGCTGTGCTCCTTCTCTTCTGATGGCACTTATATTCATCATACATGTTCCTCAGTATGATTGTTCCATGATTAACCCCTCATACCCTGCATTTTAAACATTTTTCTTGACATTTTTAGTTGCGTTTAGTTTTCTGTTTAGCTCGGAATTTCATGTTTAACTTAGTGTTTAGGTCAGCTGCTGTCCTCCTTCTCTTCCCATGGCACTTATATTCATTATACATGGTCCTCAGTATCATTGTTCCATGATTAACTCCTCATACCCTGCATTTCTAAGTGTTTAGGTCAGCTGCTGTGCTCCTTCTCTTCCCATGGCACTTATATTCATCATACATGTTCCTCAATATCATTGTTCCATGATTAACCCCTCATACCTTGCATTTTAAACATTTTTCTTGACATTTTTTGTTGCGTTTAGTTTTCTGTTTAGCTCGAAATTTCATGTTTAACTTAGTGTTTAGATCAGCTGCTGTGTTCCTTCTCTTCCCATGGCACTTATATTCATCATACATGCCCCTCAGTATCATTGTTTCATGATTAACCCCTCATACCCTGCATTTTAACCATTTTTCTTGACATTTTTATTTGCGTTTAGTTTTCTGTTTAGCTCAGAATTTCATGTTTAACTTAGTGTTTATGTCAGTTTCTGTGTTTTACTTTTAAGAGATTGTGTTTAGGTAAGCTTTGTCGCATGTTATGAGCCTGTTTGATACAGTTCTTGTGTTTCCCAAAGTTACTATCAAAGAGGAAGGTTGGTGAGCTACAGGGCGTTGGCGTCCTTCTTGTTAATATACTTCTGAGTAACTATTTCCCAGCCTTATGGAAAAAAGCCAACGTGACGCCAGTTTTAAAAAATAATCCCCCCAACTTAGTTACCAATTATCGCCCGATATCACTGATTAGTTGTGTTGGGAAACTATTCGAAGAAAAGTGTGTTCAAACGGTTGTGGCGTTTCAATTGCGATAATCGTATCATTAGCCAATTCCAATCTGGATTTACCCCGGGTGATTCAACGGTCTTACAACTGACAGACATCTACGATGAATTCTGCCATGCACTTGACGAAGAAAAAGAAGTTAGGGTTGTTTTTTGCGACGTGAGTAAGGCATTTGATAAGGTTTGGCACACTGGTCTTATCTACAAGCTTGAAAGGATAGGAATAACAGGCGACTTGCTTTTCTTTCTAAATTCTTACCTTTCGAATAGGTATCAGCGGGTTCTAATAGCCTCCGAGGCATCTGCTTGGAGACCAGTAACTTCCGGAGTTCCACAAGGATCCATTCTAGGTCCGCTGTTATTTTTAATATACATCAACGGCATTACCGAAAACTTACAGAGTAGTATACGGCTGTTTGCTGACGACACATCTCTTTATCTCATTGTGGAGAATCCCGATCAAGCTGTAGCATTAATCAATCATGATTTGGCCACGATAGAACGTTGGGCCAAATCATGGTTGATTGAGTTTAATCCTCAAAAAAAAAACGAGACTGTGTTAATTTGGCGTAAGATCAATGCTCCTATGCACCCACCTTTATATCTAAGTGGACCTCGAATTACCGAAGTAACTACTCACAAGCATTTGGGTGTGTCCCTACATAAATCCTGTACTTGGAACGAGCATATTGATCATATCTGCGCTAAGGCTTGGACTCGTATAGACATGTTGAGAGCTCACAATTTCACTCTTGACCGCAAAGTCTCAGAAAAGATATACTTCGCATTTATTAGGCCTCTCCTGGAATAGGCAGACTGTGTTTGGGACAACTGTTCAAGTAAGCAGGCTGCGAATCAGGAAAAAATTCAAGTAGCTGTAGCGAGAATAGTTGCTTGTGCTACAATTAGTGCCAGTAAAAGCTTACTCTACTCGGAAACTCGATGGGATTCACTACAGGAAAGGTGCCGAAAGCACAAACTATTCCAGTTCTTCAAGATGTATCATAATCTTGTTCCTCCATACGGACCATACCTTTCAAACAAGGTACCACCAGTTACTTCGTCCATCAGCCTTCACCGCAATACTCGATCAAATAAAACCCACCGAGTTCCGTTTTGTCATACTGGTTTGTACCAGTCTTCGTTTCTCCCAGATGTTACCAAACAGTGGAATGTGTTGCCCCTCTCGGTTAGGAAAAATTGTTCCATCATAAATTTCAGAATGTTCCTAAATGGTGGGAATCAACGTCCACATTCTATGCCGGGGCCAAATCCCGAGCAGCTCAGATTTAGTAGGTTGCGTCTGTACTGTAGCGGTGTTAACGCCCATCTGTATGATAACCACCTCTCGAATTCACCTTTGTGTCAGTGTGGTGGCATAGAAACAACTGAACACTTTCTTCTGCACTGTACAAACTATACAGATATACGTAATCTAACAATTAATACATTGCCGTTTACCTTTGATCTTTCTATGCGCCTGTATGGGTCTGAGCGACTGAGCATCACTGATAACTCTCTTGTGTTCAGAGTCGTGCAAGAATCTATCATACAAAGTGGGCGCTTTCACTGAGTTGCAGTATACGTGTAGATTTATTCCATTACGGTATATCGACAGGTGTATATGCATCAGTAACTACATCACAATAAGCATCTTGGACATTAGCCTTCCTGGGGAAGTATACCGCGTACTGCACGGAGTCCGCTCCTGGACTATTTCCCCGCACCAACAGTATCCTGTTGAAACTAATTTTTAACTCCTCTGAGCTGGATGAGTGGTTAGAACAGTCCAGGCGCGGACTCTTTTCTGTTAGCGACGATGGTACTGTTCATTAATAGAGTCATAGACTGCACTTATGTGATCACTTCTGGTATGTAATACTGCTTTTAAGTTGGTTTCATCTGCAGGTTATTCTGCGTCTTTTTTTCCATTAGTTTGTTTGTTTTTCTTTTCTGGATTGTTTTTGTTTTTTGTTCGTTTAATTTTTTTTTCTTCTCTCTTGTGTTTTTCTTGTTGTTTCTTCTTTTTTCCCTCTTTTTCCATAGTTCTCTCACTTTTCACTTCCTATCCAACAACGACGATGAGTTCAAACAATATTTTACTCAGTTTTCGCAACCACCTATATACTTTGATGTTTTTGAAATGTTCCAGGAGACGGCTTATATAAGCTAAGTGCTTTCTGCCGAATCCTCTCCTTTAATATTGTCAGCTATTTTTACATGTCTTGCTGTAATGCATATCTTCTATTATAAATTCTGTACAGTTAATGTAACATTATCAATCTCTTGTATGTATTATATCATGTTCAATTCTGAATAAAAATATTGTTTAAACTAATTTACAAATGCGAAACAAAAACTCGAGTGCATGTACTCCGGACAAACATTCATTTCATTTTTGTTAATATTCCGGTTTCAAATTAAATTTCTGAATAGCTACTGTCATATAATAAACAAAATAATCGTGGGTTGTCACTGGAGACGGGCAATGTACCGAAAAACCGAACCGATATCATGGGGATACCGAAAAACCGAACCGAACCAATCGTTGAATACGGAAACCGTCTGAATTTTCATATTTTCCTACATTCGCTATTTATAAGTTCCTGTTGAGGTTTGATAACAGTTGATAGGTTCATTTTCATGAAAGAAGTGACTGATTTTCTTTTCAGTTTTGTTAACCCTCAATAGGCTGGGTAACTGTCCTGAATTCCAACTAGACTACAACCTGTATTATGTCCAGTTGCCTAGCAGTGATTTCTAGTAAGATCTTGGCTGCCTATTAAGGCAGCCAAGACCTGACTAGAAATCACTGCCCAGGTGATTTGTCTATTTTCAGTAGTACATCCTAAAGATGGTACGGTCTGGGCACATGCTCTGAGGTCTCAAAAGCCTGAAACAGGTCTTTAAAACGTTAAGGTGCATTTAGAACAAGGCACAAAATTACTGTAAACATGATTTGTGGTCGTAAAACAATGCCACTGTTGAGTTCACTGGCATTGTCATTTATTGCGTTGTGGCAGAAACAAAAATATATTCTGTTTATCATGATGTGAATTCCTCTTTGGTACTATCAGCAAATCTCAGTCGAACCGATACCTAGGTGTACCCCCCCCCCCCCCGCCCCCGCCTCCCTAAAAATACCGAAACCAATACCGAACTCAAAATTCCAATAACGCCCAATTAACGGCCTCAATTGTAATACCATTAGCAACAGTGGCGGGGGAACTGAAATGAAAGTGTGTATATGTGTGTTGAGGGGCGTTCGAAAGATAACCGATTGGGTGTGTGTGTGTGTTTGAGGAGAGGGGGGGGGGGCTGATTTGTTCCGGCTGTAAGGTCTCAAGTCCTGACTGACTAATATTTCAGCTACATCTGTAGTACATCATGAGGTACTTATGCACTTGGAATATTAATTATACGATCGGGATTATTGTTAAAAACACTCAAGACGTATTGGAACTTTATCAGTGATTCAGTAGAGTATAAGTGTAGTAGCCGTGACGCAACTTCTTATTGAATTATCACGTATTATCGATACTCAAAATTGATCATGTGGCACCCTCAACCACCCGAATCAGGTACCATGGACTTTTTTTGTATGACCGATTGTGTGTGTGACAAAAGTGTCAGTACCAAATCTGGTCTGTAAAGAAAGTGATTACTAGCAAGAGAGAATTGATATCTTTGATTTCAATCCTGACGAAATTGTCCCGAATGGAAAATTTATTGGGATGGGGGGGGGGGGGGGGTACCTCTTAACCCCAAAGGCGGCGGAGCCAGAGGAGCACAGGGGGCACATGCCCCTCTACTTTTTTCCATAGATATATTTCGCAGTAACACAATGGTTTAAAATGGGCGCATGCAAACGTGTCAATATACAGACATTAACATTATTTGCAAATCCAAACAATATTTACCCCCAAAATCCCACTTTCGGTCGCTTCGGTCCGTTCCTTCTACTTCAACTATCTTCCAACCCGAAGGCTGGCCTTCGGATTAAAAGATGGTTGAAGTAGAAGAAACGGACAGAACAGTGACCACGTAGCGGCATATTCATCTAAACGAGAGACTATAGCGAGTCACGGTACATTTAACGATATATACTATTCCAAAAAAGTAGGTGATATTTGATAAAAGTGAGATATATGAAGAAATATATTCATATTATCATCAAAAAGACAGTTGAGGCATTGCACTGTGACATCTGGTGAATGATTTCAGCGATAGTTGGGTGTCTGACAAGCACACATTCTACACACTGAGCTGTAGAAGACATGGACGGTCAGTCATTGAATTTACCACATTCAGTTCAAGACCTCAGTACCTTGTAAATCCTCCTCGGTTCGCGAGACAAGTCTGACAAGCGCGGATCCGACGTGGCATACTCCTCACCAAACGTCCAATATCAGCTTGACTGATGTTATTCCATTCTTCCTGCAGTGCAGCGGCGAGTTCCTGGACATTGGTAGGGGGCTGTTGGCGTTGTCGTAGACGCCTGACAAGCATATCCCAGACGTGCTTGATTGGTGAAAGGTCTGACCTTAGTGCTGACCAAGGCAGTGTAGTGAGGTTCTGCTTCTGTAGCTCTTGCATTGTCATCTTGGAAAATGAATCGACGGCCGTGATGTCACGCAAATGGCACCACATGAGCTGCTAACATGTTGTCACGGTTGTACTGCCCTGTGATAGCCCTTGGATGACATGTAATGCTGTTCTGCTTTTCATGGTTATGCCTCCCCACACCATAACCGATCCACCACCGAAACGATCGTGCTGGCTAACGGTTACGTCATGGCATCGTTCGTTCTGCCGCCGCCGCCGCCACACTCCGTGCCGTGGAAGTCGAGAGTGAACCTCGATTCATCGGAAAACATGACGTTGCTCCACCGACGATTGTCCCAGCGCTGTCGTGCTCCACACCAATTACGCCTTGCTGCGCTGTGACGTTTAGTCAAACGTGGAATTATTCGAGGTCGTCGAGCGTACAAATTCCAGCTGTGTTGGCGATTTCGGATAGTCTGACCACTGACTCACACATCTGTCGCTCGGTGCAGCTGCTGTCCAATTTCTGAGGCACTTTAATGGCGGTTACGTAATGCTGTGGTTCGGATGAAACGATTCTGGTTAGCAGTTGTCGCCCTTGGACGACCTGATCGACGCCTGTCATCAGTATTACCTGTCTGGCGGTAGCGTAACCACAACCTGCTAATCACCGATTGAGTAACGTTGAGAATTTGAGCCATTGCAGTCTGTCCGTTGCCAGCTTCCAACATGCCAACGGCACGTAAACGTTCGTCACGTGTCAGTGCTCGCATACCTCAAAAGTTACGTTTCGACCAGAAACTATTGATGAACGAGTTTATACTAAGAAAAGAACGATGAGACCTTTGAAAAAGCCCGTCCACTACAAATGAAAATTTCAAAACGTACCCCACAGACATTAACGCGGCGCTCGTGCGAAAAACCTGACCGAAGTTTTGGTGGGCTGGTGACATTCATAATCCACACTAAACTTGGTAACATATTGATGTGTCCAATCACGCGTATCCAATGCCATTTTCTGAAAATATCAACATCAGTTTGGATATCCCCTACTTTTTTGAATGCTATGTATGCAATTGTAAAAGCTTTATAGTATTGGCCCTCTGGACTCAAGTACCATCTTTATGTGGTTATAGTACTTCGAAAAGTCTGACACTTGGTTACCGCAGCTAGTTTGTTCTTACTCCTGATAAAACTATCCACCCAAACACCACTAGTAGGTAGAAACGTGGAGACGGGGGTGGCGGTGTCTCAATCACAGCCAAAATCTTCAGCAGGTGGAAATTCGCAGATGCCAGTTAGAAAATTCTCGCCCAAAAGTTTGGTGCAAATGCTTTTCTGGAAGGTTGGATATTCGGCCGCCGAGGAGATGGGGATATAATTTGGAAATTGGGAGGGGCATAGACTGAACCATAGAGCTGAGCGGTTTGGGGGTTTTCCGGTTCAGTTCCGTTTTTGCGGTAAACCGAAAACCCGAACCGCAAGACCCAGAAAAAAAACGGCCGAACGGTTTAAAGACCTTGTGTTCGACTATTAACCCTGTACCCACCGTAACGGCCAAAACCGACTAGCGCACAAAAATCAATTCAATTTTCATTATTTTTTTTCATTTTTTGGCCCAAAAACATAGCTTATGACCCCTCATTGGAACGATCTCGTTGAGCTCATTCCAATGAGGGGTCACAAGCTATGCTTTTGATGCAAAAAATGAAAATATTTAGTTATTCGGTAATTTTGTTTGCAAATGTCGTCTGCTTTTCGTGTTAGGTAAAGGGTTAACAATGAACAACGTGAATAAGATTAGTCTTCTTTTTGATGATTACTTGATGCCACTCTCTGTTGAATATTTGTTATTTTTTTTCTTTTTACGGCACCCATGGCTTGTTTTCACGAGAAATTAAAAAGCATTCGTAGCAAACAGACGGTTAAAATAAATGGCTGAGGTACTCTCTCTCCTTTTCGGTTCGGTTCCGCTTTGTAGCATACCGGAAAACGGAAAATTGAATTGCTTTTCGGTTCCGGGAAAACGACCGAACGGTTTTATCGTGTGCACAAGCTGATCAAACCATTTTACTGGTGGAGAACTCTGAACAAGTGGCCACTATGGTTTCTCATCACTTAGTCTACCTGGCAAAGGGGCGAATACGTCGTGTTGTCATTGTCACATTCTCTCTCTTATTGACTCGTCCACCACCCGGAGTCCACCAGTAAGAGAGAAAATGTGACTGTTAGAACACGACATAGATTAGATATAGATGAACTTTATTCTTTTTTTTTTCTTTTTTTATTAGGGTTTAACAACACATTAACAGCCAGGGTCATATCATGTCGGTGACAGTTTTACGGGTTTACGGGTGGAGGAAGCCGGAGTACCCGGAGAGAACCACCGAGCAACGACGAGCAGCTGCCAGCTCTCCAACATCGTAACTCTGAACTCTGCATCGCGGCACAGGCAGGGTTAGATTGTTTGAAGACATGCGCACCATCGACGTGCAGTACGCCTTAGTACACAGCGTCATCGTGCCCCCATGTCGGCAATCGGGGTTAAGTGCCTTGCCCAAGGACACAACGCGGGAGCACGAATCGGTTGCTGAAATGTGCACCCATCCAACTACTAACCGCGCTCGACGTTGCTTAACTTCGGTGATCTGACGAGAACCGGTTACCGCGACGCCACCGCGCCCCAAGAACTTTATTCTATTGTTACCCCAGTGTACGCTCTACAATTTATCTCTGAGAACCCCAAAGGATGATCACAGGGAAGTCAGATTGAATACAATGCAGATACTTATAGACAGGGCTTTTGTGGTGAGTGGTGTCCGGCAAACTAGTGCGGATTTTTTTCCCAATTAACCCTTTACCTCACATGAAAAGCAGACGACACCAGTAAAACAAATTCTTGAATAATTATTTTTTTCATTTTTTGTCTCAAAAACATAGATTATGACCCCTTATTGGAACGAGCTCGACGAGCTCGTTCCAATGAGGGGTCATAACCTATGTTTTTGAAACAAACAAAAAATGAAAAAAATAGTGAAAATTAATTGGCGATTTTTGAGAATAAAGCTGGCCGGTTTTGGCCGTTACGTTGGGTAAAGGGTTAAGGATCCCGAAGTGTTATTTCCTCTTTCTAATAAATGGACAAACCGAACCGAAACCAAGATTTTGTCCTGAAATCGAAACCGAATCTGAAAAAAATCGAAAATGCCTAGCTCTACCCAGCCAAGACTCTCCAGTCACGTCCCTGTCAGTGAGGGACGCAAAAGGCCAACACACAGGGACGTGCCCACGACCATTTAAAGGATGCAACACTTTTTAGGCTGATGGTGAAACGTTGGAGGGGGGGGGGGGCAAACCCTGACTGATAGGGATGTTCCAGTGTTGCACAAACATTGTGCACCAGTTATACAGTAACCATCGTTTTTAACACATCGTTCGTATTATTTACTCGCTCACCACAGTTGCACAGCCAGGCTAAATGAATTAAGGGGGGAAATCGTGTTCCTCCATGATGGGTTAAGAACTTTAAAATGTATATCTCCATTTGGAGCTGCACGTCTACTTCTCTGGGGAAAAAATCGATGCTTCGTGGCAGTTGAAACACCCAAGTATTCTTTCAAGGCATAAGTTTATACTCAGACAGAGAAGGAATACCTGTAATAAAATTACCCCCAAACCATAAAGGTTAGAATACACAGTGTCATTGATTTCGGGCATGCATGCGTGGTGCATAAGGATGGCATTTTCAGACCTCCTTTCCGTAGCCACGCCACTGGAGCACTGCATTGTCTTGGCCCGTGTAGGGGTTGGGAGCTTTTAATCAGATAAGCCACTTCAAAGCTTGAAACACATTCGAACAGTAAAAGAAAGCTGAACCAAGTTTGCGACTTATATGTTTAACACTACTTTCTTTACAACGCCCTTGAATTACTTTGGCTGGGAGGGTGGGTTGCATTTGTTCCTTGAACAACCCTTCTGAGAACATACCTGTTAATACTAGTTCATCAAGGCTGCACGTTAAATATTCTCAGATAATGAATATGGATTCTTCCAAATTCTAATAGGTGCCATTGAACTGATATGGAAGATACCATTATATGATACATCAGGGACTGGAGGGAAAGGAGAGTGATTGCTCTCACTCGCCATCACTCTCCTAAACATTTCACTAGGGGAGTAATTAATCACTCGCCTTCATGATGTGTGTAGAAATTATGTCTGAACTTCAAGTTATAAATTGCATTTCAATCACCCATTAACCTGACCCAACTAGAAGACGATACTTGCAAAATAATATCTCACATTTCTAAAATCATTCATTTTTTTTGCTTAAAAGATAGCTTATGACACTCCATTGGAACGAGCTCAATGAGCTCGTTCCAATGAAGGGTCATAAGCTATTTTTTACAGCAAAAATGAAAAAAATAACAAAATTTGTATGGTCATCTTTGTGTATAGTGCTGGCCAGTTTGGGCTGTCATATTATAGCTAAGGGGTTAAAATCACTCTCCTGAAATTTTCACTTCTGCAAAATCAAAATGAGGAGATTATTCCCTCGTCTGCATTCACTTCTCGGCAGTCCATGCTACATGGTTAATCGTAACTGTCATCCTGTTCATGGCAGTGAAACGAGACAAGCCGTGACAGCAAGTGCAGCGATAAAAAGATAACGATCATGTAAACTATAATACTTTTTCTCTTTTGTAAAAGTATGCACATTGCATCAGATATATCCGAAAGTTGAGTTACCCAGTATCAATTCCTAATATATATAGTACCTTGGACTATTCTCGTTGAATACATGTGATATCTCGTGAATGGGGCTATTGTAAGAGCGATGCTTCTTTTGGGGATATTGCATTTTTAGATGGTTATTTATTTATTGGGGGGCAATGATTTATGACACAGGTAGGATCATGCCGTGTGAGATAGTTTTACGGGTACAGAAGTTGTAGCGTGTCAAGCACACCTGTCAGGTATTCCAAATTACCAGTTGACCACAAAACTTTGAACAGGCACGTAAGTACAAGGGTGCCGGAGGCATCAACCAACAGTTTTGTCGGAAATTCGTAGGTTTGTTGAAATTTTTTTAGGTTATGAACGCCTAAATAAATCCCATTGACTAAAGTGTTAACCTTTCACTCTCTGTACAACACACCAAGTTGTTTTGAAAAAAAAAAATACCTATACATCTACAAAGTACATCATCGCTTGAAAAAATTAAACTGGAAAAAAATATATGTTGCCACATCAAATTTCAGTTTAAATTTCGAATTTTCACAACTACCGCATGGTCTTGCACTGAATGACCTTCACACTTTTTTCCCATGCCTCATGCTTTTGAGAGATTCTCACACATTCCGGCATCAAATTACAAACAAACTTATTAATCCTTTCTGAAGTGGACGAATCAAAATTTTAATTAATGGTTTCAAAGGTCAAAAAATATTTAACCAATCAGCTAATCAGCCCTATTTAATCCTGCTCACAACTTTGGGTGACAAATGCTCCAAGTCACGTGCTCATTTATTTAGTTGTTCATGACCTTTAAGGCATCCCTGACTTATATCGGCATGAAAATCGAATTTCGATGGAGTTATCTCCATTGAAATTGTTAGACGTGCCCTGAAGGTCCAATTAAGACGCAAGTGACTGTTGAGAAAACACCTATGATATCAGTAGACAATAGCGCTAACTTTCCTTTTGTTACTTCTAAGAAACGATATAACAGACAGCACGCGGAGCTCTATGACGATTTCGTTTATTAATAGTTACAAAAGGAAGCATTGCTTTTTATGACATGCTAATTAGCAGCAACTACTTCACAGCTATTTATACTATGATTACCGATTCTACTATATATAAAAAGCCTATGACATAAATTTTAGCTTTAAACACCAACCATGGTGAAAACGCCAGCAATGGGATTTCAATAGTTAAAATTTAAACCTACAGTGGAACTACATCCAAGCTGACCTTTGGTAACCTCGCCTTGAATGCAAACTTGACTAAGTTTATCACTCGTTGCCTCGTGAAAAGTGATATGAAACCGGCAATTATTTATTACGTTTTTACATAAGTTTACCTCATAAGATACCAAAAATTAACAATCATACGTTGTCTCATGTTAATAAAGCACCCATAACTCGAAATAAAACGAAAAAGGCCCCGTAATTTGCGCATTTCGTTTTCTATTTCGTTTCGGCGATAAAATTGCCAGCGGGAGCACCACCCACCGGTGCTCATGTAAACAAAAACAGATTCGCACGTGTGAATATTGATATATTTAACATTTAAACTCTTATTAATCTGACGATCGTGGTATAAATAAAATATACCCAAAGTAGCTTGCTGTACCAAATGTTCACCACTCGTGGTGAAGCGATGTTAACCGCGCGACAAAGGTTCGCGGTTAACACCACTTCACCACTCGTGGTGTTCATTTGGTACATCAAGCTACTATGGGTATATTCTTTATTTATCAGTCGTTAAGAATATCTATGAGTATCACAGCTACCAACACTAAGTAACTGTCGACCTTGGCTCTTTGTTCAGCGAATGTGTTTTAACTTTTTATTGTAATTTGCAAGTTTTTCTTCTTCCCAGGAAAGAAATTTGCACATCTCACCTACTCGACATTTTTTCATTGATGGAAAGGACAGCGTCTGTATTATATATATCACGATACGTACACTATTGGTATAATGAACAGAAAAAGGTACAGAATATCAAAAGATGGTGAAAAGGCTGTTTTCTTGTTTTTTAATGGGTTTCAACAGAGTATAATAGACAAACGTTAAGATCGATTCTGAAAAAAATGTTAAAAGCCAGTTTGTGTATTTTTATACCATTCTACAGGAAAATGGCCCGAAGTTTGTGAAATGACGCGCACCTCGATGATACATTACTGACAGTTTCAGGAAATTAACGGAGCTAACTTCCCTGTAAATCTTTCTCAATGACGAAAATTGTCAGGCATGCTTACAGTCTTGTTGATATGTACGTGAAGTTGGCAGTCTCAACTTACTCTCAAGGTAAAACCGAGGGAATTATGTCTTTCAGAGATTCCTCCTTCAAAATTTGCAAATGCTAGGTGAGGATACAAATGTGCCATAACCTAATTCAGGGGCCAGGTTCATAAATATTGACAGAAATTAGCGATACAACGCGTGGCTGCTTGCCACTATTCCCCCCCCCCCCCCTCCCTATGGAAAAGGTATCTACACCGCGAGCTGGAGCTCCATTCGTAACGGTCAATGGGACAACAAGTCGCTAATTTGAAAAAGAAATATGGACTCTCAGATCTTGCTTCTATATGAAAGAACGTGTGGAAAAAAACAACGTACGATAGGTGTGAGACAACAAGAGCAACGTGGAATCACTTAAATCTGTAATTAAAAAAAACGTCCATTTTCAGAATATACAACAAGAAATAAACGGGGTTCACCGAAAGTGATTGTAGGAATTCCCAGCAAGTAAACTCAGCAGCGTGACAAAATCTCTTAATACACGTGGAAACAATTTTAACTTGGCTACTGTCCGAATGAATAACCACCACGAACAACTGTGCATTATTTTAGCAATAATTGGGCCATCATTACATCCGTAACTTTGTATTATGTTGATTAAAACACAGTTATGCTTCCAATAAAACTCAAAGAACATGTGTCGCCAACAACAATGCGCAGGACCAAAATACACGTGTACACAAACTTCACCATTGTCCCGGGAATAATTTGCTTTTAAAATTTTGCGTGGCAAATTGTTCCAAGGGCAAAATAAATGTATAGAATTTTCTAATTACCGTATAGCAATTTTTAGCCCAGAGAAAGTAGTCCCAGAAATCCTCATTTCGATAGACGTTAGCCTATTGGTCCTCTGACACACACGACATAACAACTGTCGAAAAGCGCATCCAAAACGATACATAAAATAGTTGATCAAATGATATTAGAAATTCATGAAAAAGGGGTAAATCAGGTTTTATTTGAGATAAAGGTTGAAATTTAAAGATCCAAAACGCTCTTCACTTGGGCGATCACCCAAAGATCAGTGTCCGAAGTTTCGCAGTTGTAACATTAGTAAGTACGAAGTTATGCCTATCACCGTGTTGGCGCAACAAAAAATTGGAACAATGGAATATATAATTATATAAAGAGGTTGGGACGTAAAAATGTACAAGTGATAAACTGAAATACAAAAAAAACCCACTTTTCCTCCTTTTTAAGCTCCACAAAATACAAACGTTGTTTTGGATGAAGGTTCAAATTGAAAAATCTACAAACGACGTGCACGAGAAGTATCACCCAAGAATCAGTGTTCGATGTTTTATAGCTGAAGGTTATGTAATTAGAAGTTATATGTGTCACCGTTTTTTTGACATGTTGGGGTTGAAAGTGCAAAAAAAACTCAAATGACACAGGCAAAAATATCTAAAAAATACCGGTTTCATAATGTTTTTTTTTTTTTGCTGTACAACATACTAAAATTTCATGAAAATCCGACTTAATTTTGTTGTTGTTGACATGCATTTGAATATATTGTGTTCCAATAAGAATAAAAACCCCGCCCTCTGATTGGATGAAAGCTGGCGTAGTTTATTTTATGTTGGCTCCAGTAGCAAATGTTACTGTCTGACGTCACCACGCGAAATATTTGAAATGACGTCGCGCGTTTCGCAGTGACTAGCAAGCCACTTAACTTTTCTGGATTTTCACACATGCAGCAGACGGTCTTCCGGATGAAGTGTTGTTTAAATTGCAAACCGATTTACGATTTGAACTGAGATGGAATGAGTTTATCTGGTTTACTGATTATTTATGCAGTGTCGTCGTGGGGTACACGAGGGGTTTATTTACTAAACCTCTGATCGTTAAAGGTTGCCTTGCAGAAGGCAACTTTTAACGATCACAAGTTTAGTAAATAAGCCTCTCGTGTTTCACAATGTAGGTTTTGGGCTATAGGTAGTGTCTTATTGGAACATATACTTTACTGTGATGAGTTGGCGGTAACATGGTCTGAGGTTTGCGGCTCGGAGCGTATGTTCAACCTCGACGCTTCGCGTCTCGGTTGAACATAAGCCCCGAGCCACAAACCTCAGACCATGTTACCGTCAATTCATCACAATAATTTATAATGTCAATAAGAAAAAGAATGTGACGTTTAATAAATACAAGTATTCCTGTTTCGGTGTGTGTGCGATATGAAAGTGGCATGTATCTCTTGTAGTTTCTGATCTTGGGCTGTAACAAAATGACGTGTATGTGGGGGTGGGGGGTGGGGGGTGGGGGGCATGCTTCGGCATGCCTTGACGGGGATGCTAGTACGAGTAAATGCCCTTTTTCTGGGATCTGACCCCTGTGCTCTGAAGTGCTTCCGGCGTCCCTGGCTGGAAGGATCGCCCAGTACTGGGGTGATATTAAACAGTCATAAAAATGACGTAAATTTGGCGTTGTTTTGAATAAAGGTTGAAATTTGACTTAATTTGTTTCGAAAAGATATCCATTCTGTAATGCATCACCAACGTAATAGTGTGTGAAATTTCTTAATTGTATGTTTTGTTAATACGGAGCTGTGAGTGACTGAAAATTAGCATATTTAATGAAAACTGTCCAAAACGTCTCAAAATTTGAAACGATGTAAAAACGTGGAAAATGATGATTAATTGAAAAACAAAAATATGTGTCTTTATTTGCTCGGAGCTCTACAAAATATTTAAACTTTATGAAATTTGGAAGAATTTTTTAGACTTTGATCCTCCATGACGACACAGACCAGTTCGTGCATAATCGTTGAGAGTTTCCCAGCGCGGCATCGGCGGCAATACATTTTTAGATATAGATTTTATTGGAGATTTCCAAATTTTCAAAAGTATAGTTCTAATGAATGCTTGGAAAATAAAAATTCTGCAAAAATGTAAATTTGACATTATTTTTAACTGGTTGAGGGCTAGATTATTTTTGGAGGTCTGAATTTGTTGATCAAGACTAGTTTTATTACAAATTATTGGAGAGTGCCCACAGGCACTCTCCAATAATTGTAATAAAACAAATTTATATAAACAAAATATTATTTGTGTTTGACTGAATATGAAATATGAGCAAGTAAGGTGGTGGCTTTTGCTCTGGTATCCTCATTTTTTGAAAGCCCTGATAGTGGCTTCTACCACTCAACCAGTTAATAATGGAGATATGGTCATTGTGAAGAAGTGTGCCAAATTTCATGATTGTGAATAAAGTAAAAGTATCCGTCATAAAATCTGAAAAAGGCTTACGATTAATATGTCGCGAATGACATTATAAATGAATGCCTCAAATGGTTGACGCCACCTGCAGAGTAATTTCTTGGAGCGGACACGCGGCCAAGCAACCCATTGTTATTAACCCCTTGAATCCGAGCGTCCGCTTATCCGGCCCAGAAGCATGATATGTCATAATTTCATTAAGTAAGATGGCTGCTAATTGAATGTGAGTGGTAGACCAATTAATATTTTCAACATGCAGCCCCACGGCTGCACGTTGAAAATATTAATTAGTCTATCCCCAAATAATGAACATGAACTCTTACAATTGCTGTCATTGAAATCACATGGACGATACCACCAGTGTTCAAAGGGTTAACAGCATACTTCGTGACCTTTTTGAGGAGTGTTAATTGTTTATTTCACTCTCCATGCACTTAGGAACCTTTATCGGGATTTGGATCAAGTGATGAAAAGAATGTTCGACTCGTCCCCAGATAACAGTGAAATTTACGAAACACCAACATTGTATTAGGTCTGAATCTCGCCACGCTCGATCCAGGCCTAATTTACTGAACATGTTTCGTAAATTTATTTACCTTGAGGACCAGAGATGGAGATTGTCTATACATTGTTTTGTGCAAGTATCTATATGGTTTATAAAGTGGATGTTCTAAGTTTATCACATGTTTACTGTTATTTTTTCCAGGTATCTGTTACAGTTACCAGTTACGCATAGTGTTGTAAAGATGAAAGATAAAACATTTACAATGTGTGTACTTGCTGGTCACATGATGGCGTTTTAATTGTTTGATATATGTCAGAATGGTCAACACGTACGAAGATAAATATAACATTTGTATTTTTTGAACGAAAAGTCCTTTCCATTTGCCTGTAAGCATTGAGTGCAAAATCACTGAAGTAAGAGAGGAGATCCGCATTGCCAAAGGACATATGGATATCTGGTTCAATGGATATCTCGGGAAGACAGATAACGAAGACAAGGAGCGTAACTTATCGAAATGTCTTCTCTACAAATAGGACATACGAGCGTAAGTCAAAGTTTAAAATGCTTCAGACAAGTCCACCAAGAACCCCACTGTCTCAGAAAGGAAAACAGAATTACTTTAAAGGTCTCTGTCCATCTGAAATCATAGCGTCAGTGGCATCTCCTGCAACAATATCCTGTCAGAACAATCGTCAAGTACTTGGAGAAACGTCTCAGAAGCAACAGCTAAGAAAATGCACGAAAGAAAGTACGAGCAGAGCACCGAGCATTGTCAAGCTGTATAAACAAGCCCTAATGAAAGCTAATGTGAACTCGCCCTTTCCCTACACACCGGAGCTCATCACACCAACATCACAAACTCCTCTTCCCAAGAGAAGAAGATTGTTCCCTTCAAAAGCGCAGTCCTACCTCTCCCCAGAAAAAAACTCAGAATCAGTTCCCATTGGTGAGACAATGAATACCTGTACAGAAACACTAAATGATTCACCCGGGCGAAAGACAAATAACATTAGTTTACTTCGCACGCCCGATAGACGTTGGAAAAATATTTCTAGTCTTCCATCTTCCCCCGAACTTATAAGGAAAAAAGAATTCATGACATCTGGCACGTTCGACTTTATATCTAGTCCCATATCATTTCCAAAACTGAGACGTATTGATCACAAGAAAACAGAGGATACAAACAAGAACGTAAGTAGTATTTTATTTGATCAATACAGCATCTACCAATTAACCTATCGTGTACAACATCAACAACAGGAACAAAATGGAGAGAAAGCGTGAGCGATTCCTCTGCTGTCACCACCAGTTGGGTATTATTCACGTGGTATCATTACGTCAACGCGTTAAGTTTCCACGTAAATATTAATCTTTGGGGATTGATGACGAATTAACCCTTTACCCAACGCAGACGGGTATCAAAATTTATTATTTTAAATATAATTTTAAAAAAAAATTCAAAAAATTTCAACAAAACCATATCATGTGACCCTTCTTTGGAACGAGCTCCACGAGCTCGTTCCAAAGAGGCGTCAAATGATATGGTTTTGTTGAAATTTTTTGAAAAATAATAGTTTTTCGGCTGCTGAATTTGCATATTACGCGGCGGATATGGCCGATTCGTTGGGTAAAGGGTTAACCTTCACTGTAGCGGCGTATCTACGGAAAATAACGCCTATGGCAAACACAGATGAATAGAACGGCATGCTGTTTCCCTCTTAACCCTTTACTCAACGTAACGGCCTTTACCCAACGTAACGACCAAAACCAGCCAGCGCTATTCTCAAAAATCGCCAATTAATTTTCACTAGTTTTTTTCATTTTTTGTCTCAAAAACATAGGTTATGACCCCTCTTTGGAACGAGCTTGTCAACCTCGTTCCAATCAGGGGTCGTAACCTGTGTTTTTGAGACAAAAAATGAAAAAAAAATAGTTATTCAAGAATTTGTTTCGCTGGTGTCGTCTGCTTTTCATGTTAGGTATAGGGTTAAAAGAATTCCATCGAAAATAAATAGCTACAACTAATGTGTTATTTTGCTTTGGCGAGATCGCCTGTTAGTTTTTGATATTTATATAGGAGGACATTCCGTTGAGACGTAAAAAACATGACTGAAGTTGTAAAAACAGAGAAGGCGGAAAAGCAACACAACCTCCCTAGTTTGTGCAGGAGAATGGTCATACTGCCAGCTGGCACCGAGGTTCAACAGTGGTACTATGAGATATGTGGTCATGTTGCTTGCAGCACTGTATTTTTACCTAATAATTTATATTAGTGGTTTAACAATCCGTCCATCCTAGTGTTTCTCACCCATGATAATCAAAGACAGATCATACACCTGAAAAAAATTATTTTTGACTATTCGAGGATGGCTTGTCTGACTTTAATAGAAACTGCTCAGTGGCGTCCCCTTTCACATGGCGCTCAGGGTACGTGCCATACCCGTCATATCTTAGGTATACGCCACTGCTTAGCTGGAAGCTCCTATGAACACTGGGCAATTTTCTTAATTTCTAATTTGATTATTCGGACCTTTGGAATGTAATCGCGAGTTGCAAGTACATAGATGTTGTTGCAAGCCAATGATCCTTTACAACAATAGTCTACAACACTCAACATCAACATTCTAATATGTGTTGAAGTTATTATGATAGAGAAGATTTTACTCACGATGAGGGTTGCTGTCGACATTCCGAACCCCGCCACGTTATAATTGTCCTCAATCTGTTGTAAAGCATGGTAAATCATGAATGAGATTGAGAACCTCGTTTTTTGCATTGTGAAGAATGTTGTAGTGGGAAAAATCCCCAAAGTTTCGATAATTTGACAGACATGTGCGTGCATCTCACCTCTGTCTGAGCATTTCATGTTGCAATTAGCGATTTTCTTTCAATACAACCAATGGTGAGTCCAGGCTATTGGCTCTGGGTGGTGTGTGTGTGTGTGTGTGGGGGGGGGGGGGGGGCACATTTCCAATCATGGGTCTTAATACGAAGCATCATTCTACACGCGTAACAATGAGCTAGTACGAGAATGTCTGTAGGGTACTTTGCCTCTCCAGGAAACATTTCGGAAATGGGAGGTCAGTGTGCCCCCGAAATATTCCCGCACTATTATTATATCCCCACAAGACGAAGTTTAGGTGTATGTGTGTGTGTGGGGGGGGGGGGGGGGGGGGGTATATAGGAGTCAGCTTGTCCGTCGGTCGGTCTGTCGTCGTCGTCAGTCCGTGGCACAAGTAAACTTGTGGAGCGAACTACTTCCACAGTGCATTTTCATGAAACTTCACCATAATGATCAACATGATGAGGGGGCAGTGCGTGACATAATCTTTTTCCCGATAGAATTCAAGATGGCCGACTGACGGCCATATTGGATTTTGCAAAATACTTGTGGAGCGAACTACTTCTACAGTTTTTGATCCATTTCCATGAAAATCAATATACATGATCGACACAATGAGGAGCAGTGCGCGACATAATTTTTTTCCAGATCGGATTCAAGATGGCCGACTGGCGGCCATATTGGATTTTGAAAAATACTTGTGGAGCGAACTACTTCAACAGTTTTTGATGCATTTTCATGAAACTTCACCAAAATGGTCAACATGATGAGGAGCAGTGCGTGACGTAATATTTTCCCGATCGGATTCAAGATGGCCGACTGGCGGCCATATTGGATTTTGCAAAATACTTGTGGCGCGAACTACGTCTACAGTTTTTGATCCATTTCCATGAAACTCAATATACATGATCGACACAATGAGGAGCAGTGCGCGACATAATTGTTTTCCAGATCGGATTCAAGAAGGCCGACTGGCGGCCATATTGAATTTTGTAAAATACTTGTGGAGCGAACGGCTTCCACAGTTTTAGTCGCATTTTCATGAAACTTCACCAAAATGATCAACATGATGAGGAGCAGTGCGTGACGTAATATTTTCCCGATCGGATTCAAGATGGCCGACTGGCGGCCATATTGGATTTTGCAAAATACTTGTGGCGCGAACTACTTCTACAGTTTTTGATGCATTTTCATGAAACTCAAAAAATGATCGACACAATGGGGAGCAGTGCGTAACATATTTTTTTTCCCGATCAAATCAAGACGGCCGACTGGTGGCCATATTGGATTTTTTTCTACTTAGAAAAACTGAATACCCCTTTTCAGTCACCCACACTAGGCGGTATGCCATCGTGGGTGTATACCGGGCGACACACCATCTCTAGTATAGGTTCGTTCAAAGTTTGAAAAATGGAACCAATCATTTATATCGGCCCATACAGCAGGAGACAAACGAGAGCTATATACAGCTGTAAGCACGGAATGGAATACGGTGTTTTCCGTGATTACGCAAGGACGCCCACTACCTTTTGTAGTGGATGTCCATATGTTATCAAGGATAATACACTGTTCCCCACTCCCCTGGTCACCGAGCTTGAATGAAAATGTAAGTTACACAAACAGGAGATGGGCACCCTGTGCGCCGCTTCACTCGACCATGATCGCACCCATGCCTCCAAGCTACCAGCCAAATTCTGTAAGCACTTCGACGCTGTTATGGCTTGCAACCAGCCTGGCCCTTAAATCGCCTAGTGTTTAATCGTCTGGAAAATTTCAGTTGGTAGATGTCAGAAGGCGGGCTTTGTCATTGCTGGGGGAATAGATTCACGCCGCGTATTCAGCCCAAACTCAAGGAGTGTCGCCTGAACCCCTGCGTGAACGTATGTCTCACCGTAACGAACCCGCCCGTTTTCGTTTTTGTTGGGGTGGATCTTATCTTGAAGAGGTTAATAACTTTTCCTCGTAAAACATAAATCAACAGGAAACAACAATTTTAATACATATATGTATATAAAAATAAATAGGGTAATTTGTGACTCACATGGAACCCAAATGAATAAGAAAAACAGAACGTCAGTAACACCCCACCCACACAGTTTTTGAGTCACTTGCGAGCCCGCATTCTCTGTTGTCGCTGCTTTCCGCTCCTGGTCGCCAGTGTGGTGATCTTTGGTCGCCTTTCACTTCACTGTTTCACGGCCGTCGCACGGCCACTGACGTATTGTCACTTTATCGGACGCATTTGCTCTAACACGTGACGGAATGTCATACTACCACTGCCGTCGCACGGTCACTAACATATTATCACTTCACTTTTTCGATTCCCTCCAACAAGTGACGGAATGTCACTCTACCACTGCCGTCGTCGCGTGGCCACTAGCTTATTGTCACTTTACTGGACGCTTTTCACTCAAGCACTCGCCACAAATGGTGTTAAACACTCCCCTCCATTTATCTCAGAATAATGTTCATACAGGCAAAGCCTATTTGGCCTACGTATGGCTTGCCTTCTACAACAGGTAATGCCGTTTACCTAAATGCAAATTGGTCTCTGAGCTCGTACTTCGTATTTCTGATCCTATTCTGATATATGGCCACCGACTTGGCCCGCGACTGCCCCTATTCTAAATATGAGCTCCGTGGTCCCCCTACACTACAACGTGCCTTTACTTTCGCACCGATGCGGTACCTCCTTTAACCTATAGCATGGGACATCCCCAGCTACTCGCCGACCCACAGTCTTACACGCCTTCAGACTGGAATGAATTTTTCGAGAACCCCCCCCCCCCCCCCGATTTTTATTTCGATAGCCAGAATATTAATTCTCATTTTTGTTGCTTCTCTTGAACTTAGCCGCTTAGATCTATCTTAATTAATATTCGCTTTCAAGTTCCTTTGAAAGTCTCGCATTTCGGTATATCCTGACATTTGTGACAGACCAGATGCATAATATGGGTGTGTGTCTAGAACGTGTGCGATGTACTGTTTTTACAACAATTACCTGTTAACTGGCCATAATTACGTAGATAATGACTGCAGGAGAGCACTGTCTTTCACTACGTTTAATCTCCTACCACACATCCGATTATGGCGACAGAATCGCGGTAATGGACATAAATTCCATGCTTAATGAGCAGCGCATGACGTATCGCTGGTCTGCTTAAGTGACAAATCGGTTCTTGGCGTTCACCATATAACACACATTCTTATACCTTTGGCCCGAATGAGAAAAATTATCAAAGATATATACACTTTTAAACAACAAAAATCGAAAATTCAAGCTATCACCTTGACAGTCGGAGAAGAGGGTCTATACGGTTCGCTTTTCCGACCAAGCTAAATATTCCACCCGAATTCAGCTAAAAAAATACCATAAACATTCATTTTCTTTGAATCAACGCAAAAAAGGTTTCCCAAGCGAGACTTGATTTCTCCGAATCTTTAATGGACTCACCTGTACTGTTAGATATTCTTGGTTAGAAAATAATTATAAATAAAACTTTCCGCGGCTGTAGTTTTGTGATTATGTTGCATCGTTCCACAATTTTTGTTTAATGTTTTAATATTTTCAAGATGAATTAAATATTTATTGATTGGAATATCTATAACAGGAACATGAAGGAATATCTGTAATATTTTCGGGTAAAGGTACATAGAATTAAATTAGGGATCTGCGAATCACACGTTTTTTTTTTAAATCGACTCTCGAATTGAATCGTGTCTTTGATTTCGATATCGAATCGAATCTTAACCCTTTGCCCAACGAATCGTAATATGCAGATTCAGCAGCTGAAAAAATATTATTTTTCGAAAAATTTCAACAAAACCATATCATGTGACCCCTCCTTCGTTGGAACGAGCTCGTCGAGCTCGTTCCAGTGAGGGGTCACATGATATGGTTTTGTTGAAATCTTTCGAAAAAAATTAAAAAAACGATATTTAAATTAATAAATTTTAATATCGGCTGCGTTGGGTAAAGGGTTAATAGACAATTTATTTCATATTGCACCAAACGGAAGTTACAGAACTATGTGATGACCCCTACAAGACTGACTGACACCGTAAACACCAATAAATGAATATTCTCTGTAGCACCGTCGCTGAAACAGCTAAACCTTTTATCCATAGTTTTAATTTTTGAACGTGAATAGTAACAAATTAAGCCTTCAAAACCTAAAACGATAGATAATGTTCTGGGCAAAATTCACTTCTTACCTAACAATCAACCATTGTCAATTACTCAATTAAATATGAATTGAGCCAACATAAGTGAATTATGATTATCTTATGTAAATTTTATCCAATTTTTGTTGGAAATGTAACAAATTGATGTAAGTACGAGAGATTCGAAAAAATCGAATCTTGAGACTGATTCGGGATCAATCTCGAAGCAAACGTATGGTATCGATATCCAATCGAATCTCGAATATTCGCAGGACCCTACATTACACCTTCAGTAGTGTGCGCCAAAACTCCGTAAAAGTTGGAAAACAAACATAAACAGCATCGAATTCCTTACAGAATTTGAGTGGTGGCCTCAAAGATTGGATCGCACCATTTGGCTGAGGATTTTATAAACACTTGTTACAATTGGAGATATTCTTTTGCTTCCAGTATCTGCAAATGTCGGAACGATATGTTTTAGAAAATGCAGAAGAAGTGCAGTTGCATTTCTGTAAAAAGTGTGTTTACGCATTCGGCGGGCTAATTAACAAGCTACAGTTTGGAGAAATGTGAAAGGAGTCAACGTCAGATTAGGTTTAGAGAACTTCCAATATCAAAACTGTTATTCGAAGTACATATCGGTGCACGAACCATGCACATTATCTGTCAAAACAAAGTGATCAGTGTCAAAAGAAAATTTAAGCGCAATCATGTTTTTGCCGTTTATTTTGGTTCGACAGATTTCATGTCACAAACAGAAAAAAATGGCTGATTAATAGTTAAGGCGTCGAATCATTTTGGTTCTTTCTCTTAATCAGGGGGCCTTTACCTAAGTTGTTCACCGGGGAAATGTCAGTGGCGTAGTCAAGGGTGTGGAGGCTCGTGGAGGGCTTCCTCCCTAAATTTAGTGTGACCCCCCCCCCCCCCGAAAAAACATTAGCCCAATGCAAGTTTCACATAACATAAAGCCCCAAAATGGTCTCCAATATACGGCCTCTTAGCCTCATTTCGATTGAGATCATCAGGGCCATGAAAAAAAATGTTCATGGCCGTCATGACCTCAAAAGAAATGAGGCTAAGAGGGATAGTAAATGAGGCCCCATTGAGGGCTTTCTCATGGCACTTATGGCCTCATACGACAAAAAGGAATTCCATAGCCACAGGCGTTTTCCAAAAATGGGATTCCAAGGGATATGGCTGTTAAATGCCGCGATGAGGCTGAGAGGGATAGTAAATTATACCTTATTGAGGGCTTTTTCATGGCCTCAATCGAAATGAGGTTAAGAGGGATAGTAAATTAGGCCTCATTAAGGGCTTTTTCTCACAGACCTCATGGCCACACACGACTAAAAAGGGATTCCATAACCAGAGACGTTTCACAAAAAGGGATTCCATGGGATGTGGCCTTTGGATATAGAGGTGATGAGAATCGGATAGGACTTCGTTGTAATAAGGTGAGATAACTCTGTACGGTTAAGTACAGGTTGTGGGAAATCAAACAATCTGATTGGTTAGTTAGCGCCAGGGAAGTGAAGTGATTGGGTGATTTAGATAAATGAAACAACAAGAGTACTCGGAATAGGGTCAGAACAAAAAAGAACAGACCAGAAGAGCTAAAATAGCAATAATAAGCAAAGCTGTTCCAGATGATAGGCTCTTCTACTCTATTGGAGTATACTCCACTAACTCCAGGACAAAGGAACATGGTCAGGTAGATGAAAACTATTGCATAGATAGATAGAAGCAGAGAATTCTGAAAGAATTGAAAATAATACAACTTGTCGGGTTGTTTGTGGTAATTAGATTTACTCCTATTCAATCGAACACACCCTCCGATCATACCTCTATCCTATAAGAAGGTTTTAGGTCACATAGCAACCACGTGCTACCGTAGAAACCAAGACGGCGGCCACCAGTATACAAAATGGACGCCAGAAACACGTATCACCCTAACAACACGCGCTGTGCATGCGCACTAGCACAACGTATCACTATGGGGATGACGTCACAACATGGCCGCTCACGCGGGTTACCATAACAACACAACACGGCGCCACTGGGTCTCGTGACTATCACGTCACATGAGATCATCCATGAGATCATCCAAATATGAGGTGAAGGGGTACTTGGCATACCACTATTATCCACTAACTGCAAAGTGGAAAAAGAAAAAAAACGATAGCTCCAAGAGGCGTCAGGTCACCTGACGCCACTTCGACATTTATTTTTTCAATTGCCTTCATTCAAAGGCGATGAGTATGATAGCCTATTTTGGCCCGTTTTGGACAAGAATGCTGGTCACATCGTGTCGAACAGTTTTTATGTGGAGGAAGCCTGAGTTGCAAGTGGAAAAGACTGAGCAGTAGTGAGCACCTGTCATATTCGCCAACTTATTAACGCTGTATAAGTGTTAGAAACGCTTGAAGGTTAAGTGCAGCGACGACGCGTAATACATCTTAGTCAGGGCTGTATTATCCATAACGCTGACTAGGCTGAAGCCTGGGTCCCGCAGGGACAGGGGGCCCGCCATTTTTTTATTATTATTATTTTTTTTTTTGCTAAGGCACTGTTATCAGCGCCTTAGGGCTCCAATGATTACATACACTTTGCACTCTGCGCCGTAGCGATACATGTACATATGTCTTTATCCATATATATACTCTCATAAGTATATATTTATATACAGTACATTATTTTAAGGCTTATATTTAAATAATATGTCAAGTTGTGAGTAGAATTGTTCGGGAGACCCGCCAAATGGATATAGGGCTATGTAGTACGGCATAGTGCCAACCGTACCAGGGTCAGGCTGTCAGCTGTAGTGGGGTAAAAAATTGAAGTGCCGGATGGGGACCCCGAAGTACGTAAAAGCCTGGGGCCCGCCCATGGGTTAATACGGCACTGGCCTTAGTACACATCGGCAAGGTGCGCCCACATGGGCAGTCAGGGATAAGTGTTTTTCCCGACGACACAACGCCGTCATCGCTGGTCAGGTCCGATCTGTCGACCTTTCAATTTAATGTCCCATGCTCTAACCACTGAGCCGCGGTGCTTCCTTTGGCCCAGATTGAAACATGTGGCAACGGGATGCTCTGAAAGAAAATTTGAAACATGCGGTAATGGGGAATACCCACCCGCGATCTGATTTCAAGCAGTTTTGCTCTTCGATAGAAGTTTTTTCACTTTGGTACAAAGATAAACATTCAGCAAAAAAGCACTGATGCTACAAGTGATGTTGGAGGCATTGGTAATATAGACGTGCTCATGGAAAAGTACGAGACAACTCAGCAAAACGATTGAAGTTGATCCTCGATATTCTGCCTGACAAAACGTGCACTGACTCGTCAAATGTGTACCCCTCCAAACTCCGCCTCCCAAGAAGCTGTAAATTTTGGTAGGATTTTTGTTTACAGGCCTACTGCCGCAGAAATTATTTATGTATGCCTTTTGTATCTGCCTATATGAAATATAAGGCGATTGAAGAACGAGTTGACAAGTACCAAATTTCGTTAATATCGCATCAAACTCGGATCAAAAGTTCGCCCAACACTTCATTTAACCTAACGTAATGGTCACATTCGCCAAGCACTATATACAAAACTATCAACAAATTTTATTATTTTCATTATTTTATCGCGAAACATAGCTTATGAGCTGGTACTCATTCCAGTGAGGCATCATCGGCTATGCTTTTGAAGTAAAAAAAAATAAGGTTTTAGTTATTCCAAAAACAAAATATTAAAGTGTCGTTAGTAGCAGCAGAGCGATGAACCGTCCCAATTCAGGGGGACCTCGACGGGGACCTCGGAAGTGACGCCATGTCACGTGACCTAGTTACGTCACGTTTGCTTGTCATGGTAGTCCGCCTTAATACACAGAGCCATGGCGGTGGCGTTGCGGTAACCGGTTCTCGTCAGATCACCGAAGTTAAGCAACGTCGAGCCCGGTTAGTCCTTGGATGGGTGACCGTCTGAGTGATCGATTCGGACTCCCTAGTGTGTCCTTGGGCAAGACACTTCACCCCGATTGTCCACATGGGAGCACCATGACACAGTGTACTAAGGCGTACTGCACGTCGATGGTGCGCATGTCAACCAATCAAACCCTGCCTGTGCAGCAGTGCGGAGTTACGATGTTGGGGCGCTGACAGCTGCTCGTCGTTGCTCGGTGGTTCTCTCCGGGTACTCCGGCTTCCCCCACCCGTAAAACTGTCACCGACTCGATATGACCTTGGCTCTTAATGTGTTGTTAAACATAAACCCTACTAAATAATATTAATAATAATTTGCACAACGCTTCAATTTAAATATATCTTTATGCGAGTCTCGTTTTATATACCTTTTTGGTGCCACAGGGTATATCCCACGTGTTTGTTGATTTATGTAAGATTGACAAAGATACATACTCCCGAGTGGCTGTGATTCAGTACAATACCTGGAATGAGTTCAGCTGGAATTCAGATTGCCAACAGTTACAATCTGTTCAGATTGCCAACAGATACAGTTCAGATTGTCAACACTTCCAAGTTGTATTGGGCCTACCGAAAAACATCTCCTGAATAAGGCTATATGGAATAAATAGATTTTATCGGGAGGTTTATCTTTTCCAAACACCAGAACACGGTGGATTTCTTTCGGTTTTTCGAAAAGATGTGTTTATCTTCAAATTTCATTTGAAAAATCGGGCAGAATATTTCAGTAATTTTGTGATCCATTTTTTTGTACCCCAAAATACCAAAATAAAAATATTCCTTTCACACCGGCCCCGCCTTAAACACCCACTCAGTGACCCCCCCCCCCCCCCCCCCACACACACACAATGATCCCACGCTGAAACTGTGTGGATTTTAAAAGTACAATGCCTAACTACGACTGCCAGTGCCACAAGCCCACATACCCAGCTCTTCCCATGTCCATACACACATAGCAATGTTTTCTACAGACATGAACTCAATGTCTCTTCTTCATTTCCCAAATAAAAGTTTGACCCAAACCATCATGGTACCTGCTACCAGATGAACCAACGATTAATGCAAGTGTAGGGGATCTTCCACACCCCTCGTTGCAGCGCAATGAAGTGGGAATTTGTTATTATATATTCTATAATTCAGTCATCCAATGAGCTTACAGGACAAGCATTTCCCAGAAGATCAATATAAACTTTAACGTTTAGCAAGCTAGCTGATTAATCTTGTGCCCAACAAATCTGCAAAGTCTGCCCAGGGTGTACTCAAGAATTGTCATGTAGGTTCTGTCAGCAGTTTCTTTGCCAACAAGCCGGAATACCTTACGTTGAATCTGATTGATGGGCTGAGAAAGGAAAATGTGATTGTGAACAGACCGTGAGGCCGACCTAAACCTTTACCTTACGAGACGTCCATAAACACCCAGCGCTATTCACTAAAATCGTCATTTAATTTTTATTTTTCTTTCCCTGCCTCAAAAACATAGCTTATGACCCTTCATTCTAACGACCTCGGTGACTATAAATTTGTATTCTTCAGGGAGTTTTCTTTACAGGTGCCCTTTTTTAATATGTTGAGGTTATTAGTAGTTTAGCACGTATGCATCGACTCTCATTACCCTGAGCTTTGCCTTTTTCTCGTGTAAAACATCACCGCTATCCACCTTGTGCTATAATATAGTATACAAAAGTATAGTAAAGCACACTCTAGCTACATATGCATATACCCTGGTTTGGGGTCTACAGATTGGGTATGTGACAGAAGATTGATGGGGAAGGTGAGATTTTCTTTGAAACTTGCGAAACGTTTGACTAAGAGCTTCGTGACGTCACGATTCGCACAAGACGTAATAGAAACGTTGGCTGCTGTTGATATCCACTGTACAGTTCGACATGACGCTGTTCGGGTCAGGTTATGATAGGCTTCTCGAACTGGGCTGATGTGGTAGTATAGTATGGGCGGTATATACCCTGTTTGTCTACTGTTAGCCACCCAGATGTTTTGTATACTGTTGGTATAGGTAGTACGTAATTCCAGGCCAGGCGGTATTGTGGGATGGTAGTAGGAGTAATGTATGTTTGTCTACTGTGGTGGTATAGGATGTACGGTCTATATCCATACTTCTGTTGACCCATCTAAGTTGGTATGGGTAGTATGTGATGCTAGGCCAGACTGTGTTATCTTGATTGCCTGCACACTAAAAACTAAAGTGTTAAAACTGACACTTTTAAGGTGTTAAACCCATTCTAACTCTTAGGGTTTGATTTTAACACTCAAAGTGCAATGCTTTAAGCACTTAGACATTACAATCGTCAGACATCTGAAACTTGAATGGATGGCACTTCCCATGTGTCTAGCATTGGTGGTTCTTCCAGAATCGTCCATAATTTGATTTGCGCTTGGTGGGTACATAATTAAAAGGACACAACGCAGATAGGATGTCCGGTCTGCAATCCTGTTGACCTACTGTTAGCCCTTAGTAGTACTAACCCATCGATTGCATTGTACCACCGGGGGTGCTATACGTAATGTTAGGTCTTGCAGCGTCGTGGGGGTATGTTTGTTGTTTATAGGATGCGTAGGCTGTACCTCTGTTGGTCTACCGTTAGTCCATAGTATTACCAATCTATCATGCTATCAAACGACTGCTATGGGCAGCACGTAGTTCAAGATAATGCGGTGTTGTGGAGTATTCTTGGTTGTCTGGCACAGTTGTAAAGGGTGAACAGTCTGTACCTCTGTTGGTCTATTGTTTAGTTCCGTTAGCCCATCAAATGCTTCATTCCATCGTGTGGGTGTTATAGCTAGTGCGTAATGCCAGGCTAGGTGATATTACGAGGTATTGCTTGGTTGCCTAGCATGGTAGCACAAGATGTATGGACTTTACCTAAGTTGGTCTACTGTTAGCCCTGGCACTACTATCTACCTGATGCGTTCTGCTACCCTCTGGTTGTTATAGGTAGTACGCAATGCTAGGTCATGCAGAGTTGTGTGGGGTATGCTTGGTCTTTTAATATCATAGTATAGTATGGGTGGGTAGTATAAGGAACCCCCTCTGAGACTTAATCCCTCCGTTTCCTGTATCTGTTCTACCTATGTTATGACTTGTATATTCCATGGTCTATCTATTTTGAACCTTTTCTATGGTCGTCTGCTGGTGTATACAATGTGTAACAATGTGTACACATCACATGCAGCAGATAGGCACATGTTGGGTGTACCGATATGTGCCTGTGTGCTAGTGCACAATGTGCGCGCAAGACATGCTGCACATAGGCACATGCTGGACGTGCCGATGGTGTATGCGCAACACGTGTATTGCAGGATACCTATTGGAGGATACCTACTGGAGGATACCTTTTTGGAGGATACCCATTCAAAGATACATATCGAAGGATACCTATTCGAAGATACATATTGGAGGATATCTATCGGAGGAGAGCATTCGCTCCTAATACGGCTCATGGCTTCCCGATCAGCTTATGGCTTTCATAGCTCCAAGGCCACTATTGTTGACTTGTCCATAGTAACCCTATCTGTCCAATGATCAGCTTCCAATCTGTCCACCCCATACTATAGTCTTCCAACACTCTGGAGTCGTTTGCCTTTAATACCGTGTTGTAGCACCACTATATGACTCCTATCTCGGATCCTGTTCCGACTTCTGCTTGGTATTTAGTAGACTCAAACAGATTCGGTTGTGTGAAGTAGGCTTGGTCTTCTAGTATAGTATTGGGTGAATAGTAGACCAACATGGATACAACCCGTACACCCTATACTACTATACCAGGCAACCCCGTGGGAATCCCAGGAAGAGAAGCAGTTTTTTTTTTTACTGTGGTAAACAATCTCTGTTTCCAGTGCCTGGGATAGAAGTATTCTAAAATGGGCAACATTGGTATAAACGATAGGTTGGACTTCACTTTACATCCATGTTGCAATCTCGATTAGCCATTGTGAAGACGTATGTGACCTTAAACACAAATAAATAAATAGTAGATCAACAGGGGTACAACCCGTACACCCTATACTACCATACCAGGCAACCCCGTGGGAATCCCAGGAAGAGAAGCAGTGTTTTTTTTTACTGTGGTAAACAATCTCTGTTTCCAGTGCCTGGGATAGAAGTATTCTAAAATGGGCAACATTGGTATAAACGATAGGCTGGACTTCACTTTACATCCATGTTGCAATCTCGATTAGCCATTGTGAAGACGTATGTGATCTTGAACACAAATAAATAAATAACCGAACCTAACACCGCTTGACCTAGCATTACGTACTTCCCATACCAACTGTAGGACAACATAACGCCTTGGTAGTACCAAGGGCTAACAGTTGACCAACAGGGGTACATACCATACATCCTATAATACAATACCAGAGAACCAGTATTACCTCGCAATACCGCCTGGTCTAGCATTACGCTCAATATATAAAACTCACACTGTGGAATCAAGCATTTGATGGATACTAGTAGACCAACATGTGTACAGACTGCACTCCCTATGCACACCCTATGCTACCACACCAGAAAACCAAGCATGCATAGCACTGGATGACCTAGCATTATGTACAACCCATACCCATACCAACTGTCGGACAGTACACTGCTTCAGGTGAGTCAACAGAAGAAGGAAGTTCAATTACGTATAACCTATACCATCTGTAGAATGATACAAAGCATTCGGAAGGCTAGTATCCTTAGGCTAGTATTCCAGCAATTGACCAACAGGTGTATACACCGCCCATACTATATTACCTCATCAGTCCAGTACGATGAGAAGCCCAACATAACCTGACCCAAAACAAAGTCGTGCCTAATTGTACAGTGGACATCAACGGCGGTCAACGTTTCTATCATCTCGTGTGCGTGCCATGACGTCACGACATCATTAGTAACGTCAGACGTTTCGCGGGAAAATGTTTCAAGAAAAATCTCATCTTCCCCATCAATCTTCTATCACATAACTAAATTGTAGACCCAAAGCCAGCTATGTGCATACGTACAGACAGAATACAGAGGTGACTGTGCAATGAATTTAGTTTAAACAATATTTATTGAAAGAATATTGCATGTGTTAAATACATTTTGAAAACATTTACATAACCAATGATGCTCGTATAATCTTGTGTCAATAGATGTATGAGTTGGATTTGACAGCAAGCTTTAAGCTTATATAAGTCGTCTCCAAAAACTGAGAAATTACAATGTAACTCTTTAACTTTACAGTGATACAACATGAGACATGAGCTATTTAGAGAATAAAAAATGTATAAAAAATAAGGTAAATGAGATCAGTTTGTCAGTGTCATTAGTCCAGTAATATGTGGAGATGATACACGAGTGGTGGGCGCGTAATTTTGGACTACCAACGGCGAGATCACTCAATATGTCCAGTCCTAGATAGGAGACTTCCTTTCCAACACATAACAAGTTTTATAACTATTTCACCCCACACACAATAAACCCGTGGGTTCGCAATGAATTTTCATTATGTTTTTCCAAAACAAAGGGTCTAGATTCAACAGTTAGTGACTCTTGTTGAAATAAATATTTTAAATCTTCATCTTATTTGTGTGTAGACTTGTAGACAGTCATCTTAACGCGAGGAAGGGGGAAGGTTAATTTGTATAATCCTGGGAATTAAGAGTGAATTAATTGAACATCAAAACTTGTCAAGAAATATACATGATCAAGCATCACTTTCTTGTTTAGACGACGCTAGTGGTAATACATGTACCCCTTCATGCCATTATTGGACGAACTCATGGATAATCTCATGTGACGTCATAGTCACGTGACCCGCTCACGTCATATGGGTTGTCATGGTAGCCTGCGTAAGCGGTCAAGTGACGCCATCACCAATTCGCCATAGTGATACGTGGTGTCAGTGCGCATGCGCGGCGCGTATTGTTAGGGTGATAGCTGTTTACTTCGCCATTTTGTATACTGGAGACCGCCATCTTGGTTTCTATGGTGGCACAGGGTCACTATGAGACCCAAATCCCTCTAACGGGATGCGGGTGTGTTCCATTGAATGTGAATAATCCACTTACCACAAGCAATCCGACAATGTCCCCAAAACTCGAGAATCTTGGGATTCTTCAGAATCCTCTTTAGAACAGTAGCACGAAGTGCCGTTGGACTGAAGGGGTGATGTTCTATTATGTTCTTTTGCTGGTTTGGATTGTCACCAAATCCTCGGTTACTTCCTAGAATTACCTAAGTAGACCCGACATCTATTTCTACCAGTTTGGATTTATTCGGAATCATTTGCGTCTATCTATGTATCCATAGTAGTATACACTGTGTGCTCTTGTACACTGTGTCATAATGCGCACATACTGCATGTAACACACAGGGACATGTGGGATCCTGTAACCACAGGCATATCCTAAAAGGGATTCCACGAAACGTGGGACTAATATTTCGTGGAATGTGCTTGAATGGATAATAATACAATCATTGATTACCATTATTAATTAATGCTATTACTGCACTGACCCTTTAGGGCTGAGGATTTCCACACATATTCTACATCTTGACAGTCTATATCCCGTGGTTTCGCATTTGTTTCAATGCAAGTCCTGGCTGCCTCTAGCATACAAGCAGCCAAGACTTGCATAGAAACAATTGCCAAGGTACTTTGGATATAACATTCGAATTTACCGGTAGACTGCATGTCTAGGTACCTGTTCTGTTGCATTAAAATAATCAAATTACTCTGTAAGGGTTAACACACGAAAGTAGTTTAATGCGTACATGTATGAATACAGGCAGAGGCTTTTCTTGATCACCCCTTGATTGCCCAGAAATAAATAATAATAATAAATCCCCCCCCCCCCCCCGCGCCTCAGAATAAAAAATTCTGATTATGATCTAAGTATTTATTTTTCATTGTCCTACACTCTAAAATCAGTTGGGTTAGAAATCAACCCAAATCAACTGGGTTAAGTGAATATGAACCCAATTGGGTTCGTATTCCATATGCTATATTATATTCACTGACTCAACCCTGTTGATTTGCGTTAATTTTTAACCCAACTGATTTTAGAGTGTATGTATAATATCAATGATTAAGGGCAAGATGATCCTCTTGCACGACGAAGGGCACCTGTCTTCCTGTCGTCGCGATAATGCTTTGCATCTTGGTTAACGTGTCTTCACTCTCCAGTTTTCCGTTTCGTGTATACACTCAATTTGAGTATTGTTGCACTGATTCTGCTATTGAAATATTTCTCTCCAGGCAACAAGTCTAAGTCTATAACATAAGTAGTGAAAATCAACAGTGTGTACAAAAATAACGCGAGTATTGAACAAATATAAGGAAAATGATCCTCATAATCTTGATTTCATAATGGATGGGGGTAATAAAAGTGAAAGCCATACATAAATAAATCGCACGCGTAAAAATGTAAACACCAGAAATAGACATAAGCAGGCATTTGAGCTTAATTTACTAAAATGTCAGGTTATACGACCTAACCGGGATACAATTGTCGATGTCTGGAGGTTACAAAGTCGTAAATAGATTTTGGCGACTAAGAAACCTGTCACGGCGTGAACGTCTTCACTGTCACTGCAGTTTCTTTGCATTTGTAAGGGTTGTTTGTTTATTGGGGTTTAGTGAATATTTCAACAGCCAGGGGCACATCGTGTCGGACAGTTTTGCTGGTGCGGGAAGCTGGAGTACCCGGAGAAACCACCAATCAGTGGCGAGCAACTGTTAGACTGTCTGTCTTACTAACTTTGCACATGCAGAGTTAGCAGTGGTTGAAGGCAAGTGCACCATTTGTCCATTGCCCCTTAATACACGGCCCCACCGTGTCCCCATGTGGTCAATCAGGATTGGGCGTCTTGCCTAAGGACACAATACAGTTACCAAACGCTCAGGTTCGTATCGTTGACCCTTTGGTTTCAAGTTCAATGCTCTAACCACCGAACCACCTCGCAACAATATGAAAGCTTTATAATTTTTTTTCTCTGAATGCAAGAGTTCATATCTGCCCAGACCCTCCACTTCAGTTGTTTCATACTTCACATCTATCTGCAGATGTTGGGGAGGGAGGGTTTGACCCAACTTTGCCCGAACATGACATGAATGTTTCTAGCAATCTACGCACACAGTCACCATAATTAGCAACTACAATGATCAGCTCCAGAAATGCAATGCTGCATCGACTCACATATTACCAACCTATTACCAACTATAAATTTTCAGCCCGCGAATGTAACCATGCCAACCGGCGATGCCGTTGACTTATAGCACGGTATTGCCGGTTGTACTGTACTACAATCGTCCGCACAGAACAATAGGCAATGGAGTGGTAAAAGCCGTGACACACTTCAGTTTTTACCATGGCATTGCCCATTACCGTGGTTACTTTATAAGTTTGATCGACTCCCACGTTACCAAACAATAGCATCTCCGTGTGGTAGCCGTAAAACTTTGTTTCGGAAGGCTTTGAAGAGACATATTATTGGGCAATAGTACTTTGCCCTCAGACTGATCGACGAGACATAGAATTGTCTGTTTTTTGTTTTTATTCATTTTTTTCTCGGGGAGGAGGGGGAGTAATTTGGTGGGGGTGGGGGGTGGGGTGGAGGCTGAATTTTACTACGCCCCTGCCTTGACAAGATTAGTTAGTCTCAATACAGGTTCGTAGGAAGCATTTATTGGGGGTGGGAAGTGTAGCGAGGCAAACCAAAATGCTAAGGTCAGGGACGTTGGAAGCATTTCGAACTTGGGGAGGAGGAGGCACAGCCATACAATAGCATTCACACATTGATATATATTATTGGTGGCCCATGTCCTTAATGGCATGGTATGGATACAATACGCAAAGTTATGTTTAGGATACATAGAGGATATCTGGTGTTTTTGAGTAGATACCGAAAATTATCTCACGAGTGACCGAGACAAATGTTTATTTTTCGCGAGCACTTGCGAGAGCGAAAATAACCATTTCTTTCAGTCATAGAGATAATTTTCGGTATCCACTCAAAAACACTAGATTTTCTTTTTATTATACGCTTTTTATAAGAATCTGATAATTCCACTCGTTTCAACCTTGAATTGATGCATGAAAGTAAACAGCACATTGAATCATTGATACGCGGAAGTGATTTGATCGATACTCGGAAGACAGCGCATTGAATCATTGATACGCGGAAATGATTTGATCGATACTCGGCACAGATAGCGTCTTGTAATCTGATTTAGCTGGCGGGTTTCTAGTCCAAACATGACCTGAAAGTCCGTAATATAAGTTATTGGTTTGGAACGTCCTTTGACAGGACGTACAAAACCAAAAACTTATATTACGGACTTTCAGCTATGTTTGGACGAGCGGGTTTCATGCATCAATTCAAGGTGAATGAGTGTTGAATTATTGCTGGAAATGGTCGGTATCCACACAAGAACACTTTTTCATTATACGTTTTTAGAACAAATTGATCATTTCCAGTGATAATTTGACTCGTATTCACCTTGAAGTGATGCTTTGAGAGCCGCCATTTTGAGCGAGATACCGGTAAAGTGAAAATTTCTATATCTTCACAGCGGGGTATACGATTTCTATCTTTCCGCACCTATACATTAAAAAATGCACATTTGTCGCTCCATATTTAACAATGTTTCGACCCGAGGAGGAAATTTCATAAATATGGAGCCAAAATGTGCATTTTTCTCGACTTGAAAAGACCCTATTAGAGACAAACAAAACGAGGGACTCTGAGGTCACATCCATAGAGTAGACTAACTTTGGAAAAGGTTGGGGACACCTCCGAGTTTCTCCGTCCATGGCTAAGGGATTTTCCATTTACTTTGGGAGGCCAATTATTTTACCATAAAGTGTATTTTAGCTTTGTTTCATGATTAATCGATCTGTATTTTTCATCAGTCTGGGGAAAATATACCTTCTGACGTCTACAGCGAGAATTGGACAAAGTGGTGAATCCTGTCCAGGACAATATATGATTGTTTTTTTTTACATTCGTCACCTTGCTGAAAAGAAACTATATTACAATTTTGATGGTTTTCCAGAGCCCTACCTCCTACAAATTAGTAAGGGGGACATTGGCGAACAAGGTCCGAGTTGAGAATTGAATTTAGAGCATTCATTGAAAGAAGTATATCACTAGTTACATAATGCCATATTATAATTTTATTTATTTATTGAAGCTACTGGTGGAAGTAATTTAAGGTACACGGGGTTACTGAAGGACCATTGTGGCTTGTCTGTAGATGCGTGGACGTCAGATGCAAATTGTGATTGATCCCGTGTATCCCAATGGGTAGGGAAGGATGACTGGTTCAGCTGAGAAACCTGGAAAACATAGAGCAATTTGCAAACTCTCAAGCCACCGGGCAAATTATGTAAGGAAACAACGATTTGCTTTTCTGACCAACTGAAATATTCCATACGTCTGAATTTAAAAAAACCAAACACTTTTATTTCCTTTCAATCAGCACAAGAAATCGAGACTTGGTTTGACCTAATTTTTAATGGAATTACAAATACTATTAGAGATGTTTGTTTACTAAATAATATTATGCATGAAGACTCACTTCCGCTGTAGTTTTATGATTACGACGCTTAGTCCCACCAGCTTTGTTAATATCTTGATATTTTCAAGGGAACGTAAATACTTATTGATTGGAATATATATAACTGGAGTACGAAAGAATATCTGTATATCTTTGTGGGTAAAAGGCGTTACATTATCTTAACGGTAGTCTACACACAATCTTCATGAAAAGTGAAGAATTAGACCGGTAACCTGAAAGCCTGCACTTTTCTCTTGATAAATTTATATATATATATAATTTGACGAAGTTATTTAAAATATTTGATGAAGTATATATATATATATATATATATATATATATATATATATATATAATATAAGTGGGAGGTATCTGATTCCGTGAATTCGTCATTCCGTCTAGCTAGAAATATTCCGTCGCGTGGATGGGGCTTCTCGCCCGTGGGCGAATGGGCCCACAAGTACAACTGTAAAGTGAATACATTTAATTTCCAACAGCCCCAAACGCTGCACCCCAAACAACGGTACCGTTATAAAATTATTGAAAAGACGCAAATAAATTTTCAGCTTATATATAGATCTACCTGTACTGTTTTGTCCAACTATTCCAATTTAGCTCCACGACAAGCCCGCAAATACTTTTTTATGGAGCTCACCATGTTGCCAGGTATGAAGAGTTTTATGAGTGTCATCCTCTATTTGGTACATGACACAAGAATAGACTTTATCAGCATTCCCCATGTTTGGTCACGCGGGGGAGGGCATAAGCCACATTTGTTTCAAAAACAAGAAACAAGTGTTGAACGAAAAAGGGAGCCAGCGATGGCGGTTACCGTCAACCGCTTCATATGTAACTCACTTCCTTTCGCATAACTCACCTATACAAACACCTATGGCACAGGTATTGAAAATACATAGAATAAATAGATACTAGAGCCGGTAATCAGATTTAAACCACGAGTAGGATAAGGGTTTTAACCACGAGGCTCTGTCGAGTGGTTAAAACCCCCATTCTACTAGTAGTTTAAATCTGATTACCGGCCTTATAGTACCTTTCTGTTTTATTTATATCATGCTTTTAATAAATAATCGACTTTGTTACTGAAAATGGAAAAAAACCCTGTACTTTCTATCGAAAACACGTGGGTTTTGTTTTGTTTACATCTGCGTCGGTGGGCAGTACTTCCGGCTGCACGTGAATGATTGATTGGCAGCTAGACACATCGTGACAGTTGAATGAATGTACCTTGCTTATTCAGTCAGATTATTATTAACAGTTCTTAAATTTTATTTTAAATATTTAATTGTAAGTATTTTAAACGTAATAAGCCATTGCACGTAGTAGATAGTACCGCAAAACGTCGTATGTTTGAATGAAACATCGCGAAGTGTGAATGTATCGAAGTCGGCAAATTGGGTTATGTCAAAGGTCAAGTTGGATGTTGTTCCTACTATAGGTGTAAATTTTTGTAATGGAATTCTCATTGAAATCGTTTAATCGCAGTAAAAGCTTTTTCCCTGGCTGGTTCTCGGAACCAATCCTCGTCTGATGTTGCGTGGTGTTCACATTAACCCTTTGATACTTTTGTACGTTTTATGACGTACGAAATCAAACAGCGCGTTGATACTTTGTGGTCATTTCTTTTGTTATTAATTTTCGATATTTGAAAGTTTTAACCTCGATTCCTATTTTCTCCCGAACAGTGCTCAGTGACAACTATTGAGCCAAATGTTATCGCAGCTTGATTAAGAATTCTTAACTGGTTGAGTGCTAGAAGCCACTATCAGGGCTTTCAAAAATGAGGATACCAGAGCAAAAACCAACACTTTCCTTGCTTATATTTCATATTTAGTCAAACACAAATAATATTTTGTCTATATAAATTTGTTTTATTACAAATTATTGGAGAGTGCCTGTTGGCACTCTCCAATAATTTGTAATAAAACAAGTTTTGAATAATAAATTCAGACCGCCAACAATAATCTAGCCCTCAACAAGTTAATCACTAATGTGAAAAATATCTTGTTTTTTGTACATTTTGAAAATGTTGAAGAAACTGAATTCCCAGTGACGTTTGAACGTCAGGATAATTAAAGTCTCAAAGGGTTAATATGCGGTGTCTCCAACATAATATGGGTTGAGCACAGCTTAGCTTGGAAAATAACAGCATGTGCGCGATTTATAATGGTGATGCCAAACTGGACCCGTTAATATTCGTGTATATTAGTAACGTCATTAAATATGGATTTTTACGCATTTGCTGATCTCGATAAACACATCGAGAGAGTTGGAACGTACCGAAAAAATGTGTTTACCGAAAAAATACTCCAGTTGAAATGCTGACTAGGATGAAATGCTACTAGGATATTGTAAAAGGAAGTGTAGTAAGACGAGTCACTCTCTCTCTCTCTCTCTCTCTCTCTCTCTCTCTCTCTCTCTCTCTCTCTCTCTCTCTCTCTCTCTCTCTCTCTCTCTCTCTCTCTTACACACACACACATTCGTTACCTTCAATATTAATGGCATATGTAGATCTTATGATTTGTTACACTCTAAAATCAGTTGTGTTAAGAGAGCTTTCCAATAAATTGTACCAAGTCAAGAATTTGGTAACACCTACTAAAATTTTACAAACTTACATCGAATTTCAGGAAATTGCATTGGTCATTATGTCAGGCACGAGTGAAGTGCTGCGTGTCAAACATACAAATTATGCCTGTCGTTGACCATGACAGGCTGCTTATGTGCAAGCTTGCCCCGCAGCTACCCAGCTTTAGACTAGAAATAAAGGCGAAAGTCAACTATAGAATACACAATCACAGCACTATCGTCGTACTGTTGCCCGTGCGTTTCACACTTTCATGTGCACGCTAAAAACTAAATTGTTAAAAACTACACTTGAAGTGCTGTATTTAGCACTTACTAAGTGCTGAACTGGCACTTTGTTCAAGTGTAGATATCCCAGAACGTGACAGGTGTTGACAATAATACCACTTGACAAGTGTAATGTCGCGACACTTAAAAGGAAACAACGCAGATGACGCGGATCAGGCTTGAACTCTCGAGCCTGATCCGCGTCATCTGCGTTGTGTCCTTTTAATTATGTACCCACCAAGCGCAAATCAAATTATGGACGATTCTGGAAGAACCACCAATGTTAGACACATGCCATCCATTCAAGTTTCAGATGTCTGACGATTGTAATGTCTGAGTGCTTAAAGCATTGCACTTTGAGTGTTAAAATCAAACCCAAAGAGTTAGAATGGGTTTAACACCTTGAAAGTGTCAGTTTTAACACTTTAGTTTTTAGTGTGTGGCTGCCCCCAGGAAAGTGGACCAAGTATTCATGAGAACATCATCTAATTAGTTGGATTCCAGCCATCGTTTTTGACGGTGTACAATGGTCCAGTGCTTTAGGTGCTGGACTCCTGAATGTCAGACAGGATTGCCGACGGTTTGATTCCCGGCCGGGGATCAGAAATCAACATTCCAAATGCTTCGAAAACATGATTTTGTTCCTTCAGTATATGCATACACACACATGCACTCCTCCACCCTCCACACACACATGTCAATCCTGACATCGGGGTACGATTTTCAGGATCTCTCTGCACGAATCCTACACGAGGTCGTGTTGATCGTTAGTTTTACAGATATGTTGTCCACTGTAGGCTCTTGTGATATTAGAATAATTTCTGAAATGGCCACTCTCTTATTTTGAAAAAAACACCTCATTTCCACTATATAAACGTGGACACACGCAAAAACCTAAAGTGTTAAACACTACACTTGAAGTGCTGTATTTAACACTTACTAAGTGCTGAACTGGCACTTTGTTCAAGTGTAGATATCCCGGAACTTGACAGGTGTTACAATAATACCACTTGACAAGTGTAATGTCGCGACACTTGAAAGGAAACAACGCAGATGACGCGGATCACCTGACTCTGGAATTCCAGATTGAAGAAGAGACAAAATCACCGCCCTCCTCGGGGAGAGGTAGTACCTTTGCAGGGATGACCTCCTCTCGCACTGGTCCTCACCCGAGCAGGCTAGGAGGCCCTGAGAAGAGGAAGACAAGGAAGAAGAGCCCGTCCACCAAGAGCAGGGATTCCCGGCGCTTGAAGGCTTTTCTGGAAAAGAAGAGAGAGAAGTGTGAGGTAAAGGAGGAGACAGAGGCAGCCACCAGTTCCGCTCCCACTCCCACAGAGGCACCCATCTTGTCCTCAGCTCCACAGCTGGAGACTGTAGATGAGGAAGGTCCTGTGGAGACTGAGTTGGAATCGGAAGTTGTCTTCTCGCCTCTTCCAGAACCCCACTCACCTCTCCCTTCGGCATCAGAAAACCTGACTGAGACCACCACCGAATCAACTCCACCAACTGAAAAAACAACTACTACAACTTGAAAGAGCTATCCATAGAAGTAGAAGAAACAATGAAAAGAGTAAATGAGTACATAAAGAGTCAGACCCTAACAACGGCAGCAGAAAAAATAAAAACAGCCCTCAAAAACTAACCACCACCACAGATACAACTCTCCCAACAACTCCAACAACTACAACATCGCCGACACAGCCTCCGCCTCACAAGAAGAGAAACAAGAAACATAAACGCCGCTAAACCTGTTCCTTCCCTTTCCTCCTTTGACACATCGAGAGATGATGCAGTAATCAAAAACACTAATATATAGTCACTGAGGGTCGAAAGGGGATTGTTCCCCATACCGTCCATGCGCGCCTCCGGCGCGGGAAACCATTTCGTTCGACGCGGATCAGGCTCGAACTCTCGAGCATGATCCGCGTCATCTGCGTTGTGGCCTTTTAATTATGTACCCAGCAAGCGCAAATCAAATTATGGACGATTCTGGAAGAACCACCAATGCTAGACACATGGGAAGTGCCATCCATTCAAGTTTCAGATGTCTGACGATTGTAATGTCAAAGTGCTTAAAGCATTGCACTTTGAGTGTTAAAATCAAACCCTAAGAGTTAGAATGAGTTTAACACCTTGAAAGTGTCAGTTTTAACACTTTAGATTTTAGTGTGCACGTTGGCAGCATGATAAATATGGACACGTAGGCAGCATGCACACACAGCACACACACATGCTACAAACTGGGAGGGGGCGCGGTGGCCCAGTGGTAACGGCATTGGACTTCAAACTGAAAGGTTTACGGTTCGATCCCTACCAGGGGTAACTGCGTTGTATGCTTGGACAAGGCACTTCATCCCAATTGCCAGTGTTGGGACACGGTGGTGTTGTGTACTAAGGCGTTCTGCACGTCGAAGGCGCGATTGTCTTCAACCAATGCAAATCCTGCTTGTACGGAGTTAGTACGTTGGAGAGTTAGACATTTGATAGCCGTTTCTCAATGGGTGTCTCCGAGTGCCCCGGCTTCCTCCCCCCCCCCCCCCCCCCCCCCGTAACCTGTCCGACACGGTGTGACCCTGGACGTGGAAAGTGTCGTTAAAACCACAATAAATAAATATCAGCTGGGAACACAGGGTAATTAACAGGATGTTAATTGTGGCCGTTGGAATAGGAGTTTTACTTTGCAATCGAGGACACAAAAATCTATAGCGCTGTCTCGCTGAGGAGGGGGGGGGGGGGGGGGGTATAAAATTTGCAGTAAGTTTTGCCGGGGTGGCTGGGTGTCAGCGAAGGCCAACGTTTTTTACACCTTTTTGTAAATCTTTTGCTTATGCCCACAAATGCAATAAACAACTGAATTTAGAATACTTAGTTGTTTAAATAGAGGATATCTACGCTGTTTTGGTGAATATCGGGAATTATCTCATGAGTGTGAACCTGAAAGTTTTATTTTTCACAAGCGCTTTCGTGAGTGAAAAATAATACTTTCAGGTCCATACGAATGGGATCATTCCCGATATTCACTAAAACAGCGTAGATTTTCTTTTTATTTACCGCGCAATATTCAACCAATTGGCCTGCAAACAGTTTCAAGACAATAACAAAAAGCTGCCGATCCTTCCTTCAAGGCGACGTCGTGCATCGAAGCGTAACGTCATTTAGGTACGCTACTGAAAATTCGTCGTGTGGGCCTGGAAATATTAGCAAGCGCTCGTGAAAAATAAAAATCTCAGGACCACACTCAGGAGATAATTCCAGACACTGACAAAAATAGAGTTGATTTTCTTTTTTATTATATGCCGCGAGACATTTTATTGCACAATATTGAGGCCAATTCAACCCCAAATGCGTACGTTTCAAAACAATAACAAAGATCAGCTGATCGTTCTTTCAAGGCGAAGTAGCGTGACGTCATTTAGGAAGCTACTAAGGGATATTCCTCGATATCCATCAAGTCGATGGATATCGAGGAATATCTTTTAGATAATTTGCGATAATTCACAGGCAAGCCTATAATAAAACACATTATAAAACAGTATAGACCATAATTAGGCAGTGGATAACTGTATTAGCACCTGCGATTGTTCATAACGGTATTTTCTGTCTCAAGCATGGGGGGGGGGGGGGGGGGGTGGGGGGAGTCAGGCAAAAAATTACGGATACAAGGTGAAAAGTTTTACATTTTCAATTTTTGGGACCCACCACTCCGGAATGCAAATTTTTGCCATCCAGGTCTTGGACACCCACCCCTCCCACACAGTTTTTCCTCAAAGACAATTGGGGACCCACCCCCAATTTATAAAATCTGTTTAACGAAGTATTCGAATTACCTAAATAAAAAAAAAATCAATACTTTTCCCAAACATGAAAGGTGCCGCAAACCAACTTGCCCGATATCCCAGCCCTGCTCTTGGGCAGACAAGTCATCCCTAGCCACAGATGGCCCCAAAACAATCTCTCTGCATATAAAGCCACAACGGAAATGCAGCATCAGACCCCCAGGTAACCACTGGAACCCGCCTCCACCAACTGAATTGCAGAAATACACCCATTCATGTTTCAAGCAACACAACCCTACCCCGATGTACAACATGTCTATGATGTTCAGATACCAGTCAAATCTCACCACCAAGAAGCCCTGCCCAAAATATATTGTTCGCACCTGGATATCTTCAACTGTCCACAAGAAATAGTGGGTTTTCATTTCATTACTTTTCGGTTAATTTAAATGTTTAGTTTGTACAGCTGCACTGTATGCAAACATTTTTGCATAATGTTACAAAAAATGTAGTAAACGATAATGTTATAAACTCCGCATAATGTTATAACTTTTTTCTACCAGTTATGTTATAAAAATCGACGCATAATGTTTTTACTTTTTTCAACCCGTTATGTTACAACAAATTAACCGATAATGTTATAACGTCTGATTACTAATTCCAGTTACAGCTATAGTATATGGACTTTACCACTTACCATTTATTGCCGCATAAAGGTATGTAATATTCAAACTAAAGGTTTCTGCTCTGGTTAAGGCGAGGAGACACCCCCCTCCCCCAACTCCCGGATGTTTATCATAGAATTACCTAGTCACGTTACATAGACGCGGATTATCCTGGTATCTCAATCATGTGACGTCATTGCCATGATCATCCAGTGCCCAACATGGCGAAGGTGGGGGAGGGGTGCTATTTTATTCGGTTGTACGTTGACCAACATACGTAGTCTCCGCTTCCAGAAATGTAGTGTACCATAGTCCCCTGACGCCTTTGGGGATGGGCAAATGCCTCTGTTTCTGCTTGTTTTGGGCATCTAAAACTCATTTGTCGCATATTTCTTAGTCATAAGAATATCTTATTGTTCATTAATTTGACATTTCAACAACTAACAGTGAACAAAAATGAGGTGGAGTTAAAAGAGGTCGAAAAGTTGGATGGAGCGAGGTACATATGGTGGATGTGGCGGGTTGGTAGTGTCGCACGGAACAAGAATAAGATGCGGGACTGGGTAGGAAGAGGAATGGGGTTTAGGAGGATTGAAAGGGGTGGGCAGGGATTAGGCTGAGAAAGAGAGGAGGTCATGGATTAGTACATCAGGGTGATTGTGCAGAGAGGGCTATCTGAGAATGCTATAAGGGAGTAGTACTAGACGGTATGATAATATAGACGGTGGAGATGTTGGAAGAAGTGGACGTGATGAATTTGGGATTACAGGTTCTGGAAAAGGCGGAATCACTAGAACAGGCAGTATAGGGAGAAGGAGGAGATTGTGGAGGAGGAGTTGTGTTGATGTTGGTGTTGTGGCGGTGTTGGTGATGATGTTGAGTAGTTATGTATGTTGAAAATGAGCTATTTTGTAGGACCCCGGGGCAGGACCCCGGAAGTGACGTCATGTCACGTGACTGGGCGGTCATGTTGAGTTGTCATGATAGTGCACGTGGGTGGCCATATTTTGACGTCATTATCATGATAATAGGTGGTAGGAGTGCGTATGTGCAGCGCGTGTTGTTATAGGGACACGTGCTCCGTCTCATCCCTAACAAACCGACAATAGATATTGAATTAATCCAAACAACCCGACAATCTTCAGAAAACTGACCCAAACACTCCCGAAAACACTCATCGTGCTCATTTTCATAGCTTTCACGGGATTCCGTGGATTTATTGAAGTTATAACATTATCGGTTAATTTGTTGTAACCCAACGGGTTGAAAAAAGTTGTAACATTATTCGTCGATTTTTACCACATAACGGGTTGAATAAAGTTATAACATTGTGCAGAGTTTATAACATTATCGGTTGTTTACTACATTTTTTGTAACATTATGCGTTGGTGTAACATTATGCGGCGTTGTAACATTATCGGTTGTAACAGGGTTAGCATAGCTGACAACAGCGAATAATCAAGTCGGTGAAAAATAGAAAAACATCATCTGAGTGTAGACTCTTATGTACCTGATAGGCTTGTCTTTTTTTCTGGCAGAAGAGGGGGGAGGTGGGTCCTGAAAATAGCCGCAAGCAAATTTTTGGTATGGCTTCCTGCAATATTGAACCCCCCAACCCCAAGCTGTCCCGACTATTCGAATTCGATTAGTCGACTATCGATTGTTTACGACATAATCGATTAGTATATTCCATAGTCGAATAATTGGTAACAGTTTACTACTCCTTTTAAATGCTTAGACATTGGACACACCTCTTCATTGAGAAACGTGCACACTTAGGTTACACATTTAACAAATTTCCCCATCGGCTTGATGAGTTAAAATCCAGATTCTAGAGAAATGTATATTTTTGACTACATATTTAACAAATTTCCCCATTAACCCTTTACCTAACACGAAAAGCAGACGACACTTGCAAAATTAATTCTTGAATAACTAATTTTTTTCATTTTTTGTCTCAAAAACATAGGTTATGACCCCTCGTTGGAACGAGCTCGACGAGCTCGTTCCAACGAGGGGTCATAACCTATGTTTTTGAGACAAAAAATGAAAAAAATAATGAAAATTAATTGGCGATTTTTGAGAATAGCGCTGGCCGGTTTTGGCCGTTACGTTGGGTAAAGGGTTAAACCTTTTACTGCCACGCCTATTTTAGCCATATATGGAGGACCTCAGTGTACGCCTGTATGCGCGGAAGTTTAATAAAATTTATGACATACTTGAAACTCTATCATCTGATTAATTGTTGGAAAGCGCTCTCTGAGCCCTTTCCAACAATTAATCAGATGGTAAGCTTGATCTGCGCATACCAGAAAGTGCAGGTAATCATCATAAAATAGGTAACAATAGTCGCTTTCGGTAGCGAAATTTATTCGCAGTTGAAAAATCCGAAACCGAATCTTCAGTCACGTAATATAACAAAGAGTCTGTGCCTCTTCTCAATAGGATTGCAATGACGTGAAATATAATTCTGCCCTAAACTCTTTTACTCTTTCTCACTCTCTCTCGGTGCTTGCGACGCACGGTCAAGGAGTCCTTTCAACAAGTACACTTTCCCCAAATCCAAAGTGGTCCATATAGGATTTTCGTTTTTTTTAGGGTATCTTTGTTTTCTTTGTACTTTTAAGGGGTCACTTAGGTGTACGCCCCTTCGTTTTTAAATGAAATATGCCAAAAACAGATTATATTCTGAAGTTACGTCAAAACTTGAAAATGGCGCCAAATCGAGAAACCAAAAAAATACATATCTCCTAATTTCTGAGCTCTACAACTAAAATGTCAAAGAAATCCAACGTATTTTAGATTTTCACTATATGCCCCCCCCCCCCCCCGCCACACCCATGTCAGAACACCTCTATCCACATTGGAGGGGGACATGGGGTTGTATAGCCTCGCCATTAAAAATATTGGGGGACGAGCCAACAAGGAGGGACGGGATCCGGGTACGGGCCAAGCTCGGCTCACAGAGCTGAGTTGGGACCGCACTATGATTTTCTTCCCTGCCGAGTGAACTCGAAATATAGGTTCGTTCTTCGTTAGGTGTGATTCCTAATCGCAACAGAAGCTTAAAACACCGAGTCTTAATCTTTTGCGTCTGTGCGCGTCTGCAGCTCTGACTGCCGGGGGATCCCGACTAGCAATATTAATTACTTTGTGGCAACATTGTTCTGATTTGGATTCAGTTTATCCACTCTGTCGGCTAGTTTAGCAAATCTACATCACATACCTTATACATGTGTCCTTTGATAGAACTCTCATTGAATGTTCCTGTCCTTTGAAATACACACAGTTCATGCAGAACTCAGAACTTCAATATGCGCTTTCGAGCTTGCGCGAATTGTCACTGTCGACCTTGGGTCGATATTCACAGCACTCTGGTACTAAACAGGCTACTACACGATCAACCTCTGCGTTCCTAAGGGCTAATACCCCAATACAACAGCCTACACTTTGAGACAGGTGCGAGTCGATCGTCGCTGATGACATCTGAGCTTAGCCGTTACTTGTGTCCGTAATCTACTCTCTGCTAATGCCCCCGACTGCAAAAAAAATTCCAAGTCGAAAGAGTGAAAAAGGTCCATAACTCTGGAAAAAATATGTCGAAGAACAGTGTGTGAAGTTTGATAGCTGTGTCATTTATTAATACGGAGCTATGTAAATTACAAGAGAGCGTTTTTAACTCTTTACCTAACATAGCGGCCAAAAAGCGGCCAGAAAATTAGCCAGGATAAGCCTACCACAGCCTAAAATATATCTGATATCTCTGAGGTTTCTCGGTGAAACCATACAAATATGGATGTCATTAGAACCAGCTCGTGTGATATCCATATTTGTATGGTTTTATTGAAAAATTGTGAAATTTGTTTTCGAAAAATATGAAATTTAATTTAATTTTTAAAAACACTGTGTTAGGTAAAGGATTAATGAAAACTGTCTACGATGACTTCTTAAAAGATGAAATAATAGAATAAAAGTTCATCCACATTCATAATGCTGGTGATAAATTTATACTACAATACTTTCCATCCTGATCATTTCTCTTATGAGAAAACAGCGAGAAGGAACCTGTTCTTCTTGGTCTTTGTTGTCTGTCAACGTAAATGATCACACACTTATTGTATGCGGATCACCAGAAACAGATTTTCACTGATGTATTGGTCACTGCGAAGCTTCGAAGATTGTATTCGACATCAACACAGATGGCCTGATTCGGGATGGACATCGAATAGGCTTCCTGCATGATTCGTTTATTTTCGAATCTGGCAATTCATGTTTTTTTCACAAAGTCACTATGGCAAATGTCTTCTTGATGGGCTGAATTATCCCGCAGAAAATGAAAGAATAGTTCGGTTCAATCGGCATGTTTGTCTGCCGAACAAGTTATTACAACATTACTTGTAAAATGGAGAGCGGGAATCCCGCTGTCCACTTTATTACACATCCATTAAACTTGAAACCCTTGTATTCAACGGAAACCGCCTCTTTGATCTAAATGTTTCTGTATTTAACTGGTGATGTTCAAGCCGTAACTTTTTTCTCAGCACCGTTTATACTAGTTCCTTTCCCATCGAGTCATAAGTTACGCTTCGAAAAGTTTCCATATTTCGTTATACAATTATCGATCGTCTGTCGCGTTGTGTGAAAATGAAAACATCTGAAGCAAAATAAAGTCGGTTCACAAAAAATTAGTTAACCAAAAATGAGATAATATTAAAAAAACCCAATCATTTCCAACGACTACATTAACCCAGTCCCATGGCCGTCTCGTTTGCGGATCCCGTTATATCTAAATTGGTCAACTTTATTCGGTAAATCTTCGGACATCTTGACATGCTTCGAACGTCTTTTAAAAAGTTTCTGCCAGCTGTTTTGCAAACCTGCACAAATTTGTTCTTATATTTTTACGAACTGTATTAGCCACCAAATGGTTAGGCATAAATGGACACCAGCCGAAGAGAAACAGCGATACGAATTTAAAAAAACACGCCTGGTTCCCAAAAGGTTGTTTTTTTATCGTTCCATTTGATCAGTGCAGCTTCAAACAAAATTATCGGACTCTTCACCTTTGGAGTTAAACATCGGAATTAAAATGTGTTTATTTAAATGAATTTTAATGCATGGGATGTGTAATTACACAGAACGCGATGTGTGTTTGAATCGGTGGGTGTTCTACATAACTCGTTGGAATGGCGTGGTCATATTTAGCTCGAGCCTACGGCTCTCGTGAAAAATTACTATGCCATTCCAAATCGTTATGTAAAACACACACCGATTCAAACACACATCGCGTTCTGTCTGTTTATAAGTACGGCCGTAGCAATGTAACTTGTGACCTCTGCACTATAGTAGTCATGCTACCCGTTGCAAGCGTAACTGGCAAGATGAATGGAAATTAATTAAAATAACAAGAGACTGTTTCCGATTCGAATCGGATTTGATGTCGACATCGGACCTCGATTCAATTCGAGATTCGATTAGAGGATGGAAATTACTACTCGCAGGCTCTACACACTAAAAACTCAAGTGTTAAAACTGACACTTTCAAGGTGTTAAACCCATCCCAAATCTTAGGGTTTGATTTTAACACTCAAAGTGCAATGCTTTAAGCACTTAGACATTACAATCGTCAGACATATGAAACTTGAATGGATGGCACTTCCCATGTGTCTAGCATTGGTGGTTCTTCCAGAATCGTCCGTAATTTGATTTGCGCTTGGTGGGTACATAATTAAAAGGACACACAGCGCAGATGATGCGGATCAGGCTTGAGAGTTCGAGCCTGATCTGCGTCATCTGCGTTGTTTCCTTTTAAGTGTCGCGACATTACACTTGTCAAGTGGTATTATTGTAACACCTGTCAAGTTCTGGGATATCTACACTTGAACAAAGTGCTAGTTCAGCACTTAGTAAGTGTTAAATACAGCACTTCAAGTGTAGTTTTTAACACTTTAGTTTGTAGCGCGTACTAACGCCCAATATATGCTTATTGGTGTAATTTTGACTGAAGATTGAATCCCGAGAAAGGGGAGGTGGAGGGTGTCACTTCTCGAAAAATTCCTTGTCTTATCGGACAGTATAGAGCAACGCAGGGTTGACTATAAATGGCACGTTCAAAGACCTTCACATAGGTATAGCACTGTGTCAGATTTGTCTAGTTTGACGATATGTGGGTAGGGCAGCCCTAGAAATTAACCAAGACAATCGCCAATGCCTTGTTAAAAACCCTCGCATTCAGCCACGTCTTTTACCGCGACATTGCCAATTGTCGTGGCTGTTGCGGCGACTGAGGATTTTTGTCCGAAAGCTCGCCGAGAAGCAAAGGTATGTGTTCATAAGAACCGTCTGGCAAATTTATGGGCAAATAAGCTTCCCTACCTCGCCACCCCTTCTCAAATAAGAAGAAGATATGTGAGGGTCTGAAATTTGGGATTCGATACCCACTCATCGGAAGATAAAACTTGGTTCGTGTTTCAGAAGGTTGCTTATGACACATCCACTTTTTGAGGAATCCCTCCCATTACGAATGCCATCACTTGCAATAAACAACGACATGGGGTGACAGGTGCTCCGTTTATTGTTCGCTTACATTACACCACATAATGGAATGATCTTTAATTGCACAGCAAAAACTGCTACTGCCGTACCTCCAGCTGACACAGCAAAAACAGTATTTTGCAACGCTGCTATTTTCTTTTATATGATTGTTCGATGGAAAAGTGTTGTTAGTAAAAACTTTCGAGCTACTATTTGAAATCACAGAAGAACGCATATGTGAAGTAGACTGTGTTCTTGGGTGCTGAGTGGGTGTGGTGGGGAGTGGCAGGACACATTTCAATTCCCTTCTTCATTGACAAGTAGAAGGTGTGTACTCAGTGGTCTAAATCATAGTAAATTTGATCTTTGGGACTTTCAATCAATCTCTGTGAATGTATTATCAGATTGTTTTCGAGGTATTGAAGGCAGGGATGTGACGACTATCAGTGAGATACGGAGATGACTGATTTATCGGAGTAGAGTTGTCCCGACTGTATTGGCTCAAGTACCGACTTGCAACATATTCCAACTACATCCCATTGGCAAGCTTTCATAGAAGGCATGCCTTGCAGATGTAGTGTTCCAATCTTAATCAGTCGGAATTACAGCCCAATTACAGCCCAAAATTCAGAATTTCTGGAAATTTATTCTGTGTATAAATACATGTGGTAGGCGTAACGTATGGGATTTCCAACCTCTTACTTTCATAGCTTTCATAGAAGGCATGCCTTGCAGATGTAGTGTTCCAATTTTAATCAGTCGGAATTACAGCCCAATTACAGCCCAAAATTCAGAATTTCTGGAAATTTATTCTGTGCATAAATACATGTGGTAGGCGTGACGTATGGGATTTCCAACCTCTTACTTCGTTGAAACGAACCGTACTCTAATTTGGTCATTGTGGGCATCCAACATACCTAATCGGGTACCCTCTCCTGCCAAATAAAAGTGACATCACACTGTTATTATTTTTTGCAGAAAGAGGACAGGGCACCACCAGGATTATGAAAGTGAGTTACTTTCATTAGAATATCCGATCAGCAAGTCCGCCAAAAAACAACAACACCTGAAAGCAGCATTTGTTTGAAGAAAATATTGTAAAATTTCATCCATGCACACCATCCAGGCTTATCAGAATTTAAAATGTGCGTACCTGAGGAAAGGTCCTGCAAAAATGTTTTTTGCGTAATCTCCCACTGTTGTATTCCCCATCGCCTTGAGTTCCTTTTTCATGTCATTCTTTTTCTTTGATCCATGTCAAATTTACAGGAGCGAAACGGGTATTGTCAAGTGCCATTTGTGAGAATTTTGCGTATACGCTAAAAACTAAAGTGTTAAAAACTACACTTGAAGTGCTGTATTTAACACTTACTATGTGCTGAACTAGCACCTTGTTCAAGTGTAGATATCCCAGAACTTGACAGGTGTTACAAAAATACCACTTGACAAGTGTAATGTCGCGACACTTATAAGGAAACAACGCAGATGACGCGGATCAGGCTCGAACTCTCGAGCCTGATCCGCGTCATCTGCGTTGTGTCCGTTTAATTATGTACCAACCAAGCGCAAATCAAATTATGGACGATTCTGGGTGAATCACCAATGCTAGACACATGGGAAGTGCCATCCATTCAAGTTTGAGATGTCTGACGATTATAATGTCTAAGCGCTTAAAGCATTGCACTTTGAGTGTTAAAATCAAACCCTAAGAGTTAGAATGGGTTTAACACCTTGAAATTGTCAGTTTTAACACTTTAGTTTTTTTTTATATATATAACTGCAGCTATCACTCACGTAATTTTGATTGGCCTGCCATCACTATTATTTGACACCATCACTTTTATTTATTGAGCCCAACAATGTGCAGCATCGCCATTATTTGGTCATCACTATTATTTGGCAGCAGAGGAGAAAACAACCGACCTCCATTTTAACTGGTAGAGTGCTAAGTTATTTTTGGTCATCAAAATTTGTTCAGTGTCTCTGCCTTGTTACAAGTCATGGGAGAGTGCCAAGGGGAACTCTCCCATAAATTGTAACAAGACAAACTCATACAGACTAAGTAATTTCATTTTCAAGATAATATGAAGCACATCCACAGAATATGACACCTTTAGGCTGGGGTCACCACTCTTCATCTTAAAGCCCTGATAGTGGCTTCTAGCACTCTACCAGTTAAAAACCGACTACTGCATGCGTGCGACTGAAGTCCAAGTATCAAATCTCTAAAGAAAGTATATGGTTACTGGCAAGAGAGAATCGATATTACATCAAAGACTAAAATCAATATGAAATGTCCCGACTGGAAAACAATTATTGTGAGTGGGAGGGGGTTGTCGCTGACCACCTTTATTTGTGGGCGTGGGCAACTAGCAACGTTTTAGGGTCCCATGTCCTTAGGACGAGTAGACAATCGTGGCAACAAACCAACACACACTTGCACACACCATTCAACACCCATACATTGACAAAGCAATACACGTATAATGCATCATCATTGATCACCTCATCTCCCCTAACACCATACACCACCATCAAATAGATCTATGCTCCAAAGAAACTAACCTAATATGGGTGTTTTGTAATCAAGGTAAAATCTAATAAAATATGTAAAAGTCATAGGCGTACAGGGGTTATTTTTTTGTTGGGGAGGGTGGGGGTTGGGGAGTGCCTGTACACAATTCGTGTCCTGAGTTGCAATGTTTTCTTTGTGCCAGTAGGCACATAGAACACGTTGGATTTCGGAGGGCTAATTACCCGAAACATATCTACAGTTTTACCTAAATTTCCCGAATTTAGCCCAATTTTGCCCGAATTTTTCAACCCACAGCCAGCGCCCATCGGATACTACCCCTGGCCCGAAGGCCAATGGTGAAAATTGTGCTTTAATATATTTTTCACACTGTATTTGATATTTGAATAGCAACATCCTAATTACGAAACGTTTAAGTGAGGTGGCAACTGTCAGGATGGAAAAAGCGGCGGCAGTGTGTTCGGAGAAATGTTTAACCCTTTCTCTAATCCAACAATTTCATTCTACTTTTCTCTATTATACAAACTTTTTCTCTCTCTCTCAATCTAACTTTCATTACTTTTTACTTATATGTTACTCTGTTACGTTTTACCTAAATCGTTATATGCATATTTTGTTTTTTCTACAAGCGCAGAGATTTCATTCAAATTTTCGGTTTCGGAAGCTCTGTGAACTTCGGAACAATATATATTTGAATGATTTCTTGATATTTCAATCTTACCCCGTTTTGCAAAAGTCCAGACATCTGGTTAGCGGAAACCTACTTTATAGTCACACAATCGGAGTTTTGTGTATATGAGCGCTATCGATTTCTGATTTTAATTTATTCATATGTGCATATATATATATATATAATCAAGTGGGAACCACAACAAAAGATTTCTACGCTTTCCAGAGTTTTTTCTTTTACAATTAACTTTTTAAACGCCTGTTTGCAAAAACGGTCGTATCATGTAAATGGCCTGTCCGTCCGTCCGTCCGTCCGTCCGTCCCGTCCGTCCGTCCCGTCCGTCCGTCCGTCCGTCCGTCCGTCCGTCCCGTCCGTCCGTCCGTCCGTCCGTCCGTCCGTCCGTCCGTCCGCTCCCACTCAGAGGACTTGTGAGGTGAATTGCACGTACAAACCGGACTTGTGTGGTTTTTCGTAGTTGTGAGGTGCAACTCACAAAAAGACAACAGCTGTGAACACAATAACCCCACAAGACTCCAAATTTCAACTGCAGCTCAGAAGTTTTCGGACAAACGGACGGCCAACTTTGAAACGGCTAAGATCGTAAGCGAGAATCCTGAAAATCATTATTCTACCACGTGGTACGAGTATCCAATTAAACAGTGTTGCTAAATGAGCCAATGAAAAGGGGCAGTTTGGAAAAGGGCGTGATCAGTATTCCATATTTGGTAACTGGAGATTTTCGCATGCGGAACGTAATTTTGGAAATGTTAACCAGGGCCGAATAAATGTATAATTTTACTTTGGTAAGTTGAAAAGTCGTTAGTAGTCATTGTCCGACCAAAGCATTTTAGGTTCGTTTGTCGAACAGCAAACCTTGAAAATAATGTGTTTTTATTAACAAGCCTTCAGTTGATGCCAACGATGACGTAACATCGCGAATGTACACAACTTGTCACAAGCTAGGATCGAGCGCTATCTAATTACCACACACACCTTCACAAATGACGAAAGCGATCAAATGAATACAGGACAATCGGGCCATGTAAGATTCAGACCAGATAATTTTTGGACGATCCCATCCAGATCAGGGGTGGCGCCAACGGTGTCAGAATAGCTGCGGCTCCCTCCCGGCCTGGAATTTTTGCCAATTCATCAGGAAGGCCACAGTTGTTGGAATGGGGTCCGTCGTTTCACTCAATTTACACCCAATTAATACCCAGTTAACAACAACGTCAAAAAATTGTTTTTTGAGGGGGTGAATTCTAGGAACAAGACTATAGTGCCCGATCGAACCCGTTACTTCGTCGGACAGTTTGAGGTAAGCTGCCACAGAAAATTTAAACAACATTATAATATTTAAACATGAACCTGAAACTAAGAAAATACCCCCCCCCCCCCCCAACATAACCCTTTAGTAACTTTACCCAACGCTGATAGCAGACGACACTTGCAACAAAAATTCTTACAGAATTAAAATTTTCCATTTTTGGTCTCAAAACCATAGCTGCTGACCCTTCATTGAAACGAACACAAGAGGCTTGTTACAATGAGGGGAGCCATAAGCTGTTTTAATATAATGCAGCAAAATTGTGAAAGTGGGGGGGGGGGGGGGGGGCTCCATTTTTTTCCAGATAACCACGGAGGTGTAAGATGGAAAATATGTTATTAAGGGTACGATAGTGAGGGGGAGGGGTGGGAATTGAAGGACACTTTGTCATCGCGTATGGCACAAATATGCAGCAATATTATATGCAACTCCAGAAAGGGAGTACATGCACACGTCTTACCATAGTCCAAACTTGGACCCAAATCTGTTACCTGTATATAATTTTGACTCAAAAGGATGTACCAAACCCCAAACATATTTTCTGACTTTTGTTCCTAGTGTGGACTAGTGTTATTCTTACTCTAATAAATAATTGGGATGTGGCTCAATATGGGTGGTGGGGGGAGGGGGCGTCCTGTAGTCTGTAACATAATTTGGAGAGGCTAATTTTGTTAGAACCAATTCTATCTCACACGATCAATGTGACCATATTGGTAGTGGAGGGGTGGGAGGGGGGGGGGGGGTGTATCATCGCGTATGTCATTAATACACAATATCTCAACATATAAAATGTACAGCGACGCTGGCAGCATTATGTTGCTAATTTTGTTAGAACCAATTCTATCTCACACAGTCAATGTGATCATATTGGAAGGGGGGGGTGAGCGGGGGAGGGGGGGGGGGGTAGCAGAGACCGACCTGGACACACGCCAGTGCAAATTTGGCTCCCAGGCTTCATGACCTGGCTCTTAAATCTCAGGCATAGGCTTCTTAATTGGCGCTTAACTTCTAAGGTCTTATTTCAAATTTTGGTATGTCTTAATTTTCTCTCCATGGATAATCTAGAGGTGCTTTTATTAAATATGATTATAACTTATTGTGGTTTCTGTGTATCTTAGCACTTCAATCAATGTCTTGGTCACATTAATCTTCACATTGGTTTCTGATCAAGTCTTGGCTGCCTAAATAGGCAGTCAAGACTTGATCAGAAACTAATGTGAAGATTAATGCTTGCTGTGGTGTACTAAATAAAAATGATGAGAACAGCTATCATAAAACTGCAGTGTATGTTACAAACAGCAGTGTAACTCCACATGTCAGAATCTGGCTAGTAAATTTTAAAAATAGGCTCCAAGACTGGTGTGTATTTTAGACAGTCCTGGTCGGTCTCTGGGAGGTAGGTATTCTGTTATCGCGTATGTCATGAATACACAATGGGTTCGATCGGCGCACTATAGTCTTGTTCCTAGAATTCACCCAAAAAAACAAATTTTTGGCATTTTTATTAACTGTGTATTAATTGTGTGTAATTGGGCGAAACGACAGACCGATTGGAATGGGGTCTGGACTTTTCGTCGGAAAGTCAGTTCGGTGGAACTTAAAATTTTTAATTTGGACACTCCGTCGAAAATATTTTAAATTTAAAAAAAATGACTTGCCACTGATATTGCTAATTTGGGTGAACTGGCTATACTAAAGGGGTATTGGGGTATCCAGATGCCGAACACATCTGGCTTGAGTGCCGAAGGCACAAGCTTTTTGATGGGGTGTGGGGGTTTTACCCCCTCCCCCTGCCCCCCCCCCCCCAGAAAAGTTTTTGAAAAGGGCAATCAAAGGAAACATTCTGGTAGCTTTTGAAGCAAAAACCTCTTGATTTTTTTGAATGTCAAAAGTTGTATTTTTTAACAAAATGTTTCAAAAATCCCAATAGAAAGAACCCCATAACATTTTGGGGACGGTTCAGACAATTCATGTCAACATTCGTTGCCGACGTAAAGCAGACGCAAATTGCGTTGTACATACAGGAGGGGGGGGGGGGGGGGGGTCTTCCAAAAAATTCCAGACACAAGGCCGGGGTGGGTGAGTGGTCGGATGGGGGCCAAAACACCTTTTTTCCTGGAGTTGCAATTTTTTTCCTGGTGGTTTTTTTTCCAATTATTTTCACATAACAAGGCTATATTGTTGTTTAGTAGTCTAATAGGCACCTGTTTGTCAGGTAGGGTTAGTGAATAAGGCCCCACTAGGCTGATTAGGGGATTTGTTATCTTTTTTTGTAAATTAAATTAGATGCATTAAAGAATAGTGTACTCCAGTTTGACTAAAAACAATCAGTTGAAATTTATGAATTTTAATTTGGGAATGGTTAACATAATTTTCATAGCTGAATCATCACGGCACAATTTGGATTTTACAATGAGTAGCAATGTATTTAGCAGAACATCTAAAATAATGTAAAAAATTTATGGAAAGCAATCTAAATGCCCAGTTTCTCTGGGTAGAGCTCTTGTAACCTGAAACTAATGAAAATTCTCACTGTGCATCTTTGATATAAAACCTCACTTACTCAATTCATGCTCATAGTGATAGTGCCAGGGTTTTCACAGAGGATTTGTCTGGCAATCTCGTGAAAACATGAAACAAAAGTTACAGTTAATATTTGAATTGAAAACTGGCCCTGACTGAGCCAGAGTATATAGATGAGTAGCTGAGCATAATACTATGCAGAAGATTATTTTAATCCTCTATTTGATGTTCACAAAAATAGTCTAATTCTTACATTATATGCTGTTATATGCAGAAATCAATGCTGACATTTTTTTCGGAGACGGACCAGGATGGACAGTGAGATTTACAATAGTGTTAGGTGACAGATTTTCAGCTTTCCAACGCTATCAACTATCTTTTGAGTAATGACAATTGGCTGAAACCTCAAACCTAGACACTTAGCTTGTAGTCAGGTCATTAAAATTAAAACTTCTTCACTAAATTTAAACTGTTTCTTCAGTCTCGGAACTTAACACATGAATGATAATTATTATGAGAGCATTGAGGCCAGAACTTTCAGTTCAGCATTTGTAATTCATGCACTTCAATAATATGCCAGTATACACTATGCCATAGTGCATATAGGCATATTATTGAAATGCATGAATTACAAATGCTCAACTGAAAGTTCTGTCATCAGGTATTTGAACCACCAGAACATAAAGATGTGAAAAAAAAAGTTATCAGATAAGGATTCAAATTAAGGCAAGGATTGACAACTGGAAGCTCAGTGTAATACTTTTTCATTACCCACCGTGGTGATACACTGAAAAAATATAGGTGGTGGGGTGGGTGCCCAAGTGGTCAGAGAAAAAAAAAAATTTTTTGCACGTGGGTGGGTGGGTGGTGGTCAAAAGGTGGAAAAAAATATTTTAGGCCTTGTGTCCGGAATTTTTTGGAAGATCCCCCCCCCCCCTCCCCTGGTACATAGGCAAAATTTTTGCCAATGCAAACTCCACTTTCGATGATCACAAATACATGTAAAAATCAGAAACTGAACAATCCAGCCAACTTATAAATTGAAAAATGTTAGCCCAACAATTGAATAATTTCAGTAATTGTTACGTGGCAAAACTCACATAAAAAATTACGGTAGACTACATTGTCTTTGACAACATTTTTTTTTTTATTCCAGACCCCTTTAATCTAGAAGCAAAGTGATCACTTTAGTTGATTTATTTACCTTTGGTGGTTTTGAAAAGTCCATTAGAGATAAACAAATTTTCTTTTCAAACATTAATTGACAAGCACGTGTTGTCAAAAATCACCAAACAGTTGTGTGTCAGGGGTTCATGGTGGGGAAAACAGAAAAGTCTGGTGTGGAAATACAGTTAAAACTAGAAGTTCTGTCATGAATTGCGCGGAAATAGCACGTTGATCTGCGCGCTTTTTTTCGTAGTTTGGGCGTCAAATTCTGTACATATGGCCTGAGCACAAGCAATGTTTCAGCCAATGGACCTCTGGGTAACCCGGAGGTCCATTGGCTGAAACATTGCTTGTGCTTGCTATGGATAGGCAGGAGAATCTACCATGGTTTGATTGCCATTCAATATGGAAATTGCTTGAAATTCCTACGCGCAGTTAAGGCCAGATAAGCGCACAGTTCATGACAGGACTTCTAGCTTTAACTGTAGAGGGAGCGGGACGTTTCGGCCCTTTACCAGTTCGGCCCCGGGACCTTTCAGCCCGGAACGTTTCGGCATCGATATTTTTTTAAACCTAAGACGAAAAGTTACCGGGGAAAATATTGAGGTCGAAACAACCCTGAACCGAAATAGAAGACAAAGTTCAATGCTGTGATTTTGTTAAACCGCACTGAACCTCATGCAGTCCAGACTGTTCCTAATTAATATTCAGAAGTTACAGGAACAAACAAAACAAAGCAGTGTTTTGTAATTTATGTGAGTGGATTATTTTCTTTATTGATGTCACAAACTTAAACAAACATCACACAATCTTTTCATGAACACTTCTCGATTGCATTGAACATTAAAGTGGCTATATTGGCATCATTTGAGAAGTGTGAAAATTACGCTGAATGATCATCTCACCTTCCGACAATGTATATGTATATGTATGTAGGTCAGTCCCATTTCAGTCTTCTTTACCGACTTTGTTTATTCATGTTTTGGGTCACCCCAGTCCATCGTTATTTACAAAGATTTATCAGTCGAACTATGGGGCCTGCGTTATTTAAACGTATCCACAGCAATTCGGCCTATTTTGAATGAAAATTCTGATTTATAAAAAGTGCCGACGCAAACTGTATTTTAGCTGACGTCAACTGCTTTTGGCTCGGCATTTTGATTGCCGAGTCCAATTCCCTGAATTGTAGGGGCTGGTTGGGCTATACCATTCAACAATGAACAGAGGCTTTTACATTACGGATATCCCTAATGTTGATGTTCTGATTCCAGAATCAAATCATTCACTGATTAACCCTTTACCTAACATAACGTCCAAAACCCTTTACCTAACATAATGGCTATTTTTCTTATATTTTCATTTTTTGGTTCCAAAACATAGGTTATGACCTCTCATTGGAATGTGCGCGTCACGCTTGTTCCAATGATAGGTCATAACCTATGTTTTTGAAGGAAACAATGAAAATGTTTAGTTACATATGTATCCAAGAACTTTTTTTATGCGTGTCGTCTGCTACTAGCGTTAGGTAAAGGTTAACCCATTATCCAACACTAGTTATAGACAAAAAACAAACAGAACATTTTTTTCTTCCATAGTTTATGACCCCTCATTGGAAGGAGCTCAATGAGCTCGTTTCAATGAAGGGTCATAAGCTATGGTTTGGAAGCAAAAAATTAAAATATAAAAAAAAAATTGAATGGCGATTTTTGTGTATAGCGCAGGCAAGTTTTGGCCGTTACGTTAGGTAAAGGGTTATTGTTGAAAAATTGTTATTCTCTCTGTTGATGCCAGTACGTGGATGTTGGATAAGTCCGTCCATAATTAGAAGGCGAAGCGCCTTATTCATTGGTCAGTGCGGGAAAGGTTGTAGATTCGATCCTGACCCACATCAGTATGTACACTTGTCCCCAGGGCTAGACACGCCGCCCCAATTTCAGTTAGTTGGAGTGTACGTTGTTGGAAGCAGTGGAGTGGCCAGCGCAAAGCAATTTGGGTGGGGCAAACAGTCTTGCTAGAGCCATTTTGATTGGGTGGGCGGGGTGAACAACATAAACATAAAACGCACGTGGACTGCACACAGCCATGTTGAATGAACAGTTTCTTTACGATTTAGGGCTCAAAAAAGCATTTTAGGTTTGTTAATTGGGTAGCAACCTTCAAAAACCTGTATATTTACCAGCATTTTGTTGATGGTATAAATTGGGGGTTGGGCCCATATCGCGCTTGACAGATGTCAACAACTTGTAACAGTCGCTATCAAATTACCAAAACAAACCACTTTGACACATAATCTAGTCTCTGAACAGTAGCATTACGGCACACCATTCGAATATGCCTTCCGTGCTGGTAACTGCGATATTTCAAGATTATTGATACTGGTGACTGAACACCGCAATATAATTAATGCTTTTGGCAAGATAAATTATGTCAACTCAACCTATGAGTCGCACGCCAGAAACTGGATGCTTCACATACAAGTTCAACAAACCAGATATATGATTGTAATGACAAAAAATAAGACTACATGGCAGGGCGACCGGAGAGGAAGATGGTGCGTGGGGTCTACGGCGTCGATGTCGCGATTTTTAAGTGTATACGAATATCAACAGAAACCTTTCTCTGGATATAAACAATGGTGTTTTTTTAACACCCAACAGTGTATTCTGATTATTGACCGAAACAACCCAGACAATACACTGAATGATTTTCCCCCCAACTTTCCCGGGGGGGGGGGGGGGGGGGGGGGGAGGTATTAATTTTTTTCCGATTTTCAGATCAGATAGGGACTCACGCCATAAGCAATGGCTGTTTTATCCATTTCGTCACGCCAACATTCCATAAAATGTGTATTGCTGCATTCAGAAAGGCTCAAAGTTTAATGTAATGCAATGTGAGGAATTATTTTTGGAAAATCAGCACCAGTCAGAATTTTCAGCTTACCGGTAAGAAAGTCAGGATGAAGTTTTTGTGATCTTTCAATCCTCATCAACTCTCATTCTTAAAGGATTGTTAACAACCCACCCACCACAACCCAATCCACCGCCTTAAGTTCATTCGGAAGAGTTAGATACATGTCTAAGCAGTAAACATCAGAGAAGCATGCCTGAACAATTGGGTTCCGTCATCTTGAAGAAAAATGATCATGGGGAAAAAAATTGCAGGGCCAGGAAAAATGTGTTCTGGGTTGCTGTATCCCCCCGCCGAGTGTTGGAACTTGAAAAATTCTCCCCCCACCCCCCCCCCCCCCACACCCGACTTTTCACTTTTTCCAGTCATATAGTATATGTTAGACTTAGATATAATCGGTCCTGCCTGACTCTCACATCGTGGTTGGGAATATGTAATATGATGTGTGTGTGTGTGTGGGGGGGGGGGGGGGGGGGGGGGGGGTACTTGATGTAATGCAATGTGAGGAATTTTTTTTAGCTTGCCTGTACTTGACAGAAAGTCAGGATTAGTTTTTCGTGATTTTTCGATCCGGCCCCCATCAACTCTCATTCTTAATGGATTGTGAACTACCCCCACCCTACCCATCGTCTTAAGTTCATTCGGAAGAGTTAAATACATGCCTGAACAGTAAACACAAGAGAAGCATGCCTGAACAATTTGACTCAGTCATTTTAAAGAAAAATGATCGCAGGGAAAAAAATTTGCAGAGCCAGGAAAAAATGTGTTCTGGGCTGCTGCCCCCCTCCCCATCCCACCCCCGTCCAGTGTTCGAAAAAAAAAATCAGCCCCCCCTCCCCCCGCCTTTTCACTATTTTTCCAGTCACATAGTATATGTGAGACTTTGATACTTTGATATAGTCGGTCCTACCTGACTTTCACATCGTGTGTGTGTGGGGGGGGGGGGATATGTAATGTGATGTGGGGGGGGGGGGGTGTAAAGAGACTTTCCAAGACCACCAGGCTCCTAAATGTGGGGGAAGGACCATTCCCACCCCAAGCCTAGTCCAAGCTTGGACCCACGGTCTATAATATAGTTTTTTGTTGGGTACGTCCACGGGACGTAACAAAGCCAAAATTAATATTATGAGCTGTGAGTCCAAATTTGGACTATCTCATAATCTCACGCCACTCTCCACTTATGTTTTTGTTTTGGGGTACCTGGCCATGTACCCCTCTAACAACTTTTGACTATGGACCCACGATACCATCATTTAGTTGGGTTTTTTACCACTTAATATTCAAAGACGCGGGTTTGGTTTGTGGACAACCTTCCCAAGCCTTCCATCCATTTGATGGACAGGTTCCAGTTGCAACCGGTTTCCAAATTTTGTTTTGAAAAAAAAACGCTCATTTGCAGCCACTGACACAGGTAAGTGGTAGGTGTCTGACGGGCTTGCTCGTTGGAGGCCTCATGGCCATGCTACTTGCAACACTGCCAGCAGGACTGAACAGGTAAGGTAAAACAAAAACATCGTTTGACTTCGAACGTGAATTAAAATTACTCGCTGGACAATATTATTATCTGTGCGTTTCGGTCTGTCGATCGTTGAATAATAATATTAATAAGCCAACGGTGAACACCGAGATTTCAGCCGATAAATGTTGAAATAAATCTTGTTGGTTATGCATTTCACTCAACAACTAAAATTATGTATAATTATGACTCGAGTTATTCTTTACTTGTTTGCCAAGTTTACATTTACATTTGGGTGACGTCTGGAAATGCATTGCTCACGGAGGATAGCTGATAACATCTAACATAACCATTGCACCACAGGAATTTCTGTCGGGGTAATAACCGCCATTTTAGCAAGAACTCATCAGACACGACTGCCAATCGCGGCCTACAGCCCCATTCCTGAGTCGGGTATTATTGTGTCAATAATACACAAGGGAATATCCATAAGGGTTACAGAAACAGGGTTAAACTGTCACAACTTTTGTCCAAAACTATCGACAAGGAATTACTTAGTCAGGATATCGCGGATGTTGTGATGGCCATGCCATATCTTTTGGGTCAGCGCACAACACATTGCCAAAGTATCAGGGGTGCTCAACTATTTTTTAGGTGTGTATTTGGAGGACCAAATTTGAGAACAAAGGACGTGCCTCCCCCCCCCCCCCCCCCCCCCCACCCCGACATCGCCATTGGTTGAAAGGTCCTATTTGATGAAGTAAACATTTCTGTGTTTTATCTTTCTGTTCTTCGTCACTCCAACCAGTGGCATCACGTGGATAGTTTTCCAAGAAATGAAGTCAGGGGTTGGAATTATGTGAGAGATATCACTGCAAGGCTCAACTCAATATTATTTTCACACTTGACAAAGCTCCATGGTTTTAACTGGTCTCCATGCATTTATATTGTGCACATGCTACTCAAATATTTTGATACAACACCAACCTCCATCAGTTGTATCTGCGAATTGGAACCCATAATTCAACACATAATTCACAATAAGCGCACTACGACGTTTTCAGCAGTGTAAGCCCACAATTAGGACCAGACACCTCACAAACTATATGGACAAATGCAACTCGCAATCTCGGACAAAACGCGATCCCCACAAGTACCATTTCTACGTCCCACACCCAACAAGTTAAAATATGCACAAGTCCACTGAGTGGTACCTCCTTGCATTTATATTTTGCATATTCTACTCAGATATTTTGATAAAATGCCGACCTCCATCAGTTGTATCTGCGAATTGGAACCCATAATTCAACACATAATTCACAATAAGCGCACTATGACGTTTTCAGCCGTGTAAGCCCACAATTAGGACCAGACACCTCACAAACTATATGGACAAATGCAACTCGCAATCTCGGACAAAACGCGATCCCCACAAGTACCATTTCTACGTCCCGCACCCCACAAGTTAAAATATGCACAAGTCCTCTGAGTGGGTACGTCCGTCCGTCCGTCCGTCCGTCCGTCCCTCCAGATTGATTTTTCGTCCGGTGCGTTTCTCAGCCATGTGTTGTCCAATCTTTTTCAAACTTTGCACATAAGTTAACCACCATGAGAACCCGTGCAAGTGTGGTTTTGAGTTTGATTTTCTTAACCAGAGTTATGGTACAGTCTGACCTATAAATTATGCAGTCTGTAGATACATTTTGTACCAGAGCGTTTCTAAGCGACTAAGCCATTTGTCTTTCAATCTTTTTCAAACTTGTCACAAAAGTTAACCATGAGAACCCGTGCAAGTGTGGTTTTAAATTTATTTTATTTTCCTAACCAGAGTTGTGGTACAGTCTAACTTAGAAATTATACAGTCTGCGGACACATTTTTGTCCGGAGCGTTTCTCAGCCATTTGTTGTGCAATCTTTTTGCAAACTTGGCACAGAAGTTAACCACCACGAGCCTGCGCAAGTGCGATTTAAGTTTGATTGAAGTTTGGATTTATAGAGCAGCGCCAAACTTGGTTTGTGTCTCAGTCAAACTAAAATACATGTTATGTTCGAATCGGGGTTCGGTACGATGTTATTGGTTGGATGAAAACAGTAGTTATGTACAATTCGAAAAAGCCTACCAGGCGTGTTATGCAACACTAGGTGGTGCTCTTGCTTATCTCTGGTTTGGGTGCGGGAAATACAGAATTAGCAATACTGCATGCCGCTATAGATAACATTCAATGATTTCCTTTACTTAGTATGTGCTAATTCCGCATGTATCATGTAGATATGTATATATTTATCATACTGTGAATTGACGAATAAAAATGCAAATGGCCGTTTGTTCCCGAAACATGTTGTCATGTTTTATTACGAAGTGAAGAATCATACATTCTTGGGGGAAAACTGTCATAACTGAATCTAACAGCGCGCATGGACTTTTGTGTTCAGTTATGACAGATCTTCCTTAATATTATAATATAGACTGAACCAATTGTTCGAAAGGCACATGCGATTAAACAAACCTCTCATGAGCTCGGTGTCCAACGTGCACCACATAGCCTCAAACCGTCTCTTGTGTTGCGTTAAAGCTAGTGCTCTCATGTGTCTTTTTTCCGGAGAACACAACAAATATATATGCTGAATTTATATTGGCAGTGTTTGCAGACCAGTGTTGGCTGCCTACATGTATATAGGCAACCAACGCTGATATGCAAACGTTGCTAAGTCATCTTTATGCATGCGTACATATAAGATAACAGTTGTCATCAAAATTAAAAAGACAAGAGTTAAACTGTTGATATAACATTGACACTTTAATATTAGTGTGCAGCTTCTTTGACAATCAACATTCCGATTTCATTTAATTTTTGCTTTGCCGTGAAAACGCACAACACAAGCCTAAAACCTATCGACAGTGAATGTCAGACTGGGAACTCTCCACTCTGACATTCACAGCCGAAAGATTTTAAGCTTGTTTTGTGCGTAAAAAGCAGGTAAATTAAATTATAATGAATTTTGAACGTAGAACACCAAACTAAATTCAGGCGAATTTCAAATGAATGCCTAACGTTAAGCTAACTTCAGGGACCTAATAAATCTAACACTACCTGAAATCGATTTTAACCCTTTACCCAACGCAGACGGTATCAAAATTTATTATTTTAAATATCATTTTTTCAAATTTTTCAAAAAATTTCAACAAAACCATATCATGTGACCCCTCGTTCCATCGAGGGGTCACATGATATGGTTTTGTTGAAATTTTTTGAAAAATAATATTTTTTCAACTGCTAAATTTGCATTTTACGCGGGCGGATGCGACCGATTCGTTGGGTAAAGGATTAACTTCCTGTACAAAATCATACGAATAATTGTGATTGTCATTGGAACCAGTTACATGAACTGGTTTCAGTGGCATCCATAATTTCCTTATTTTATTGAAAATAAAGTGAAACTCACTCCAATATATGAAATTTGTACTGGAGTATGAGCGCGCTGCCCACACCACCACACATGTTCTCCCTCAATATCGGTTTAGTGGACATTTAACTTTAAACGGGTATCTAACATAGAGGACAAAAGGGTCAAATAATTACCCACAATAAGACTAATTCCGCGACAACAAACGTTACAATTTGTAAAAATAACAATACAAGTTTGAATCTCATTGGAATCGGCTCAATGATCTCATCCTAATTACATCCGTAGTTTTATTATTATATTAAAAATATAATGACAATATTTTTTTTTTTCAAAATTTTACTTCATTTCCAAAATACTGCATTGGGTGAAGGATTAAAGAATATTGACCGTAGGCCCTAATCCACTGAGTCAGCCTCATTTGGCCAGTTCTATCGGTAAAAGGGAAAAGAGAAGAAAATGGCGAAACATTCAGGAGATTACTCTACAAAGTAAAAAGAGGCTTCGTCCAAGAAGACGAGGCCCAAAAAAGCTCACGAAAGAAATAGCAGTCCCATTGCCCTAAAAGTTAGAATTTTCTAAAATAAGCACCTTTATAATTCAAGGATAAAACGATAGGCCGCAGGCCTCGAGTTTTATCCTTCAGCGATGACACAAGTCGTTCCGCGTTTATTACACGCCTTCATGTCTATAAAAGCAATTATTAGAAGGACACTCAGCAATTCATTTGACAACTCGTCCTCTGAGTTCCAATGTGTTCTGTGTGCCAGTAGACACACAGAACTCATTGGAACTCACTGGACGTGCTATCAACCAAAAGAACACATTTTTATCGTCAACTAAATTTGTGAGGGAAACCCGTATTACTATTTCCAGATGTCGCCAGCTATTCAAACTGTAATTGGGGCGCACGATTTGCAGAAAATTCCAGTGAAATTGCGCTTCTATTTAAAAATAGTTGTCAACGATTTCCGTTCCGAACACAGAATTTCATTTTCCGTATGGTTTAGCGTTGCTGTAGATGTAGATTTCATAGAACAGGTGTGTTATAAAAAAAAAAGACGAATTGTCTTTCCAAAGAAAGCTTATGATGGCTTTTGGCCAGTATGGGGTCCAAAAACCACAAGAAGACCTCGTTTGAAAACACAATTCAAATCGAAGGGAGATAATGTCAGTATGTCGTAATAAACGTGGCCTATATTTTCAAGACAAGATACCTTTACATTTGCGGGGTTAGTAAGTTGGAGAGTTCGACAATTACTCTCCGGTGCTCGGTGGTTGTCTCCCTGTACTTCAGTTTCCTCCGCCAGTAAAACTGTCCGACACGATACGACCCTGGGTGTTGGAAGTGTAAATAAATATATAAACAACGATTCAAGAAAATGCCCTTCCAGTTAAGAGTTCAGGGCAGATAAACTGTATTTTATCCCAAAAGCGATAATACTATTTTCTTGTGATGGTAAATTTCTAACGTATGCCTGATTTTTCTCCTTTTTTTATTAGCACGGATGATCTTTGTGTCATAGACATCCATTTTACGACCGAGGTGAAAGAGACAAAAAAACAGATAAAATCGGTGTGTGTTGGGGAGGATTGCGCCAAAAGTCGATTTTGTCGGTTTGCTGTCAATGAGAAATCGGGAGCAAAAACGTCATGCAAAATTTTCGATTCTCACACCCAAATTATCTAAAATCAGTAAATTTACAATTCGCGGGGGACGTGACAATCCCGTTACTTATTTCCAGTTCCCTATTCGATATTCGTTATCAACCCATAAAATCGGTTGATAACGAATGTCGAATAACAAACTGGGAATAAGTAATGGATGTTACATCCCTCAAAACGTGGGTATCCATTTTATTTCTGTCCTCGGGGCATTGTCGGCCAGCTGTAGTTGTTAAGGAATGGTTATTCGTGGTACTTTTTTATTGTGAAATGATGAGTCTTTGTCCGACTCGCTATTTGTTAAGATTGACTGTTGCTGTCATCGGTGAGACCAATACAGTCATAACAGTACGCAGCGTCTTTCTGTTTGCTACAATAATGTATATGGACTACTTCTCAGATACGATACATTCCGCAGCATCGGTAATATGTTTGTATCTAGCAGAGTTCCATCGCTTCTGACCCGAAGAAGGAGGTTCATGTTTAGTTTCCCTGAACGGATTTTTTCTCTCGAAAATAAAATCACGCAATCCTTGTTACGCTCAGACTCTGCGTACTCATTAACTTCAGTCAATGTTTGAATCTCCTTGCTGAACAACTGACCGAGTCAATTTTCACGTCCGTCACTCGCTGAAGCTTTTCTCACATTATTTGGAGTTACAGGTTGAAGACACTACAGCCTTTTCTGCATTTCTGGCATATTGGTCAGACTACACTCATGTAAATACTTTTCTGTAATATCACCACTGTAACCACTTTCAATGTATATATTATTTCTTTGTTTGTATGTTCTATGGACCACTGAGTCTGAAATAAAGAGTTATATATTATGTATGTATACATGACATTAGTGTTTGTTGTTCAGTGGTGCTCACATTTGAGGCATAACAGCATATAGAAATTTCAAAATAAGATGAAAATTTAATATTTGCTACTTTATCGTAATATTCGAGACGCTCGTATTGTGTTTAATGTGTAAATGCCTTTACGCAGGGTTCGTGCAGGTCCAGAAAACTTGGAAATGTCGTGGAATATGAAAAAATATTTTTCCAGGCCTGAAAATTCTGGAAAAATGGGTGTATTTTTTTTCTGTTTCTGTCTGGAAAGGTTATAGAAAATTCCCAAGAAACGTAATACCGATATCAAACTTGCCGGAAACGCAGCCACAAAACATCACGAAGACACCTCAAGCGCGAAGAACAAGTATTGTTTCAGTCTTAAGTATTCATTTATTAAATGTTGGCTGTTACAATTCCGTGTAGTGTGGCAGTGAGAACAAAGGTTGAATTTTTCAAGCATCTGGGACATGGAAAAGTCCTGGAGAATCCAGAACTTTTCCATGTCCCGGATGCTTGAAGAAATTCTACTGTTTACAGATTTGCCCCCAAAATCCTGTCCAAGTTTTTGAAAATTAACTTGAAATCCTGGAAAAGTCATGGAAATAATCGCTGAAGATCACTGTTGTGTGATTTGCTTTCAACCATGATATCTATCGCTATTAAGTTGCATTCCGGGAGCTGAAAGAAATCTACTTTCTTGCAACAGAATGCCCTTTTTCTGGAGGACAATCAACAATTTTTTTCCAAATTTTGGAGAAAGTTCCCGATTTGGCACGATGCACCTAGGCACCCAGTTTCACGGGGTGAACGTAATCTCCCCGAGATGTTGGAGCGTATCGACTTTACAAGCTATGCCACGCTTCTGAACATACACAGCGTAAAATAACACTGGACTATAAGCCAATATTAATGTTATGAACTGTGCGCTTTGTTCCACTCAAAAGAGACGGTGGGGGTCGAAGTGGCCCCTTGGTTAGAGCATTGGCCTTCAAACCGAAAGGTCGACGGCTTGATCCTGACCAGAGCTATCTACGTTGCTTCCTTGTGCAAGACACTTAATCCCGAATGACCACGTTTGGACACATGGTGGTGCTGTGTACTAAGTCGTACTGCACGTCGATGGTGAACTTGTCTTCAACCACTGCTAACTCTGCGTGTTTCGGTTTAGTAACTTGGAGAGTCTGGCCGTGACAGTGTCGGACACCATGTGGCCCTTGTTGTTGAAAGTGTTCCTAAACTCCATCAACAATAAACAATGAAGTCAGTAAACGATATAACAGTTGTAATTTTACGGAGAAATGTTCGTGTCGTGGAAGGGTCGGCTGTCAAAACCTATCACGGAAAAGCCTCAATGAATAGAAATATGATTAATAAATATTACAAGGTGGTAATTAGAGAACTGCAATTTTTACTCTATATTGTGTGAACGAGAAGGTCAGACAATGTATAGGTCAGACATATGTTGTACCCATGTCAACATGTTTTTGCATTTGTTTTGATGCACAAAGTATGTGGTATAGTCTTGGGAGTACTCGAAACGTGAACGAAGGTCATGGTTGTTTTGACATTTCATAAACACATGCCAGATCAATGCTGTTTGTACAAAGAATATAGGTAATGAGGTTTCATTTCTCTCTGAAAAATACATGTGGGACACACAACGTTGAGTTTTGTTGATGATTGCATAGTCTGATAGACGTCATTGTCAGAAAAAGAGGTCAGTCGTGTTATTGTTGAGAAAAGCCATTGCAATCGATATTTTAAATACGTTTTAATGATAGCAAAATAATTATCTTCTTCTAATTGAAATCCGCAGGTTTCTGTTTTCTGATTTCTAAATGATATCAAGAATCCAAAATCATTTTGACGGTATTGTCTGCTCCGTTGCGAAATGTGGACTAAGGGTGTATCATCGAGCCATCGGGTCCTTAGCCCACCACTCTATCACCTCTCTCATCGTAAATATATGTTACGAGTCCAACCAAGTCACAGCCCAACGGCTGACACCCATCAAACTATGCAACAAGATGGTACTTAAAATACAATCAAAATTATGACCTTATAATGCAACTTATTCACACTCTTTTCAAGTTCTTTCAACTCTCATCGGACACCACAACCGTTATTTATTCCCGGTTCCTTAATCGACATTCGTTATCAACCGATTTTATCGGTTGATTACGAGTGTCGAATAAGGAACTTGGAATAAGTAACGATTGTCACGTCCCCAACTTGCAGAAGTGTTAACAACTTGCATTATCAGAACAGTGTTCTTGGCTTCTGGGTGTGTTATTTTCTTCATGGGGCGAACTCATGTCATGAGAAGAATACATAGAGGGCGTATGCATTTATTTAATTTGATTGACTTGACAGTATTGTATTCACCAAAATATTTGAAGCACAGAACAAAGATTACACGAAATCAACAAAGATTGTGAATTGGAAAATGGATCCAGCAGCAAGCTGATTCCTATGTTAGTTGTCTGCAAACCTGGAACTAAACATTTGAGTTAGCGCGACCGAAGATCACACTTTTCTCAACACAACTGTAAGATGGTAATCTAGGAAGTAAGGTTTCATTGAGTAAAATATTGCAAAGTTTAGAAAATGCTGAATGGCGAATATTCTAGTTGAAAGAAAAGTCTATCTGTATTCAGATATATCGCCTCTTCTCAGGAGACGACTCACAAAAGCTTAAGCTTGCTGTCGAATCCTGTTCATTTATTGCATTTACTTAAAATATTTCTTGATGTATATTACATGAACTAACTTTCATAAGATTGTCAGTTTACGTAAGAGTTAAGATTTTATTTTTCCAAGTATAAAAAAATATTGATAGACGAGACAAGGCCAACTGAGTTTACCAGCATGCCTCATGACAACAGGGTATCCCACAGCAGTTATACTAAAATGACAAACCGTATATCATCTCTTGTGTACAACGAGGCACCATCTGCAATGCTTTAGCACCAAAGGCACGTTATATATGAACCATATCAAGCTCATCTCCAAATGAACACTTGTTGCATCTCTTTTGCAAATGTACCAATAGGTTTATACAATCTGTTAACCTATTTTGAAAACTGCAGGTCTCTAAACTTGCTTAGAATAATTTCCCTACATACTGCCATGACATTCACTACTGTACTTTGCTTTTTATCAGTATTGTAATCAATCTCAGGACTTTCTGGGTAAGTTTTGCACCCCCAAGTGCCTCCGATTATAAAGGTTTAATAATAAACCACTAGAGTTTTTTTTAAAATGCTATCTTCAACAAAGTTATATGTATATGTACAGGCCTGGCAATCTAGAAAATCAAGGAGTGCAAAACAATTGCCCTCCTCAGATTGCTTGGGAGTGCAGTTGCACCAGTCATTTTAAATGCAAAAGCGTGTATGCTGTTTTGGTTATATTCACTTCAAGGTATTAATATTGTGACTGAAAAACTGTACTACATTCAGCTACATAGTGGAAAAATTGGCACACACATCTTCTCATTATTCAAAATGTTGCATTCAAATCATATGTGACTGTCTTCTACACTCAAAATGTATCAAAATACGACACAGAATGGGTCATGAATTATTGCGAATCAATGCAACATTGACAAATCGTCCCCTGAGTTCCAATGTGTACTCTGTGCCAGTAGGCACATAGAACACATTGGAACTCAGGGGACGATTAATGATGCTAGATTTTAAAGGCAGTCACATACAGGTCTGGCATTCCAGAAAATCAAGGGGTGCAAAAAATTGCCCTCCTCAATTTTTTCTAGGCGTGCAGTAGGCGTGCAGCACTCCTGTGCTCCTAAAGAATACCAGGCCTGCATGTAGGTAAATATCTGCTTTTCAGTCTCACTCCTGGAGTTCTGATGTTTGCTCTGAAAGGAAGTGTAAATTAAAAAATTGAACAGGTGTTTTATGTGCGTATCTTTGTGTACTAGTGGAGTTGGTATCTTCCGCGGGTAAAGTGTATTTTTTCATTGTTTTTATTTATTTTATTAGGGTTTAACGACATTTTCGACAGTCAGGGCCATCTCGGGCGGAGGAAGCCGGAGTACCCGAAGAGAACCACCGGGCGGCGGCGAGCAACTATCAGACCCCCTCCCCCCCCCCCCCCCAACGTGCTAACTCCGTTCCTGTCAGCAGTGTTAGCTTTTGGTTGAAGGTACGATGAACATCGACGTGTAGAACGCCTCAGTAAACTGTGCCACCGTGCCCCCCACGTGAGCTATCGAAATGAAGTGCCTTGCTCAAGAACGCAATGCAGTTACCGCTGGCCAGCATCGCTCCGTGGACTTTTCGGTCTGAAGTTCAATGATCTTACCACTGAAGCACCGCGCCTCCTTTTTCCATTGGTGTTACGGATATTGGTATCCTTGAACAAAATGTGAATCTAGCAAGTAATCATGAAAATATCATCTTGGAAACACCATTAATGGTTTTTTTTTTAATTTATAAAAATAACCTCCATAGAAGGGAAATGCTATCAGTAGTATGCAATGTGTTTTTGGGGCCTGTTCTGCCGGAGAGGGGCCGAGAGGGGATGAGAGAGGTGGATGACGTCATCATAATTAAAATGTTACGTAAGGTAATTAACGTTACTTAATGATTTTTTTTTTTAATCACTTTAATAATTAATGACTGTTGCATAATTAATGTAATTAATGTAATTAATGAGTGTAATTAGGGTTGATTATAATAATTAGTATATTAATAAATGAATTAATATTGACGTACTGGACATATATATGAATGCTATCGGCTGACTGACCCGCAAAGGTCATCGCGTGTCTGGGTATCATTAAATCGATTTTTTCTTTTCAAACGCCAACTACTGACAGATGTTGGAGCAATTAAATCTATTGTCACACTTTAACGGCCGGTCATAAATATCGTTAGTCTGGACATGCTATCATGTATTTAAAAATCAATGATGATCTCACGTGACAAGAGGTGTCTTGCTTTTACCTGAAGACTGTGAACGACTCCATTGTGGCTATTTTTATAGGTATAATTTGATTTAATGACTTGGCGTGATTCTTACATATTAATAAGGCAAGTTTATTCTTCTCGTTTTTATGGCTGTCGAAAAACTCTCATAGACTAAAGGTATTCTGATTTTACGCCTCAGGCGATAAAGTAATCTTTTAATCCGATGACCACATGAACAAATAACATTTCGGTTTTTGAAAAGCAGGCGTGTTTGTTTTTTCCCCTATAAAGTCTGACGATTCGAACCTTACTCTCATAAGAAACTGTGTCAGAAAAGCCAAGATGACAAGCATCGACTATACTTCCGTAAACAGCTATGAGCGAAACAAGAAGCAGCGAGCCAACGAAGAATTTGCATTAGCATTAAAAAAGTGGTGGGCAGCGATGCTCCCCACGAAGGAACAAGAAAAGAGACTAAAAGACTACCCATTTGTTGAGGCTGCCAGACGTCCTTTCGGGGAGATACAGTACAGAAATCGCCCCAAACACTGGTTTGATCTCCCTGTACACATGCAGGAGGAAGCACTAGTAGGGCCACCAACAGTTAACGAAGATTGGGAAAAGGATTTTTTCAATAAGGCGGAGATGGGAGGAAAAAAATAGCTTTCTATGGAAAGCAAAAAAAACGGCCCTTTTCAGGGCCACCATAATCTTAAAAAGAGTTGCTTTGTCACAAACACACACTTTTTCAACCAATCAGACATCTCCATTATCCAACACCCTCACCGTCACACCACTGTATCCCCTCACAGTACCTAAAACTTTCATGAACTCCCCTCCTCCAGGTCATCTAATACTAAAAAACTTTTGGAAACCGCTCTCCCCCCACCCCACCATAATCTTAAAAAGAGTTGCTTTGTCACACACACACACACTTTTTCAACCAATCAGACACCTCCATTATCCCACACCCTCACCGTCACACCCCTGTATCCCCTCACAGTACCTAAAACTTTCATGAACTCCCCTCCTCCAGGTCATCCAATACTAAAAAAACTTTTGGAAACCTCTCTCCCCCCTCCCCCAGCCCTCACAATAGCTAAATTATCTCGAACCCCAGTTCAGTTCTCTAAATGTAATGGACATGTCACGCCTTCCCCACAATTTTGAGCGATCAAATTATCCCGATTAGTCTCCTCTCATAACTTACCACTCTCTTAACCCGTATTTACTATGAGATTGTCCCCCTAATAAATAGCGTATGTTCATTTAATATAATATATCAATAATTTTCGTTAAATAATTCATTCCACAAGACACTTGTCGAAAAAACAAAATGGTGGATTAGTTTGACAGAAATACGCATATCGATTTATTCAGGAATGTCTGTCGGTTGTGTCCTTGGGCAAGACACTTCATCCCTATTGACCATGTGGGGGCATGGTGACGCTGTGCACTAAGGCGTACTGCACGTCGATGGAGCACCTGTCTTCAACCAATGCAGACCCTGTGTAGAATCTTGACAGTTGCTTGCCGTTGCTCGGTGGCTCTCTCCAGCTTTCCCCACCCGTAAAACTGTCGTGGGCATGATTAGTTATTGTGCAGACCTTAAACACCAATAAATAAATATAAATAAATAGTCGTTTATCAAAACAGCCCTTAAGTGTTTAACAGTTAATTGTGGACCAGTGCGTTTAAAAATGAAAAAATTTGGGTGATAGCACTACGGACTGTGTTTAATCATAGAAAAATCACACCCGCGCTATTACTAACCCGTATGATTTATTTTTGAACGTTCACTGAAGAATAGCCCACCCATCTAAGTAAAAGCATGAAAGAGCTAATATTATCTAATTACCTATGTGGGGGTGGGGTGGTCGGTAACGTTGTGAACTAGGGCATACTACATTCTGCCAATGATAACCCTGTGTAGAACTTTGAGAGTTGTTTGCCTCTGTGCGATGGTTCTTTCCAGATTGCTCCAACTGTCGTTAAATAAATGAAAAAAACTACAATTCTATAATAACAAGCCAAGCCAACAGTACTTTCACCCCCCTCATTTTAATAGTTGAAAAGCGCTGTTACTCGATCAAAAAAAAAATGGTAAAAGGATATGCGACTCTGTATTAGCCACCCAAATTTGCGAGACTTGGGAAAATATAACCCACCTAGAGCTGCACCAAAGCTACGTACACTATTCGAACTCCCGCATTGTGTCCTTGGGCAAGTTAATTTACCCTGATTATCCACATGGGAGCGCGATGACAGCGTGTAAAAAGGTGTACTGCACGTCGGTGATACGCATATTTTAGAACAATCTAACCCTGCTTGTGCGGATTTCCGATGTTGGTGAGATGACAGTTACTCGTCGTTGCTCTGTGGTTCTCTTTGGATATTCCTGAGTCTACCCGTAAAATTGTCACGTTTAATTATAACTTGAGCTTGATGTCCGGGTGTAATGAAATAGCGTATTTTCTGCAGACATTCTAAATAAACACAGCTGGTTTACAGACTTGTATATATTTTTTTTTTTCAATTGAGTAAAAATATATGATAGTTACTGATGTAACACGCCGAGTAGTATGTTTAATGAATCTAACTATGCCATTCCGACCGACCCTTTGCCCACCATGATCACAACAAACGTTTCAATTCTCTCTCTCTCTCTCTCTCTCTCTCTCTCTCTCTCTCTCTCTCTCTCTCTCTCTCTCTCTCACTGATACAGTATGGGTGGAAACTAATTGTGTTCAAGCTGTTGTTTTTTTTCTAGGTTTTACCACTCCCCTTACAGCGCAAATCGAAATGAAATCTAATTCATTGAACCATACTACAGTGGATGTCAAAATTAATTTTTGAACGCCATTTTTTCTATGTGCCACTATCAGCAGCTATGACCATAGTGTAACTTTGTGGTAAAATGCTTATTTTTGTACAAAACTCAAGACCTTTCTCTGACAAATGCCTATATAAAAACAAGATAATACGCGAGAATGCATTGTGTACCTGCATTTTGTTGATAAAATATGGCATGACCACATTCCCGAATATTAATGATGTACCTGCTTAATAACAGCCGAATTTTTATCGGATCACAGTTTTTTTTTATTTGAATAATTGCCGATTTTTTTATTAAATCACATTCAGTAATTTATGTAGATTTCCTGAACTGGGCGAAGGTCAAGAAAGGCACTCTGTAGTTTAGGAGACTCCACAGATAAAAACAAAATAAAAAAATCTTAGATATCTTGCATTTTTTTTTAATTATCCATATTAACCAGAAATCAAAACTAGTCAAATTAATTAGAATTAAATTACAAATGGATATGAAATTTGCAGTAAAATGAACACTGGTATATGCTGCTGGCTGCATTTTTAGTTGTCTGTAATGGCTGTTGTTCAGAATATCACCCTATTGGGGTGAGTTTTCGCTTTTTCGTCCAGTTTCATGAGAGCTTCCACGAAGTCCGTTCCACATTCGCAATCTTTTCCAGGGGCCATTCTTCAAAGGTTGGTCCATCGCAACTTTGCGGAGATATTGTTTTCTGGACGACAAACTGCAATATGATCTGGGTTTCCGATCAGACCCCTTGGGATATTTTGATCTTTAAGGATGTTTGCCAAAATTTTCCACCCTGTCGGTTGAAAATCTTTTCTTTTTCGCAGCAGATCATTTATTAGATCACACATATTGGAGCCCGAAATTGTAATGCTGTTATACACGAGTCGATCTTTCTCATCCCAGGATAAATTGGGTATATTCTTTATTATCTGGAGTAACAAAAGCGCCTTCTGCTGCATGGAATCTGGTATAACAGCTAACCAGTCCGGATGATTTTCCACTGAAAAACTAGTCGTTAAGGAGTGTGGTTTGGTGGTTTCTTTGCGTAAATTTGATTGGCGCTGAAAGATTGTCTGGTTCAGCAGCCCTTTCTCTTCAGAACCCGATGTTGAAGATTCAGGAATTGGTCTCATACCCTGGTCTATGGGCAGGACAGCTACAGCATTCAGGGGTGTGTGTATTTCCTGCAACTGTTCACTCCCCCATGGTTCAATACACTGAATTCTGCTTGAGGGTAGGTTGGTTGAGTCATCTATAGGTTTTTCCCTCGGTGATTCCCCCATCACTAGCGATTTTACTGGCTCTAGCTTATTTGCAAGCCCCAAAATATTTCCACTTGTTAATGCATTGTTCCAACTAAAGGCTGATTTCATATGCACTGGAGGATAGGGTGGCTGGTTACAGACAGATCTGGTTGTTAACTCGGCTGTATTTGGGTTCGCTCCCCCTATAGTGTGTTTAAAATTTACATTTTTGTGTAATTGTCGTCTGTGTCAATAATAATGAGTTTTATGAGAGTAAGATTTTTGACACAGTTCACAGACGTAGCGTGCGTTCATCCTTTTCAGAAGCGAGTTAATAGAGTGGCAATACAGTTCCAACACTCTTCCATTTATATGTATGAATAGGATGGGTCCCACCCCAACCTGTAAATCACTGATTGGTTGATTATATATCAAGATAAGGTGGGTTCTACCCCAACCTGTTGATCATTGGTTACTTCAAATTCTCACACAGTGCATTGTGGGAAATTACAGTAGTAGAGCTCTGAGGTAAAATAAGTTTTTTGCTCATCTTCACAGAAATTGATATAGTTTACTTCAAAAAAAAGAAACATCAAAGTCACATTCATGACAAGCCGAGGTAGCACATCTGAACCACCAACTCTACACTGTTTAATCAGATAATCCCTTTAATCAGATAATTACATGTGCATATCGGTTTTTGATTGGTTTTTCATCAGTTTCCATCGTTTTTTTATTGGTTTTTATCGGTTTTCATCGGTTTTTATCGGTTTTACAATTCGATAAAACGGTTTTTAGTGATTTACATCACGTAAAATGATCACTAATTACCACTAATTGGTCACTAATGGTCACTAATTGCCACTAATTAGTGATTAGTGACCAATGGTCACTAATGGTCACTAATTGCCACTAATTAGTGACCAATTGGTCACTAATTACCACTAATTGGTCACTAATGGTCACTAATTGCCACTAATTAGTGACCAATGGTCACTAATGATCACTAATTGCCACTAATTAGTGACCAATTAGTCATTAATTACCACTAATTGGTCACTAATTGCCACTAATTAGTGACTAATTGGTCACTAATTACCACTAATTGGTCACTAATGGTCACTAATTAGTGACCAATTGGTTACCAATTAGTGGTAATTAGTGACCAATTGGTCACTAATTAGTGACCATTAGTGACCAATTAGTGGTAATTAGTGACAATTGGTCACTAATTAGTGGCAATTAGTGACCATTAGTGACCAATTAGTGGTAATTAGTGACCAATTGGTCACTAATTAGTGGCAATTAGTGACCATTAGTGACCATTGGTCACTAATTAGTGGCAATTAGTTACCTATTAGTGACCAATTAGTGGTAATTAGTGACCAATTGGTCACTAATTAGTGGCAATTAGTGACCATTAGTGACCATTAGTGACCATTGGTCACTAATTAGTGGCAATTAGTGACCATTAGTGACCAATTAGTGGTAATTAGTGATCATTTTACATGATTTAAATCACTAAAAACCGTTTTATCGAATTGTAAAACCGATAAAAACCGATGAAAACCGATAAAAACCAATAAAAAACCGATGGAAACTGATGAAAAACCAATGAAAAAACCGATATGCACATGTAATTATCTGATTAAAGGGATTATCTGATTAAACAGTGTAGAGTTGGTGGTTCAGATGTGCTACCTCGGCTTGTCATGAATGTGACTTTGATGTTTCTTTTTTTTGAAGTAAACTATATCAATTTCTGTGAAGATGAGCAAAAAACTTATTTTACCTCAGAGCTCTACCACTGTAATTTCCCACAATGCACTGTGTGAGAATTTGAAGTAACCAATGATCAACAGGTTGGGGTAGAACCCACCTTATCTTGATATATAATTAACCAATCAGCGATTTACAGGTTGGGGTGGGACCCATCCTATTCATACATATAAATGGAAGAGTGTTGGAACTGTATTGCCACTCTATTAACTCGCTTCTGAAAAGGATGAACGCACGCTACGTCTGTGAATTGTGTCAAAAATCTTACTCTCATAAAACTCATTATTATCGACACAGACGACAATTACACAAAAATGTAAATTTTAAACACACTATAGGGAGAGCGAACCCAAATACAGCCGAGTTAACAACCAGATCTGTCTGTAACCAGCCACCCTATCCTCCAGTGCATATGAAATCAGCCTTTAGTTGGAACAATGCATTAACAAGTGGAAATATTTTGGGGCTTGCAAATAAGCTAGAGCCAGTAAAATCGCTAGTGATGGGGGAATCACTGAGGGAAAAACCTATAGATGACTCAACCAACCTACCCTCAAGCAGAATTCAGTGTGTTGAACCATGGGGGAGTGAACAGTTGCAGGAAATACGCAAACCCCTGAATGCTGTAGCTGTCCCGCCCATAGACCAGGGTATGAGACCAATTCCTGAATCTTCAACATCGGGTTCTGAAGAGAAAGGGCTGCTGAACCAGACAATCTTTCAGCGCCAATCAAATTTACGCAAAGAAACCACCAAACCACACTCCTTAACGACTAGTTTTTCAGTGGAAAATCATCCGGACTGGTTAGCCGTTATACCAGATTCCATGCAGCAGAAGGCGCTTTTGTTACTCCAGATAATAAAGAATATACCCAATTTATCCTGGGATGAGAAAGATCGACTCGTGTATAACGGCATTACAATTTCGGGCTCCAATATGTCTGATCTAATAAATGATCTGCTGCGAAAAAGAAAAGATTTTCAACCGACAGGGTGGAAAATTTTGGCAAACATCCTTAAAGATCAAAATATCCCAAGGGGTCTGATCGGAAACCCAGATCATATTGCAGTTTGTCGTCCAGAAAACAATATCTCCACAAAGTTGCGATGGACCAACCTTTGAAGAATGGCCCCTGGAAAAGATTGCGAATGTGGAACGGACTTCGTGGAAGCTCTCATGAAACTGGACGAAAAAGTGAAAACTCACCCCAATAGGGTGATATTCTGAACAACAGCCATTACAGACAACTAAAAATTAGGCCAGCAGCATATACCAGTGTTCATTTTACTGCAAATTTCATATCCATTTGTAATTTAATTCTAATTAATTTGACTAGTTTTGATTTCTGGTTAATATGGATAATTAAAAAAAATGCAAGATATCTAAGATTTTTTTATTTTGTTTTTATTTGTGGAGTCTCCTAAACTACAGAGTGCCTTTCTTGACCTTCGCCCAGTTCAGGAAATCTACATAAATTACTGAATGTGATTTAATAAAAAAATCGGCAATTATTCAAATAAAAAAAAACTGTGATCCGATAAAAATTCGGCTGTTATTAAGCGGGTATATCATTAATATTCGGGAATGTGGTCATGCCATATTTTATCAACAAAATGCAGGTACACAACGCATTCTCGCGTATTATCTTGTTTTTATATAGGCATTTGTCAGAGAAAGGTCTTGCGTTTTGTACAAAAATAAGCATTTTACCACAAAGTTACGCTATGGTCATAGCTGCTGATAGTGGCACATAGAAAAAATGGCATTCAAAAATTAATTTTGACATCCACTGTAGTATGGTTCAATGAATTAGATTTCATTTCGATTTGCGCTGTAAGGGGAGTGGTAAAACCTAGAAAAAAAACAACAGCTTGAACGCAATTAGTTTCCACCCATACTGTATCGGTGAGAGAAAGAGAGAGAGAGAGAGAGAGAATTGAAACGTTTGTTGTGATCATGGTGGGCAAAGGGTCGGTCGGAATGGCGTAGTTAGATTCATTAAACATACTAATCGGCGTGTTACATCAGTAACTATCATATATTTTTACTCAATTGAAAAAAAAAATATATACAGGTCTGTAAACCAGCTGCGTTTATTTAGAATGTCTGCAGAAAAATACGCTATTTCATTACACCCGGACATCAAGTTCAAGTTATAATTAAACGTGACAATTTTACGGGTAGACTCCAGAATATCCAAAGAGAACCACAGAGAAACGACGAGTAACTGTCATCTCACCAACGTCGGAAATCCGCACAAGCAGGGTTAGATTGTTCTAAAATATGCGTATCACCGACGTGCAGTACACCTTATTACATGCCGTCATCACGCTCCCATGTGAATAATCGGGGTAAATTAACTTGCCCAAGGACACAATGCGGGAGTTCGAATAATGTACGTAGATTTGGTGCAGCTCTAGGTGGGTTATATTTTCCCAAGTCTCACAAATTTGGGTGGCTAATACAGAGTCGCATATCCTTTTACCATTTTTTTTGATCGAGTAACAGTGCTTTTCAACTATTAAAATGAGGGGGGGGGGGGTGAAAGTACTGTTGGCTTGGCCTGTTATTATAGAATTGTAGTTTTTTTCATTTATTTAACGACAGTTGGAGCAATCCAGAAAGAACCATCGCACAGAGGCAAACAACTCTCAAAGTTCTACACAGGGTTATCATTGGCAGAATGTAGTACGCCCTAGTTCACAACGTTACCGACCACCCCACCCCCACATAGGTAATTAGATAATATTAGCTCTTTCATGCTTTTACTTAGATGGGTGGGCTATTCTTCAGTGAACGTTCAAAAATAAATCATACGGGTTAGTAATAGCGCGGGTGTGATTTTTCTATGATTAAACACAGTCCGTAGTGCTATCACCCAAATTTTTTCATTTTTAAACGCACTGGTCCACAATTAACTGTTAAACACTTAAGGGCTGTTTTGATAACCGACTATTTATTTATATTTATTTATTGGTGTTTAAGGTCTGCACAATAACTAATCATGACCACGACAGTTTTACGGGTGGGGAAAGCCGGAGAGAGCCACCGAGCAACGGCAAGCAACTGTCAAGATTCTACACAGGGTCTGCATTGGTTGAAGATAGGTGCTCCATCGACGTGCAGTACGCCTTAGTGCTCAGCGTCACCATGCCCCCACATGGTCAATAGGGATGAAGTGTCTTGCCCAAGGACACAACCGACAGACATTCCTGAATAAATCGATACGCGTATTTCTGTCAAACTAATCCACCATTTTGTTTTTTCGACAAGTGTCTTGTGGAATGAATTATTTAACGAAAATTATTAATATATTATATTAAATGAACATACGCTATTTATTAGGGGGACAATCTCATAGTAAATACGGGTTAAGAGAGTGGTAAGTTATGAGAGGAGACTAATCGGGGTAATTTGATCGCTCAAAATTGTGGGGAAGGCGTATTCGGGGGCCTGACATGTCCATTACATTTAGAGAACTGAACTGGGGTTCGAGATAATTTAGCTATTGTGAGGGCTGGGGGAGGGGGGGAGAGAGGTTTCCAAAAGTTTTTTTAGTATTGGATGACCTGGAGGAGGGGAGTTCATGAAAGTTTTAGGTACTGTGAGGGGATACAGGGGTGTGACGGTGAGGGTGTGGGATAATGGAGGTGTCTGATTGGTTGAAAAAGTGTGTGTGTTTGTGACAAAGCAACTCTTTTTAAGATTATGGTGGGGCGGGGGGAGAGCGGTTTCCAAAAGTTTTTTAGTATTAGATGACCTGGAGGAGGGGAGTTCATGAAAGTTTTAGGTACTGTGAGGGATACAGTGGTGTGACGGTGAGGGTGTGGGATAATGGAGATGTCTGCTTGGTTGAAGAAGTGTGTGTTTGTGACAAAGCAACTCTTTTTAAGATTATGGTGGCCCTGAAAAGGGCCGTTTTTTTCGCTTTTCATAGAAAGCTATTTTTTTCCTCCCATCTCCGCCTCGGTGAAAAAATCCTTTTCCCAATCTTCGTTAACTGTTGGTGGCCCTACTAGTGCTTCCTCCTGCATGTGTACAGGGAGATCAAACCAGTGTTTGGGGCGATTTCTGTACTGTATCTCCCCGAAAGGACGTCTGGCAGCCTCAACAAACGGGTAGTCTTTTAGTCTCTTTTCTTGTTCCTTCGTGGGGAGCGTCGCTGCCCACCACTTTTTTAATGCTAATGCAAATTCTTCATTGGCTCGCTGCTTCTTGGTTCGCTCATAGCTGTTTACGGAAGTATAGTCGATGCTTGTCATCTTGGCTTTTCTGACACAGTTTCTTATGAGAGTGAGGTTCGAATCGTCAGACTTTATAGGGGAAAAAACAAACACGCCCGCTTTTCAAAAACCGAAATGTTATTTGTTCATGTGGTCATCGGATTAAAAAATTACTTTATCGCGTGAGGCGTAAATCAGAATACCTTTAGTCTATGAGAGTTTTTCGACAGCCATAAAAACGAGAAGAATAAACTTGCCTTATTAATATGTAAGAATCACGCCAAGTTATTAAATCAAATTATACCTATAAAAATAGCCACAATGGAGTCGTTCACAGTCTTCAGGTAAAAGCAAGACACATCTTGTCACGTGAGATCATCATTGATTTTTAAATACATGATAGCATGTCCAGTCTAACGATATTTATGACCGGCCGTTAAAGTGTGACAATAGATTTAATTGCTCCAACATCTGTCAGTAGTTGGCGTTTGAAAAGAAAAAAATCGATTTAATGATACCCAGACACGCGATGACCTTTGCGGGTCAGTCAGCCGATAGCATTCATATATATGTCCAGTACGTCAATATTAATTCATTTATTAATATACTAATTATTATAATCAACCCTAATTACACTCATTAATTACATTAATTACATTAATTATGCAACAGTCATTAATTATTAAAGTGATTAAAAAAAATCATTAAGTAACGTTAATTACCTTACGTAACATTTTAGTTATGATGACGTCATCCACCCCTCTCATCCCCTCTCGTCCCCTCTCCGGCAGAACAGGCCCCCAGAACACATTGCATACTACTGCTATCCCCCACGCCTTTCCCCACTTGTTAGGCATTCACTGTATGGCGACATTATTACCACCATGCACAGAATTATTACTGATGGTCTCATAATGTCTGGCAATAAAATATTTTCGATTGGATAAACAAGAGATAACAACCAACATTTCAAGCTTCATTTTATATGTCACGTGGCTTTTTTCAGACTTGAATGAACCTTCGTTCTGTACCACATTCTGCAAAGGTCAGTCGTTAGGAAAAAGATCTGTTTAGATACGTGTACGAAACTGCCCAAACCCTCCATAACTATTTAGCTCCAAACATCAAGTTTTTTCGATTTAAAGAAAAAGCTTTCTTGTTTGTCCCATAATGAGTGTGGTGTTCGCGCGTAGAGTAAGGTCTTGTCTGACCGAATTGTCGAAAGTGGTATTTTTTGGTCCCCAGTGTTGTTCAGAGGACAATGCAGACAATATTTATCTTTTCAATACAAGACTATTCATCTCCCAAACTACTGAAGCATTTTTTAAAAACGTGTCTGGGTACAGAATTCTACGAACATTTGTAATCATTCAAGTTCCTCTTCATTATCAGGCCTGGAAATAATCCGGGAACGTAGGTTAAGGTTACGCGGATGTTCCTTCAAACGAACAACAAGTGACAAAAACATAAAATAATAAAACAAATTAAATTCATAATCCATCATGTTATGCCAGTCACACTTTTCAATCTTTCCGGCCAAACTGAAAAGATTGACATGCCGTTTACATCTCTACGGCATTTCCGCTAAAATGAATAGCAATAACTAACGCTTTGACCTCTCTTGATTGATTTTCATTATTGATTTGGCATAAATTAGAAAAAAATCGGCCGAATATTTCAGCTGGTCAAAAAAGCGAACCTACAGTTTGCTTTTCCAACCAACTGAAATATTTCAGACAGGGACGTGGCTAGAGGAGGGGGGGGGGGGTGTAGGGTAGTGAATTTTGAACTAGAAAGAGGGACCGGGAGGGGGGTTTCCTCCAGTTGGAAATTCACTACCGAGAAAACTTTGAAAATGAAGCCATCAAAGGGAATAAAATTGATTTTAGAAACTGAAATGCCAACACATTTATGATAGAATTATCAGGTTATTATTATTTGATATTATTCTGGGAATTGAATATGTGCTAAACAAAATTAATGCTCAAGCTGAGAACTTTGAGCAATTCTCACTGTCCTAACATTAAATCAGATCTTATGCAGGAATGATCACTTTTCGATGTTTCATCATTTTGTAACTGTGAATGATGGAAGTAACTGAGGATAACGATTTTACATGATGTGATTTTCTTGAAGTTCATTTTGAGGATTTTTGTTATCACGATAAGTAAACGTACTATAAAAATCTTATACCGACTGACATCATGCATACTTGTGAAACTCGATATTGCGTACACAGTAGCTGTAAATAGTAAAAGGTGCATGGAATTTTTGCCGATTTGAAATCGAGTTGGAATTTTAGGAAATAAAGGCGACATCAGCATCACCAAAGAAGCTCTAAAATCGAAATAGAAGGAAGTTCCAACTACTCATGACTTGTCCTCCGAATTTCCATCTATAGGAAATTTTGGCGAGGATTGGGAGATGACATCCCCTAACCCACACCCTCCTGTCGCCACGCCCCTGATTTCAGAAAAAAAATTATTTCAGTCGGCTGAAACTAAAAACTTCGATAAACAGTTATTTTCTTTGAATCAAGAAATGTCTATCAATCGAGACTTGATTTGACCGAATGTTTGATGGCATTACCATTACAATGAAAACTGATTACACCTGCAGATTTATGATCACGCACAGTAGTTCCACTACTTGTACTGATATCTTGATGTTTTCAAGATGAACTAAATATTTATTGTTTGGGAGCGTGGGGGGATAAGTGTTTATTGTACTTCAAACCGAAAGGTTCACGGTTCGAACCCTGCCGGATGCAACTTTGTTGTGTCACTGGGCAAGGGACGTAATCCCGATTGCTCTCGCGGGTTCACGGTATCTCTATGTAGTGTCACTAAGGCGTACTGCACGTCGATGGTACACTTATCTTCGGCCAATGCTAACCCCGCCTATGTGGGGTTAGTACGTTGAGGAGTCTGATAGTTGCTTGCCGTTGCTAAGTGGTTCTCCCCGTGTACTCCGGCTTCCTCCGCCCGTAAAACTGTCCGACACGAGGTGATCCTGGCTGTCGAAAGTGTCGTTAAACCCCAATAAATAAAAATAAGTAAATATCTATTGGTTGGAATATCTATAGCTGCAAAAAAGAGCCGTCCGAATTATAACTAGGAAAGTATATAACTCGCACGCAGACCCTCTTTTCAGAGATTGTGGCATTCTGTGAAATTTAAAGATCTCTCCAGCCTTCACGTCTCCCTCTTTATGCATGACTGGATGAACAAAAAAACTTCCAGTGTCATTCGATAACACCTTTCAGGTCAACCCTTCGGGGAGAAATACAAGGCAGACCGATAAAATAGAAACACACAAACCAAGAACTCAATTTTCTGCAGAATTGATCTTTCATTCCTTCTCAAGAATGTCAAATAGTGTAGATCCGCTAACTCAGCAATATAGAAGACCCAAGTTCAAAAAATCATTAACGCATAAAGCTTTAAGCACGTATTCCCGCCCAAACTTCAAATACGTCAACTCAGCCTGTCCCGATTGTATCAGCCATCAAAACCGTCTGGTATCTCATTCTCCTCCCAGCATTCGTTACACTGATGGCAAACCGAGTTGATACATATTTTACGGGAATGGCAGAAAGACAGCCGTTTAGGCTGTGCCATTTCTATGCTGTATACTAGGTTATGTTCTTGTAGTTTGTTATGTTATGTTGTTGTTAATGTACTAGTATACCGCAAAAAAAGATATATCTATCTAAATCAATCTATGCTGTATACTAGGTTATGTTCTTGTAGTTTGTTATGTTATGTTGTTGTTAATGTACTAGTATACCGCAAAAAAAGATATATCTATCTAAATCAAAAGAATATCTGTATAAAAATATGAGTAAAGGGAAATCACATTTTATCAACGGTCGTCTGAGGGCGAAAGTAATACTCCTTGATTTGATTTTCAACAGCTCGTTCCTCATCCACTGGTTCCTCTGACGGAGGGGTCGGCCTAGTGGATGGGTATAGCTATGGTACGGGTAGGAGGAGTGGTAGCTTCCTCGTCCGCCTTCTTTACATCGCCCTTGACGTTCTTCGTCTCTTGATGGAAGAGCTCTTTCTTTCTTTTTCTTTTTCTCCGCTCCGTGGGAGCTGATCCAGACTCCCTCCGCGGAAGTGTTAGAGGAGGTCCTCTCTCAAAGGGTTCCACCTCTCTCCGAGGGTGATGGTGGTGGTGGGCTGTCTTGCGTCTCAAATTCATCAGTTAGATGGACGCATCATCCATTCACTTGGAGAGTCCAAGTGTGAGGACAACAGGTGGCAATAGCCAACAGAGTTTTCGTAATTGCTGCTGGGAAGTCTTGTGAAGCCATCTGGGTTGTTAATTAGTGCTTCAGAGGTGTGAATGTGGCGAAAATATGGCAGACAATGATTTATTTATTTATTGGTGTTTAAGGTCACATATTTCTCCACAACGGCTAATCATGACCATGACAGTTGGAGGAAGCCGGAGTATCCGACGAGAACCACCGAGCAACGGCGAGCAACTGTCAGCTCCCCAACATACTAACTCCACACAAGCAGGGTTAGCATTGGTTGAAGACAGGTGCACTATCGACGTGCAGTACGCCTTAGTACACAACGCCTCCGTGCCCCCACGTGGGCAATGGAGGTGAAGTGTCTTGCCCAAGGACACAACGCGGTTGCCGCAGGTGGCAGACAGTGATAAACAGAATTTCTATATCTTGTTTGAACTTATCCTGTTTGATTTTCACTATTGATTCAGCATAAATAAAAGATAAAAGATGACAGTGCAACAGTTGGTGTTGACTGGAAAGGTCTGTTACAACCAGTAGTGTATAAATTTACCAGTAATGTCGAAATCGACCAGTAATGTCGAAAAAATTAACCAGTAATGTCGAAATTAACCAGTAATGTCGAAAAAATCGACCAGTAATGTAAAAATCCGTAATGTCGAAAAATTAACCAGTAGTGTCAAAAAGTGACGACCAAAATGAGGAGCACTAACACTTGCCGACGGGGGAGGGGGTATAGCCCCCCCCCCCCCCCCCCCCGATGACACCCCTGGTCGTGTGCTTTAATGACTGACTATTATAATGTCAGTCACTACCCGATATTTGCTACAAGTGTATCATCTAGTTCTACCAATTTGCTACCTGTCATTTTACCAACATCCATCAATCAGTCAGTCTGCGTCACCCGCATGTACCCGCATGTACGTGGGGAGCACTATTAGCTCAATCGAGAAATTGCCTCGCAATTAAATTTGATGAATATCGAGAAATTGCCTCGCAATTAAATTTGATGAATAGGTCAGTTAAGTTGTGTCCTTGGGAATGACACTTTATCCCAGGTGCACGTTGACTTCGTGTGCTTTAAACTAAGTATCGTAAACGAAATCAATCAATCAATCAACCAACCGATCAATCTTTGTATGTAGGTCTGCCTGTCTTTCCGTCATTCAGTTGTCTATCCACGTCTAGGGGTTATTTTTCACACGCCACATTGCTATCTGTCTGTCTGGGTTTCTGTCCGTCTGCCTGGATGCTGCTAACCTGCCTGCCTACACACTTGCCAGCCCACATGTGTGACTGTATGTCTGTCTGTGCGAGCGCTAAATACTAGACTAAATATTTCAGCGTCGTATCAATTCATTATCTATCCAGAGAGAGAGAGGGGGAAGGAGGGAGAGAGAGAGAGAGAGAGAGAGAGAGTTGGACAAATACAGAGGGAAAATGGGATAGGGAGAGAGCGATAGAGAGAGAAAGAAGGAGAGAGAGAGAAGGAAAAATAGAGGTAGGGGCAAAGACAGATGGATAGATAGATAGATAGATAGATAGATAGATAGATAGATAGATAGATAGATAGATAGATAGATAGATAGATAGATAGATAGATGGATGGATGGATGGATGGATGGATGGATGGATGGATGGATGGATGGATGGATGGATGGATGGATGGATGGATGGATGGATGGATGGATGGATGGATGGATGGATGGATGGATGCACGCATGCATGCATGGACTGGACTGGACTGGACAGACAGACAGACAGACAGACAGACAGACAGACAGACAGACAGACAGACAGACAGACAGACAGAGCTGGGCAAAAACAGAGTGAGAGGGGAATAGAGAGAGAGAATGATGGAGAGAGAGAGGGGGCAAAGGCAGAGGGACATGGGATAGAAAGAGAGGGGAGATAGATAGAGAGAAAGAGGAGAGAGAGGAAGAGAGAGAGAGAGAGAAAGAGAGCAAACAAATAGGATGGGATATGTTGTGCATATGAAAGAGGGAAATAATTGTTAAGCATGAAATTCCATATTTACTGGGGTAAATGTGTTTAAACTTGCGCGAAATGGTTAAAAGTCGATAAATATAGGCAAAAGTACAATTTGAGCAACCCGAAAAAATATTGAAATTTTTGCGAAAAATCGTCATTTTGGTCGTCACTTTTTGACACTACTGGTTAATTTTTCGACATTACGGATTTTTACATTACTGGTCGATTTTTTCGACATTACTGGTTGATTTCGACATTACTGGTTAATTTTTTCGACATTGCTGGTCGATTTCGACATTACTGGTAAATTTCTACACTACTGGTTGTAACATAAAAACTCTAGTTTCAGCCCTCTTGTGTCATCCTTGTCATGTCGTTAAATGAACTTAAATCGTGCATATTACATATATGTGGGAAATATTTATTGATCTGTTCCACATATCAAGTATGAATTAGTCCAATCGACAACAAGGGCGTTGGGAGCGGACCGGATGCTGCCAGACGATAATCTTGAAATATTTATTTTCTGGTTGACATTTAGACATCATTCCTTATCTGTTGCTGGGTGGTTGTAAAAGCTACACGAGATAAATTTGACATACGGTGCCACGCGCCCAAACTACCAGTCAAATTCTGTAATGAATTCGACGTTGCTATGGTTTGGAAACCAGTCTATCCAATGTTTAGACTCAATCAGCTGTAATATTTCAGTTGGTCGAAAAAGCGAAATTACTATTGAAATATTCCTTTCGACTGAATCTAAAAAAATACCATAAACATTATATTTCTTGGAATCAACGCAAGAATTGTTTGTTTCTTAGAGTTGAAACGGTTAACCGATTAATCGATTAACCAATGGCAACGTCTTGATCGATCAAAAAAGTAACTGATCGATTAACCGTTTCTTTTGAACTTCTGTATTTTCTGTGTTAACAAAGGAAGAAACTTGCTCCAAAACAGGCAAACATTGTCACACTAACTCACATAGCAAAATAGTAGCAGACGACACTTGCAAAATAGATTCATGAATTACTAAAAATTTCATTTCTTGTCTCAAAAACATAACTTATGATCCCTCATTGGAACGAGCTCAACGAGCTCGTTCCATTGAGGGATCATAAGCAATGTTTTGAGACAAAAATTGAAAACATAATAAAATCTGAATGGAGATTTTTGTATGTAGAGCTGGCCGATTTTGTCCTTTACGTTGGATAAAGGGTTAATGCTATAAATCATCAACGGTACGGCAGTTATTCAGCAACCTATAAGGGTAAGTGATTAATCGGTTAACCAAGGTTTATCCATGTGATTACTCGATCAAGAGGGAGCGCGGTGGTTCAGTGGTAGACTGTTGTACTTCTATGCTAGAGGTCCCGAGTTCGATCCCCGTCCAGGATGGCCCGCGTTTTGTCCTTGGGCAAGGCATTTTATCCCGGTTGCCTACATGGGGGCACGATGACGCCGTGTACTAAGGCGTACTGCACGTCGATGGTGCACATGTCTTCGACCGCTGTAACCCTGATTGAGCGGAGTTTGAACAGAGATAGAATGTTGAGGAGCTAACAGTTGCTCGTCGATGCTCGGTGGTTCTCTCCGGATACTCCGGCTTCCTCCACCTGTAAAACTGTCACGGTAACGATTAGTCGTTGTGAATAAGAATGTGACCTAAAGCACCAATAAATAAATAAATAAATCGATCAAGAAAACCCTTTAACCGTTTCAGCTCTATAATGTTTCTCAATCGGGACTTGATTTGACCGAATCGTTAATGGTATTACAATACTGTTAGACATGTTTGTAAACTGAATACCACGCCTGCAGTTTTATGGTTACGTCGCGAAGTTCCACCACTTATGTTAATATCGTGATGTTTTCGAGGCGACTTAAATACTTATTGATTGGAATATCGCTAACTGGAGCACGAAAGAATGTCTCTATATGTTCCGATAAGACTAAAATCTTCGCACTCTGATTGGACGAGACCTCGCTTAGTTTTTTCTATGTTTATGGTTCCAGTGGCATATGTTACCACCTGGCGTCACCTCTTGAAATAATTGAAAAGAGGATAACAAAAGGAGGCGATTCAGAGTGCATACTGCCAATAAGACCGTATTTTCGAAGCCAGTGATCATTCTATGGATTTATAATCAAAACCCACTAATTTTTTTTTGTTATCCGGTGACGTCGTGGTTTACACGGGGGGGGGGGGGGGTGGGGGGGGTGGGGGGGGGTGGGGGGGTATTTTACTAAATTTCCCAAGTTACCGTCAATTCATTACATAACTTATTCTGTATGTGAATACAAGGACATCACATTAAATCAGCGGTAGTCTGTGCGCAAAATGCACGAAAAAGTGTGTGAACAAACTCCCCATAACAGCGTCGGATCCCTTGTGGAATTAGACTAGTGGCCTGAGAGCTTGAAACGATGCAGGGAGAAAAATTTGGTGAGAAAACATCCAGGTAGTTTGCTTTTTACCCACGGTTGGGCTTTATTCGGAAGTGCAGGTACCACAACACAAATGCTTCTTACTCACAGAATTGAAATTATTAAGTCTGTAAGGATTTGCCTTGTTAAAATTTATGGTAGGCACTCTCCCATAAATTGTTATAAGGCAAAGAGATATGAACAAATTCTGACAACCAAAAATAATTTAGCACTCTAGTAGTTAATAGTGGATCTTGAAAAGCAGACGACACTTGCAAAAAAAATTCTTGAATAACTAATTTTTTTCATTTTTTGTCTCAAAAACATAGGTTATGACCCCTCGTTGGAACGAGCTCGACGAGCTCGTTCCAACGAGGGGTCATAACCTATGTTTTTGAGACAAAAAATGAAAAAAATAGTGAAAATTAATTGGCGATTTTTGAGAATAGCGCTGGCCGGTTTTGGCCGTTACGAGTTTTGAAAAATAAATTTGGATTGAGCCTTTGGCGATGTCATCGCGTAATTTACTGGACGACGTATTTATTTATTTATTTATTTATTTATTTATTTATTTATTTATTTATTTATTGGTGTTTAAGGTCACATATTTCTGCACAATGGCTAATCACGACCATGACAGTTTTACGGATGGATGAAGACGGAATACCCGGAGTGAACCATCGAGCAACGGCGAGCAACAGTCAGCTCTCCAACATACTAACTCCACACAAGCAGGGTTAGCATTGGTTGAAGACAGGTGCACCATCGACATGCAGTACGCCTTAGTACACAACGCCGCCGTTCCCCCACGTGTTCAATGGTGGTGAAGTGTCTTGCCCAAGGATACAACGCGGTTGCTGCAGGTGGGATTCGAACCGAGGACCTCTCCGCTTGCACCCTGCACCTCTACCTACTGAGTCACCGCGCGCCAAGGACGACGTCTGTAAATTTCACTGTAAACCGCGGTCGAGTTGAAGATTGTATTTATCACCGGGGTCGAGTTGATGATTCTCTTTATTACCGAGTCGAGTTGAAGATTCTATTTATCACCGGGATCGAGTTGAAGATTCTATTTATCACCGAGTCGAGCCGAAGATTCTATTTATCACCGGGTTCGAGTTGAAGATTCATTCTATTTATCACCAGGATCGAGTTGAAGACTCTATTATCACCCGGGTCGAGTTGAAGATTCGTTTTATCACCGAGTCGAGTTGAAGATTCTATATATCACTGGAGTCGAGTTGAAGATTCTATTTATCACTGGCGTCGAGTTGAAGATTCTATTTATCACTGGAGTCGAGTTGAAGATTCTATTCATCACTTGATCCAAACCCAATAAAATATGCCTAAAAATGCCATGTTATGTGCGTAGCCCATGTAAGACATCCATGCGTTATATTTCTATTCCATACTAGCGGAAAAAAGAAATGCAAGTTTTTTTTCTCTGGTAAATATTTCAAATGTGTTATGGATGATTATTTCATTGTTTGGATTTTGATGTTATTTCTTTATTACTGATTAAATTTTGACGAGTTTTGTTGCCTTAACAGAGACGTTAGCATGGATAAAGTGGGTACTCTTCGCCATTACCTGATCAAAATCAATAGCGGGTGTGCACACCCCGGACTTCATTTGCTGCTCTCACTCTCCTTACCATTGACCCCAACAAGTTGTTATGGTCCTTTGTGGGATGTTATTCTACTCCTGAAGAAAGGCATGCGTGAGCTGAGCGACGTTGTTCGGGACGTTGACACGCTTCTTGGCCCTCCTGTCCAGCTCGTCCCAAAAATGCTCGATTGGGGACAAATCTGGATTGTAGGGTGTCCAATCGAGAACTGGGACATTATTTTGGTTGAGCAAGTCACGACAAACCCTAGCAACGTGCGGCCGCGCATTATCCTTCTGCAACGTAAGGTTACGTGCATGGATATGTGGAAGGACTTGAGGCATGGCATGAGGACCCGATCCCGATATCTTACGGCTGTAAGATTGCCCTGGATGTCTACGAGAGGTGTTTTTACGCCTTGAGACCCCCCCCCCCCCCCCCCACAAACACACAAACCATGACAGACCCTCTCCCGAATCTGTCGTTTCCCTTAACGCACACGTCAGAATATCGCTCACCTCGATGTCGACAGCAACGTTGTCGTCCATCTGACCCGTAAAGCGTGAACCGAGACTCGTCAGTGAATAACACGGGTCTCCAGTGGGCCAAGTGAAACCGATTTGGTGCATATGGCCGCAGCCATTGCAATCGATGTTGACGTCGCCTGGGTGTAAGTTGCTGACCAACGTAGGGACGTCGTGGCCTTAAATTGAACTCCCGCAACCGATTCCTAACTGTTCTTGTACAAACTTGGCGACCACGAGTGCCTACAACCTGACTCTCCGTCGCCGTCTGAAGTCGGTTACGGAAGTGTGAGAGGCGTATGCCTCTATCTTGACGTGGCGACGTAACGGGGGACGTCCGCTTCAGGGACGTCAGCTTATCTTCATGTGGCTCAGAGGTGCCCGAGTGCAGAGTGGATACTGATTAAAAGAAATCCAGAGCGCCAAAGGAGGTTAAAACGCGTTCCTTTTTCAAAATAGGGTTCAACCGAAAATCATGCCATCACACTAATCACCGACTTGTGAACTAAGGAGAGAGGCGCAGGGGGTGTGATCTCCTCCCCATATTTTTTCCAGTCGAGACATTTCTTAGATATCGATCCGCTCTTGCTGGTATTAGTGTACTTTCGTAGGAGACTAGATTTGACATTTGGACTTAATGTCACACACAGGTTGTTGGAAGTCCAGGATTATCAATCTGAAGTACGGTACATGCTAATTCAATAAGAAGTTGGGAAGATTGCGACCTCTACATATATTTATACACATATATATAATTCCACAAATCATCAAGGCATGTCTTCGTTGAGCTTGAAGGCATACCTTGATGATGTAGTTTGAATGTTTTATCCATCGAGATTTAAGCCAACGCAGAGTTGTGGCTAGGAAATAATATTGGGATGGGTGGGAGGGTAGGGGGTGGGGGTACTTTCTAGTGAACGAACCAGGGTATCCGTCTTGAAGCGACGCGCGGCAAGAGAGCATATATGGACTATATTTACTTTTTAAGTTAATGTGTTTTTGAGGTGAAATGTTTGTCTGCTGATAACAAACCATAATCTTAACATAAAAGAGTGAATTGTTAAGCTCACTCACCAACCTACTTTTTATTCCATCCTGTGTGTTGGCTACTGTTTACAAACTGAATAGCGTTATGGGATTGGGTGAGCATTCAGAAAAGATTATTATCCCCCCGAAAAAAAATTTCGGGGGATATAGTCGTCACGCATTTTTTTTTGTCCGTCCGTCCGTCCGTCCGTACGTCCGTCCGTCCGTCCGTCCGTCCGTTTACATTTCGTTTCCGGATGATAACTTCCCTTGAAATAGTTTGATTGTAACCAAACTTGATATGTGGCTTAAACATATAAAAATACAGGCCAAGTTCGAATCCGGGTTCATCCTGATTAATATTACCAGAGTTATGCCTCTTTTTAATTTAGAAAATCTTATGATTTTTGGTTTCCGGATGGACCACACTTTTTTCGGGGGGATCAGCTGCCCCGTGGATGTGGCAGCCCTCTAGTATTTTATTAGTCAGGGCGCGAAAAGCCCGGTTTTTTTTGTTTTGTTTTGTTTTTCGTTTTTTTTTTGGGGGGGGGGGGGGGGGGAGTATCCTGCAAAAATGTTGTGCAAAGCATTTTATTAGCATTTATATGGTAACTTTCTCCCGCTTATTCCGAATTCGGTTGATTCTACTTTGTACCTCTTGGGCAAATTGAGATATCTAAACCTTTTCAGACCTACCCAGTTAAGTCAATGTGATATTATGTGATGTTATAAAGTTTTGGTTTACATTTAGGTTGTGTGTGTTGGTGGTATACAAACAATGCATTTGTTGCCAGATTTTGTCCGGTTTTGGTACTTTAAATTTGACGAATTTTGAATGAAAAATAACTAATTTGTTTTTTAGACTTTATTCCCAATATGATCCCTAACACTCTAGAGATGTTAGGTGAGTCCAATAACGAATTATTTTGTAATGCGAAATATGGCGAATATTTCCAAAAATAAGTAGATTTCACTGATTGTTGCTGACGAGCATCGTTGTATTGTGTGTGCATCAAGATGGGTCAAAAGATTGGACTAGGACGTATCCACAAAAAGATATCTCAACTATTACCTATATTGTAGATTTTCGCATGAGTCATCCTCTTCGTCAGTTTTTACAAAGATCAAAGTGTGCTAGTTATGACACTCTGAAAAAACTGCCCCGACAATGACACAAAGAACTGCAACCCTCTTGTGTAAATGCACAGCTGCATCGTTTAGAACCACACGATTTCGCAGAGCTACAACTGCACTTGATTACCTTAATCACTTGCACAAATGCTGGATCTATCCCATCAGGAACACCAATTGGAAGCAGTGATTTGGACGGATCATCCCGGGTCCACCCAAACACTGTTGGGTGAATTTCTGAGGCTTTACTTAAGGGAGCAGCGGACCAAAGCATCGATTGAAAAGTGCTCGTTTGGCATTTTCTGGGAATTCTTCAGTTGTTGGTGGAAGAGTGGGTAATTTCAATGCATTTGTATGTGATTTTGTGATTTTGTTAGACCACACCTTAAATCTAGTATCTGATATGTCTTTGGATGAATAGGCATGGCGGCTACTAATGAGCATATCCGTAGCTAACAAAACAAATTTGGTGGGACGGGGGGGGGGGGGTGGGGGTGGGGGTGTAGGACGTCTGCGTCCGACGGCACAGTCATATCGACCAACCATTGGAACAAACCTAATTGCTTTCATCAAAGGCTTACACGCTGCAAATATACTTTCCATTGACAAAATAATGTATGTTAAACATACAATAGATGAAATAATTGTTTAGTAATATACCTCCTACACTCTGAAATCGATTGGGCTAAACGTCAACCCAAATCGACTGGGCTGAGTGAATATGAACCCAATTGGGTCCACATTCTCACAAGTTGAATGATTTGGGTATTTTTTTAACCCAACTGATTTTAGAGTGTACAGAATCATTCAGTTTTTTTTTTCAAGATATATGACATTTGTGTTTGTAGGATTTCTCCTGGAACTTTGAAATGAAAACTGCAGTGAATCTAGAAGTTTGTCATTTTCGTTTACCGATATATTGAGTCCAGCATCTATTTCACTTTCTAATCTGTGGATTTTTTTGTCGGGCAAAGAAGTGATTTTGCCCAACTGAGTTCTCCAAAGTGTGTGTATATTTTCATCGGGCAAGCAAGGACGTCTGTCCTACGTGGTATTTCATACGTTCTTGCCCAACGAAACCCATGATCTAGACAGATGGGGGGGGGGGGGGGGGGGGCAGAAAGTACGTCCCTGTGCCTGTTGCAAAACTGGACCCAAATCAGCATCCAACTTTCCTATTTGATCTAGAGTGACACTACTCAAATATTTAATAGCTGCTTTCTTCCCGTCTCCCAAAACACTGGGCAACGGTTTCACAAATGAAGACCGCATATGCTGCAACTTTTTTGGGCATCAGCTCTATGTGTGTTTTCGGACGGTTGCCTTCGGATCTATTACCCTTCTGTCGCCACTTGTTCATTCCGTCGTAAGTGAAATGCTCATGTTCTGTTTCCAATATAAATGGACCAATGCAAATGGCCTGTTTCGTCTGATATTACATTGGTTTTGTTGATGCCAGCTATTTTGGAAACATGTATTACCTGCTGGCGGGAGCGCGGTGGCTCAGTAGGGAGAGGTGCAGGCTGCAAGCCAAGAGGTCCTCGGTTCAAATCCCACCTGCGGCAACCGCGTTGTGTCCTTGGGCAAGACACTTCATCTCCATTGCCCGCGTGGTGGCATGATGACGCCGTGTTCTAAGGCGTACTGCACGTCGATGGTACGCATGTCTTCAACCAATCTAACCCTGTCTGTGCTGCAGTGCGGAGTTACGATGTTGGGGAGCTGGCAGCTGCTCGTCGTTGCTCGGTGGTTCTCTCCGGGTACTCCGGCTTCCTCCACCCGTAAAACTGTCACGGTCATGATTAGCCATTGTGCATAAATATGTGACCTTAAACATCAATAAATAAATAAATAATTACCTGCTGGCAGATTTTAACATCAGCTTTCTCGTGGTCTGATTTGCGAAGACTGATCGAGAGACACAGTTACGAAACGTCCTCTTCATGGACAGTAAAACTGGCTTCTGCCCCCGCCAAAATGTGAACACGTATGATATTTTGATCCCACCCAATAAAATATAGCAAAATGTGTTTGCGGTAAATTGCGAATATATAAACCAAATGTGTTGCAACATTTCACCCACAAAATTCAATATATCATTTTAATTTTACTTTAATTTCTGTCTTTCCTAGTGGCTTTCGATGCGACTGTGAACAAAAGGGTTGTATAACCGTTTATTCCGAATTCGATAGATGTCGCTCTCATGGCATTGGTGCAATGGAGATATAAATATATCAAGTGTACCAATATCCAGAGCGCGACATCAATCAAATCCGGAATAAATGGTTACCCAATAAACGAATACGATCATCTATTTATTTATTTATTTATTTATTGGTGTTTAAGGTCACATATTTCTGCACAATGGCTAATCGTGACCGTGACAGTTTTACGGGTGGAGGAAGCCGGAGTACCCGGAGAGAACCACTTTACACGCCCTAATACTGTGCTTTAACCCTTTACCCAACGTAACGACCAAAACCGGCCAGCGCTATTCTCAAAAATCGCCAATTAATTTTCATTATTTTTTCATTTTTTGTCTTAAAAACATAGATTATGACCCCTCGTTGGAACGAGCTCGTTCGAACGAGAGATCATAACCTATGTTTTTGAGACAAAAAATGAAAAAAAATAGTTATTCAAGAATTTTTTTGGCAAGTGTTTTCTGCTTTTCATGTTAGGTAAAGCGTTAATCTTGACAAATACTAAAATCCCCAAATTTAGTCATTTTTGGCCAAATTCCACCAAAGTTCCGCCTTTGTACCCAACTAAAGTATCAAAACAAATAACAAAGAGGCGATGAATGCATATTTGGTGTCTCGTGGATATATTTATCCTGAATGAAAATAAAGACATATTTTACTGCAAAAAAGAATTTATTCGGCAGATCTGAAAATGGTAGAATATCTGATTTTGCCCAAGGGTGACAGAGTGGCATCAATTGGTTTCAGAATCAGTGCAAATAGTCAGGGCCGGGAGAAGGTGGGGGCCCGGTGTAGTAACCCCGGATCCCAGTACTTTTTTGGAGGGGGTGGGGGGCTTGGAGTCCATGATTCTTGGGTCAGGGCTGGGTCCCCCAAAGTTCTGATTCCAGTGTCAAGCCTGGGTCCTCCGATCCCCGAGCGAGAATCTGCAAGATAAGTTCACGTCGTATTAGAATATTTGTTGCAACTCATGTAAAGAAGGAATGGGAGTGCCCTGTGGAGATGCTCAATCTGTTAACCCTTTACCTAACATGAAAAGCAGACGACACTTGCAAAAAAAATTCTTGAATAACTAATTTTTTTCATTTTTTGTCTCAAAAACATAGGTTATGACCCCTCGTTGGAACGAGCTCGACGAGCTCGTTCCAACGAAGGGTCATAACCTATGTTTTTGAGACAAAAAATGAAAATATAATGAAAATTTATTGGCGATTTTTGAGAATAGCGCTGGCCGGTTTTGGCCGTTACGTTGGGTAAAGGGTTAAACTTTTAATAACATGAAAAGCAGACAACACTTGCAAACAGAATTATCGAATATCTATTGTTTCGTTTTTTGCGTCAAAATTGTAGCTTATGACCCCTCATTGGAACGAACTCGATGAGCTGGTTCTAATAAGGGGTCATATGCTATGTTTTTGAGGAAAAGAAATGAAAATTGAATGGCAATTTTTGTCAATAGCGCTGGTCGGTTACGTTGGGTAAAGGGTTAATAGTAGGGACCGACCTGGGCACGCGCCAGTGCGTATTTGGTTCGGAAACATCAGGACCTGGCTCTTAAATCTCAGAAATAGGCTTCTCAGTTGGCGCGTAACTTCTCAGATCATATTTTGATATTCTTTCGATGGATAATCGAGAGAGACACTCTTACATGTATTATATATATGATTATCATTTATCATTGTTGTAGAGTGCTCAAGTTAATACTTCAAGTCCTAATTACCAGGCATTAATCTTCACTGTGGTTTCTGATCAAGTCTTGGCTGCCTAAATAGGCAGCCAAGACTTGATCAGAAACCACAGTGAAGATTAATGTTTGCTATAGTGTACTAAATGAAAATGATGAGAGCTATTACATACTTGCAGTGTGTGTTACAAACAGCAGTGTGACTCCGTAAATTGAAATCTGGCGCATGAATTGAAAAAATAGGCTCCGAGGCTAGAGCGTATTTTAAATAGTCCTGATCGGTTCCTGTAATAGACTGTTATCTATATACATATGCATCAGACCCGGTGTTATCACTTCAACAATTCTTCATTTCAAGAACTTCGGCATCTGAATCAGTATCCTGACATTTTCGAAAGGGGTGGGGCGGTCACAGTCTTAACCCTGGGGTCTGAATTTCCTCTCTCCTGCCCTGCAAATAGTTACCGCAGAAACGCCAATACAATGCTTTACACTCCTTTTTGAAGGGACCTCCACCCTCCCTGGCTTCCGGATTATAGATGAAAATCAACTTGATCTGTATATTTCAGCTCACAAACATCGAGGACTCTCAAGAAAGAAAATACTACCCCTTGAGAAGCAGAGGCCATCCTTCAGTTGTTTTGACAAAGAGAGAACAAAAACATTCCGGCATCAGTTCACCTTGTTACAACCGATAATGTTACACCAACCAATAATGTATCATCAACGCATAATGTTATAACATAATGTAGTAAACAACCGATAATGTTGCAAACGCCGCATAATGTTATAACTTCAGTCAACGCGTTTTGTAGCAAAAATCAACGCATAATGTTATAACTCGAGTCGGCGTTTACAACCGATAATGTTACACCAACCAATAACGTATCATCAACGGTCCACCAGTCTGAAGGTAGGGTTCATTGCCCCGAGGGTTCATAGCTCCGAGGGTAGGGTTCACTGCTCCGAGGGTTCATTACTCCGAGGGTTCATAGCTCCGAGGGTCCATTGCTCCGAGGGTTCATTACTCCGAGGGTTCATTGCTCCGAGGGGTCATTACCTCGAGGGTTCATACTCCGAGGCTTCATTACTCCGACAGGGTATGTGTGTGTGTGTGTGTGGGGGGGGGGGGGGGGGTGGGGGGGGCGGTGACGATTATTGTTGGGCCGGATGTATGTGTGTGCGTGTGTGGGCGGACACACACACACATACACACTTTGGGCCCAACCATAATCGTCACCGCCGTGAGGTTCATTGTTCCGAGGGTCCATTGCTCCCAGGGTTCATGGCTCCTAGGATTCATTACTCCGATGGTTCATTGTAGCAAGGGTCCATTACTCCAAGGGTTCACTGTTCCGAGGGGTCATTACCCCGAGGGTTCATACTCCGAGGCTTCATTACTCCAACGGGATAGTATAACATGTATGACTTGTCCCACATTCGGGGGACCTCGGTGGGGGACCTCGCCTATTGCGCATGCGCGAGGCTCTTGTTTACAACACTGTAACATTTATATTAGAAGTAGTATAGCATGTACCTTTCGCCCCTCTTTCCAGGACCCAGGAAGAAGGTTCTCATTTGCAAGACTCTCATCACGTGACTATATCATTGGGTAGCCATGGTAACTCGTCATACTGTGACGTCATCACCATGTTGCCACGCCACGTCTCCTGTGCGTGCGCGCATGTGCAAATATGGTGTTATATTTAGATTGGGGAATGTTACCTCCCCTCTACACACCCCATGTATCCATCGCTCCGAGGGTCCGCAATACCCATCGGGAGGTTCCGGTCATTACCCGATGATTCCGATGATTTCTGACCATTGTCGAGTCGATTTCGGCCATTCGATATCACGAAAATAGGAAATAGCGATTTTCCCGCAAAAACAAGTAAACATACCTCGTCTTGTTGGACGAGCTTTGGAAAACAAGATGGCCACCCACCAATGGCCACCATCCCCACTCAATATATTCATCGTAACATCAATGGGAAATTCCCCAATCTAAATATAAGACCCTATGTCTTGAGTGCATGCGCAGGAGAGGGGACGTGGCAACATGGTGATGACGCCACAAGATGGCGGGTTACCATGGCTACCCAATGATATAGTCACGTGATGAGAACCATCAAATGATAACCTTCTTCCAAGGTTCCCCAGCGGGTTCCCCTGAAAGAGGGGTCTAAGGTACAAGCTACGCTACTAATAGAATTTCAAATTAATATCCTAATGCTCTCAATCTCCCTCTCTCGCTCTATATCTCCATGCACCTTCCCTCTCTTCCCCTCTCCTCTCTCTTTCTCGTTCTGTATCTCTCGCTCACTTTCCCCCTTTCACTCCCTCCCATCTCTGTCTGTCTGTCTGTCCGTCTGTCTGTCCGTCCGTCCGTCCGTCCGTCCGTCCGTCCAGCCGTCTAGCCGTCCGTCCGTCCGTCCGTCTGTCTGTCTCACACACACCCTCTCCTTATCTCTCTCCTCTCCTTCGCTCTCCCACCCTTCTCTCTCTCTCTACCCCCACTAATCCTCTATCTCTACCCCCTCTCCACCACCCCCATCTTCCACTCGATTCCTCCCCTCTCTCCCTCCCCTCTCTCTACTTTTCTTTCTCTACATGTATCCCCTTTTTCTCCCCGCTTCCAATTTCTTCCCCCACCCTCTCTCCTCTCTCTCCGTCCCCACTCCTCTCTCCCCTCCCTGCCACCCCCACCTCTCTCTCTCTCACACACACATACACTCTCATTGCCTATGTTTTAAATTTGCTAAGGGTTAATTTGTTATTAACTTTGTCCGTCATTGTGATTGTGTTTCAAGCACAGACTTCGGAAATTGTTTTCAGGTACCGGCAGTTCGTATAAGAAATTTACATAGCTCTGTATTTCAAATAAATGACATCCGTATTGCTGCGTATTAGGATGTTGATTTCAAAGGTCTCTGAGGACACGGAATCCTCTACCAATGGCTTTCATTTCGCAAAGGGCTTTTTGTTTTGTTTTCCTTTGATATTAGCATGCTGGGTATCGTATCGGCATAGGCATGCCACAAAATTTAGTTTTCAGTGGTCAGTCAAACAGCCATGAAGCTCTACGTCTTACTGGTTTTGTGTATATTGGTATGGGTTTCACTCATAAGATACTCAATAAGTTATGGCACTCGCCCTATGGATGACGACGTATATGACATTATTGTGAGATGCATGACGGGCAATTTTGTTGTGCCTGTCAAACGGCGCACAAGAGTGCAGAAGGCAGCACTTGTCCGTTTCTACAGAAACAGAAATGCATACAGTATTGCCGAAGGTGGCCATTTGCTTTACAACGGCAAAAAGGTGTTACGAACAGGAGACATTGCAAACCAAGTAAAGGCGGCACTGAAGAAAAGCAAAGGGTCAGGCGCTAGAAAACTCAAGCACAGGCTTGGTAGCCAGTTTTGCGGCATCAGTGAACGCTCTGTGTACCGATATTTGGATAAATCCACATCTTACCACCTACTGAAAGCTAAGTTTTCTAATCGCTGTGCGCTCAAGCCAATACGAGCATCATCTGTGCAACAACGACATCAAGTTGATATAATGGACATGCTGAATTGTAAGGTGACATATAATCGGAAGACATACAGATATGTTCTGTCCCTGATGGATATCTTTAGTCGATATGTGTGGCTACGGCCAATGTCGACTAAAAGCAGCAAAGAAGTCGCACGCTTCTTAGAAGATATATACATAGAACACGGTCCACCCAGAGTTTTACAGCACGATAGAGGAGGTGAGTTCCTAGGTGCGGTGAAACGACTTATGCAAAAAATGGACGTACGAATAATATCGAGCTCCCCCTATCACCCACAGAGTCAGGGGAAAATTGAGAGGTCCCACAGAGTCCTTAGAAAAAAAATTATGTATGATCTGGTAAGCCTTAAAAAACGTGGTGTGAACTGGGTGAATCGCCTTCCCCAGTACGCTTCAATCTTGAACGACGACGTACGTGAAGAACTGAACTGGAAAACACCGTTTGAGATTTATTTCGGTCGGCAAAACCATCGACTAACATTTGCTAAATTTTCAGACGACAGTGTTACAATCGAAAATGTATCAGCTAAAAGACAGAATGAGCTACAGCCATTACCCAAAGATTTGCTCAATTTTGATACAAATAGAGGTAAAGTCCGTGCCGCAGCAGCTGCAGCTACTTCACGCTGCATGAGGAGAATGATAAGACGTGAGCTTGGCAAAAATCCGTCATCACTCTATAATGTGAAACAAAATGTTCTTGTTCGCATAAGAAACGCTAAGCACCACGAACCCCGTCGACTTTATGTTCTTCGCGGCACCATTCTGGAGAGAGATATAAAATTTCATCGTTATCGAGTGAGGTATCTTTCGCCCAAAGACAATACTGCAGTAGTCAGGTGGTTCTCCGTAAATGATATAACCAGCGTGACAGCCGAGGCTGAGAAGAAGAGGCGAAGTCGTTCCCACAAAGCTATACACCGTAGTAAATATTATATTGTGCTCACCCACAAAGAGAAACTTGAAGGAACAGGTTTTGCTGTCCAATTAGACCCACCCGGTGATGGTAATTGCCAATTTGCCGCTCTTGCAGATCAGCTAGCCCATATTGGTATCTATAGATCACAAGAGACCTTGCGATCCGAAATTGTGTCCGACCTTCAGAGGAATCCTTATAACAGTCTTGGTGATTATATGGGTGATTACGTGGAAAACGGTGATTTTGGACGGTACATTACAAACATGGGGCGTGATGGGACATATGGTGACCATATCACTTTACAGAGAGTAAGTGAAATTTACCACGTTCAGATCTCTGTCTCCTCTTCGCTTGGTGCGGGCGGAACACGCCTTCTGTCTCCCAATGGACAAATCAACGGTAACTTGCCCACATTATATTTAGGACACATGGCCGAAGGCCATGGTGACCACTATGTTAGCATATGTCCATCAAGCATGAATCGATCGAAAATATTGAACAACATACAGACCTCGACTTGCAATGTCCGTCAGAATCAAATACCTGCATCTGATTCGTCTGATATTTGTGATCGGGCGAACCAGATAGGTAGTGACTCTGATGACAATGCTAGTGGAAGACATGATACATTGGAACGGGACCTTGTCTCCCCGAATCAGTCACCTATACCTGATTCGTGTGATACTCGTGATCTGGCGAATCAGATGGGTGGTGACTCGGAAGACAATGTACCCGGCAGACAAGATGCAAGAGAACATGGGGTTTTACCTGTTTTGCCAGTAGAAATTCTGCAAATAATTATTTCAAAAGCACTCTTTAGAGATATGACGATGCTAGGCGCTTTTAACAGGGTGTCGCAGCAGTTCAAAGAAATAACATCTAGATTTTACCCATTTCTACACATTTCCAACAATTTAGCCACATCAATTGGTATTCGTGAAAGCGGCAACAGCATTATTAGTGTCAGGCGCCTCTATTGTGCATCTGGGAAAGGGAGTGGTATAGCCCATCGTATTCGGGAACTATTTGGTGGTACTGCAAACTGGTTCAATGCTTGGTTGCTGTTGACTGCTTCTCAGTTTTCCAGATATATCGTTAGCGATATATTCTGGAAATAGGTTGCTACAGAAAGTTTGCAAAAGCATACAATGCCGCTGGAAATAAGTTGTCACATTACCGCATAATTTTACAATACGTACCTTTCATTTTAGGCACAAGTCTTTGGCACAACTTCTAGGGAAGCTCTTAGAAAGAAAGATTCTCTAGAAATTCTACCAAGAGCTGTTGCTTTCAATGAATCGGTACTGCTTATAAGATTAGTTAGCGTTAATATGGCAACTTATTTCCATCGGTGCAGTAATTATTCCTAATTTACTTTAATTTTTACTGGACGATAACTTTGAATTTTTCACATTTATAGCACTGATCACGGATCACGTGATAAAGCAGCGGTGACAGCTGGATCTTTTTTATTTTATATATACGCTACAGGTAAACCAGGCTAGCTCATAAACAAGGCCAATCCTTAAAGTGACATTCTAACATTTAACATTTTTTGAACAATTTCTAAAGACGATTTATAAATTTCTGACTGTCTGATATATACGGTATGTCTATATTTGCTGTGATGACGTAAATATACTGCCTATGTGACTACGCGAATCGTCGCTTCAACATAGAATTTAAATGCATTTTGGATCCAAAATGAAATTAGATTCTATGTTGAAGCGACAATTTATGTAGGTACAAAACCACTATATTTAAGTAATAGCAGCGAATATAGACATGCCGCATATATCGGACACTTTATTTTGGGACATTGATCATTTCTAATTAGTCTTTAAAATTGTTCAAAAAATATTCAGTGTTAGAATGTCTCTTTAAGCGGGTGTCCGTAATTACTAACTAGGCAAACACCGACCGGGTGACCACCACCACCCCCCCCCCCTCCATTCAACTATCCAACAGCCACGTATACTGTAAAAAATGCAATTGTAGGGAACAACCAGGCGACGTATCAACAATATATTTGTGTATAGGTCACTGGGTATATCCCGGTGATCCATACACAAAAATATTATTGCCAGTTACTATTTTGGAAATGACAAAATGAAAGTTAATATGTCAAATTCCCCACGGTTAGTGAAATCAGTCGAAATTACTCCTTTAACATTGGGTTTCGTTGCCTTTTATTTTATGTACTAGGTAGTGCCATGTATTACGGTCACCAATTTCTAACGCACTCCTGTTTAGACAATAAATATCTTTCGTACAACGTACGACGACGATTACAAAACACGGATAGGGGTCTCACTAGTTACTGGGTGTAACTGAATGCAACTATCTGTAACCTACTTCGCAGACATATCGAATCAAAATTAATTTTGTCTCAGAAACATATCTTATGGCCCCTCATTGGAACGAGCGCGATGCGCTTGTTCCAATGGGGGGGGGGGGGGTGCATAAGAAATGTTTTTGAGACGACAAAAATGAAGGTATTTAGTTATTGTAGAATGTGCTTCGCAAATTAATGTCGTCTGCTTCCCATGTTGGGTAAAGGGATGATTTATATTTCCGGTAAACATCTTACAGGGGAGCTTGGTGGCCCAGTCGGTAGGGCATTGGACTCGTGATCCGAAGGTTCTGACAATTGCGGGTTCAGTTCCAGGTCTGTGCGACCGAGTTGTTTCCTTGGGCATGATACTTCATATCCATGGCGAACAAGTGCTAAGGCGTATTGCACGCTTGTGGTACACAATCCTTCAGCCAATGCTAACTCTGTTGAGTTGGTATGTTGGAATGTCTCGCAGTGACTCGCCGCTGCTCGGTAGTCCTCTCGGGTATTCCGGCTTCCTCCACCCGTGACACTGTCCGACACGATATGACCTGATGTTAAAGTGTCGTAAAACACCAAATAAATAAATAAATAAACATCTTACAGAAAGTTTATTAGGATTAAATGTTAAATAATAAATATATTTTAATATTCAGTTACATCCAGTAAGTAGTGAAACCCCTATCCGTATTTGTAATCGTCGCCGAACGTTTTATGAAAGGTATCTAATGATGAAATAAATGGTATCAGATGCAAAACTGTAAGGCAGACAGACTGACAGGCAGACAGGCATACAGACACGCACACAGAAGGGAGAGACAGTCAGAGAGAGCAGAGTGAGTGAGAGAGAGACATATAGAAACACACAGACTGGTGGAGAGACAGACATACCGACAGTCATCAGTTAGAGAGAGAGAGAGAGAGAGAGAGAGAGAGAGAGAGAGAGAGATGGTCAAAAGTACTGCCGCATATAGATACAACACTGACAACTTGTCATGTTTACTGATGACTTCGCTATACGAAAAAAATTATTCATTCCATTCTTGGCTCCATATACTTGGCATACAATCAAATAATTTTACAATATTTTTTCTATTAGGCCTACTATCTGGATTGTTCTGTTTATACGATGCGACATGAAACAGCTCTGTTATTTTTGGCTTTCTATAATGCCCGACGAATTTTATTTTTCCCGATCTGATTTGTGTCAGAATGGTACATGGCGTGATTTGGAATTTTACAATTGGAATCTACGCAGTCCGCAAAATCTTGAATGACGTCATGTACTATTTTAACACAGATCAGATGGCCACTCAGCAAAATTAGGACAGATTCGCATTAAGCTATTGAAATTTTCATGTACGGTCAACAATCTAGCCTGGATACACGCAGATTTCTGCCAAAATGTTTTAATTACACACATGAAGTATATAATGCTGTAAGATTGTCATATTGCGGGGATCCTAGGGACTAAATATCACGATGACATCATCACCAAGTATGTGACGTTATCACCAAATAGTGATGTCATCATCAGAACAGTTACGTCATCTCCAGGATAGGGGCGACATCACCATGGTTTCAGGAGCGCATCTATGATGTCACACGTTTTCGCAGGGGCGGTTGTCAGAGAAATGACGTCACAAGATGGCGTCCATGGACCAACAACGTTTTCACTGAATGGAGTGATCTCCACTGCCCTAGGCGACATCGAATTACCGAACTCGAGTCGAAAATGATCGGAAATCTTGAGAAACGATTTCCGTGGCCACCGGAACCTCTTAAACGCATCCCGGAGCATCGAAGCGATGAAGTGAATGAGTTGGGAGTGATCTCACCTTTCCTGTACGTCGTTGAATCACCAAACGCGCCACGACAATGGCTTTTCTCCCGATGTTTCCATAGTATCAACACAATCGACCCAGTGAGAGTACCAGGTATGTGTTCATGTTCTTTTGTGTACCAGCACCTTGTGGTTTGGCACATGGACACAATGTCATGTGTCTTGGGATAACACCAACGATGACGGGAGAAAAGCCATTGTCGTGACGCGTTCGGTGATTCGACGTCCCATAGGAATGGCAATATCACTCCACACTCATTGACTTCACCGCTTTGATTCGTCTGGGATACGTTCGGAAGGTTCCGGCGGCAACCGGAATCCGTTTCCGAAGATGCTCGATCATTTTCGGGTCGGTTTCGGTAATTCGATGGCACCCAGAGCAGGCGAGATCACTCCGTTCAGCGAAAACGTTGCTGGTCCAAGGGCACCTCCATCTTCTGACAACGTTTATACGACAACCGCACCCTGCATCCGGCAGAAGCATGTGACGCCTTAGGTACGTACATGGGCACTTGATACCACTACGATGACGTGATTATCCCGGTGATAACGTAGCTATTCTGATGATGGATGTCATACCCTTGGTTATGACGTCACAATTTGGTGATGATGTCACGGGATGAAGTATGACCTCTGGATCTCCCGAATATGGAAAGCTTTAACTGGTAGAGTGCTGAAAGCCCAAAATTGGGCTCTACTTCGATATTTTTCACTGCTACATACTGGATCAGTAGTTTTAGGATCGGCTTCTGACAGGGTTAAGATTAAAACTGTCCAATCTACCAAAATTTGCCTTGTTGGAATATAAGGGAGAGTGCCTATAGGCACTCTCCCTTATACCCCAACAAGGCAAATTTAGGCTAACCTATTCAGAAAGCCCAATATAATTCAGCACTCTACCAGTTAAGAACGATATACAACTCACACATGTCGCTTTGTGTGCTTTAGCTTTGATACACAAACGCGAGCACAAGAGACTAATCGTGTTTTTTTTTGTTGGGGAGGGTGGTAGTGGGGGTGGGTAATCACAATACCAATAGGTTATTGAAGGAACCCAAATGACTAATGATTTCTAAGGAGTGTGGACACGTAGGATATCACCCACCTAATTTTGAAATGCTTGGAAATATTGTGCTGACATTTTGGCAAAGAAATGCCTAACATTGTTAAATTAATTGCGAAACCGGAGTGAGGGCGTGTTTGAGAGAGAGAGAGAGAGAGAGAGAGAGAGAGAGAGAGAGAGAGAGAGAGAACAGTCTTATGTTTTTATTATATTAAAATTTTGCAATGAACATGATAATCATTTCTGAAATAAAAAAAGTTATGAAAGTCTTTTTATTATTTACTAAACTTCTAATTGTAGGTTTCAATGGTTCAAGCCATGCATGAATCCGCACATGTAGTTTCCGAGACCTGGCAATTAACGGTGGAGATGAATAAGTAGTTTAAAATATGAACACTGCTTCATCTAAGCAGCAGTGTTCAGATTTCAAACTGCTCATCTTTTTGCACCTGTGATTGCCATAATTTATATAATAATTTGGTATTAAGTGAGATGTTTGAGGCATGGTGACTATACTTGCCATTCATAGGGTAGATAAAGCGAATACATCTGGTCTGACCACAAGATATTTAATTATTAGTTTCTTTGGTGCTTTAGTTGTAAGACTTTAACATCTGAGGTCATACCGTGCCAGACAATGTCACGGGTGGAGGAAAACGGAGTGCCCTGGGAGAACAACCGAGTAGCGGCGAGTCAATCTCAGACACTCCGACGTACTATCTCAGTAAATTTAGCATTGGTTAAAGGACGCATACCGCCAGTGTGCGATACACTTTAGCACATTTTCGTCACCATGCCCCATACATGCAATGGAAGTGTAGTGTCTAGCCCTAGAATACAATTCGGTTTAACCGTCTGGAAACTGAATCGTATCCTCGGGAAACTTTGACACACGAGTACAGTCCCCTTACCAACAAGGGAACGGTCTCGCTTTATTTTTTTCGAAACACTTCTTCAACTCATCATCATGCTATGCCATCCCTATACATCAGTACATCACCAACTATCAATCACTTCTATTGAACATAAAGTCCGCTGGGCTTGTGAACGGATGGGGTCCGCACCCCCACGACGCTGACGATTATCGTTGCGCCCTGTCTGTGCGTGTGTTTGTGTGTGTGTGCGTGTGTTTATGTGTGAGCGTGTGTGTCTGTGTGCGTGTGTGTCTCTCTCTCTCACACACGTACACTATTTTAATGACCTGTACCGTATAATGCCCGGATTGGACCCATTGACGCCTCCCTCCCTCTGGAATCGTGAACGGATACGGCCCAGATGTGCGCTACCTCACCCACGGCGGTGACGATTATGGTTGGGCCCGATGTGTGTATGTGTGTGTGTCCCCCCACACACGCACACACATACATCGGGCCCAACCATAATCGTCACCGCCAGCCCCCCCCCCCCCCCCCCCCCCCCCCCACACACACCGTCGGAGTAATGAAGCCTCGGAGTATGAACCCTCGGGGTAATGACCCCTCGGAACAGTGAACCCTTGGAGTAATGGACCCTTGCTACAATGAACCATCGGAGTAATGAATCCTAGGAGCCATGAACCCTGGGATCAATGGACCCTCGGAACGATGAACCTCATGGCGGTGACGATTATGGTTGGGCCCGATGTGTGTATGTGTCCCCCACACACACGCACACACACATACATCGGGCCCAACCATAATCGTCACCGCCGCCCCCCCTCCCCCCCCCCACCCACACCATCACACCAATGAAGCCTCGGAGTATGAACCCTCGGGGTAATGACCCCTCGGAGCAATGAACCCTCGGAGTAATGAACCATCGGAGCAATGAACCCTCGGAGCTATGAACCCTCGGAGTAATGAACCCTCGGAGCAGTGATACCCCAACCTCGGAACTATGAACCCTCGGAGCAATGAACCCTACCTTCAGACTGGTGGACCGTTGATGATACGTTATTGGTTGGTGTAACATTATCGGTTGTAAACGCCGACTCGAGTTATAACATTATGCGTTGATTTTTGCTACAAAACGCGTTGACTAAAGTTATAACATTATGCGGCGTTTACAACATTATCGGTTGTTTACTACATTATGTTATAACATTATGCGTTGATGATACATTATTGGTTGGTGTAACATTATCGGTTGTAACACACCTCGTCATTGCCAAAACACGTGCACGCTTATTTCGACTGTATATTCGCGTGGGTCGGTTCACTTAATATGCAGCAATCAATATCAGATAGTGTCTGAACGGACGGTTGGAATATGATGGATGAGAACATGTTTTTGAAAAAACAGGAGTTCGTGCCAGAAAACGAACTAATCTGAGACGCATTGGTGTTGCAGTTCTTGGTCGTAATAATATGTTTGGAACGTTGTTTGTCATCCGACTCACCCCAGAACGATGTGAGTTGTAAACAGTAGGATCATACGGAGACAATGCAGAACAACACTTTAGTCATGTATATTGGGTTACGGGTTGTTTTGTTGACACGTGCTGATACATCAAAGGTGTGGCCGAGGGGGGGGGGGAGGGGGTAACGTGGGAAGTACACCCTCTTATTCATTTATTGGTGCACGCTAAAAACTGAAGTGTTAAAAACTACACTTGAAGTGCTGTATTTAACTAGCACTTTGTTCAAGTGTAGATATCCCAGAACTTGACAAGTGTTACAATAATACCACTTGACAAGTGTAATGTCGAGACACTTACAAGGAAACACCCGATTGCCTACATGGGGGCACGATGACGCTGTGTACTGAGGCGTACTGCACGTCGATGGTGCGCATGTCTTCAACCAATCTAACCCTGCCTGTGCTGTGGTGCAGAGTTCAGAGTTCAGAGTTACGATGTTGGAGAGCTGACAGCTGCTCGTCGTTGCTCGGTGGTTCTCTCCGGGTACTCCGGCTTCCTCCACCCGTAAAACTGTCACGGTCACGATTAGCCATTGTGCATAAGTATGTGACCTTAAAACACCAATAAATAAATAAATAAATAAATTACAAGGAAACAACGCAGATGACGCGGATCAGGCTCGAACTCTCGAGCCTGATCCGCGTCATCTGAGTTGTGTCCTTTTAATTATGTACCCACCAAGCGCAAATCAAATTATAGACGATTCTGGAAGAACCACCAATGCTAGACACATGGGAAGTGCCATCCATTCAAGTTTCAGATGTCTGACGATTGTAATGTCTAAGTGCTTAAAGCATTGCACTTTGAGTGTTAAAATCAAACCATAAGAGTTAGAATGGATTTAACACCTTGAAAGTGTCAGTTTTAACACTTTAGTTTTTAGTGTGTGGTTAAGGTCACATAATTTCTGCATAATGATTAATCGTGACCGCAACATGGAGATAAAGCCAAGTTTAGTCAATCGTTTATACCCATGTTACCCATTCTAGTGGAATTCCACCCAAGCATTGGTGACTGGGTCCTATTTTATCAGAAAATTGGTGCTTATTTACCACAGTAAACAAGCACCGCTTCGCTTCCCGGGTCTCCCACGGGGGACAGAATCCATATGGAGATGATTTTGGACATAGTATATTGTCATGTTACGATGGGACATTTATCTCATGACTGCACAAAATTGTTCACCCAATCAAAAATCAGTAATGCAGCTTCACAAGCACAGCTTCGTCAATGGCCCTCTGCTTTCAAGCCGAAGGTCCATTGGTTAAAACATTGTTTACGAGTCTTGCGATTGTTATAGGGTCTTCGAGTAATTGTACGGGTGTGAACTCTGCCAGTGTTATGGTGATGAATCATGCTCACCATACTGCATTTTCATATATTACTGATAGCGATACCCCTGGTCATACAAAAGACACTGTCTTTTTGGGGTGGGTACGGAGATCCAAAGTGTGCCCCCGGGAATTTCTACTGCACTGTTGACTTATTTTGACTGTTGTGTCCCATTCACTTCCTCTCTTTGGTCCATAACGTCAGAGTGTGCACCCACCCCCTCAATAAATTTACTGGCCAAACCTCTGTGCATTTTAAGAGAAGTTAGAATGCTATTTTTTATTTCCTTTTTCACTTTTCTCCTTTTAATCCAAAAGATGTAACGGGGGATAATCATAGCAGTCAACTTTTCCTGAATAAGCAGGAACAGGTGAGAAATTTTGATTACTTCTAAACCATAGGCTTTGAATTTTCAGTGGAATGATAACAGCGAGCTCGTTGCCTTGTCGCAAACAGTGGAGTGGAAGGAGAAAATGAAATAAATAAATAAATAATATTTAAATAAATAAATAAAATTTTGATGTCATCGTTTTTGTTAAGTTTTTGTAGTATTATTTGCACTTTCGGTAGGCAGAGGCTTCAACCCGTGCCCGATGTGACACAGTTTACGTAATCTGTTGTTATTACCAAAGTATATTGATAATAAAAGTAATCAATGCGGTGGGCCCACGTAACAAGAGAAATAATGTAAAGCATGACACCGTGTCAGATATGCGCATTTTATTCGGAATTATCTTCAGCAAAATTTGAACTCAGACGTCATTCCTGGTACACCAGTCCCTCAAATTTTCCAATGAAACATCAACAAGACTTCTGTATACTTTATTTCTAATACGATACGCTAAATTACGGCGGCGTAGAACCGCAACATTCACTTCACTTATTATCTTGTTAAAACAATTTAATATCTTGTTAAAACAATTTAATAACTTGTTAAAACAATTTATTTATCTTGTTAAAACAATTTATTTATCTTGTTAAAACAATTTAATATCTTATTAAACAATGGCCTAACAGCTATTCCTTTTAACTAAGAAACTCTACCCCAGCGCACATTTCGAAGGTGATACAGTTCACAAATCAGCACGAACTAGGGGCCCAAAATATCTTTCCAACTCGTTGTTCTTGCCCTGCCCCATAAGTCCACCCGACCCAGTGGCATTGCAGGTGATTTGACCCAGAGAGCCTTCTCGACGCAGTGATCTGGCCACACAACCCTCTCTACCATTTGGCCCAACAGCGCATCCTTCTCACCACCTAGACACGGCACGACCCTCCATTCTTTCCATGTGTGTGATCCGACCAAGAAGCTTGATCCATCCAGTAGTCGACCCCGCGACTCAACCATACTAACGATGACCCTATAAGAAAAACCCACACACTAAAAACTAAAGTGTTAAAACTGACACTTTCAAGGTGTTAAACCCATTCTAACTCTTAGGGTTTGATTTTAACACTCAAAGTGCAATGCTTTAAGCACTTAGGCATTACAATCGTCAGACATCTGAAACTTGAATGAATGGCACTTCCCATGTGTCTAGCATTGGTGGTTCTTCCAGAATCGTCCATAATTTGATTTGCGCTTGGTGGGTACATAATTAAAAGGACACAACGCAGATGACGCGGATCAGACTCGAGAGTTCGAGCCTGATCCGCGTCATCTGCGTTGTTTCCTTTCAAGTGTCGCGACATTACACTTGTCAAGTGGTATTATTGTAACACCTGTCAAGTTCTGGGATATCTACACTTGAACAAAGTGCTAGTTAGCACTTATTAAGTGTTAAACACGGCACTTCAAGTGTAGTTTTCAACACTTTAGTTTTGGGCGTGAACCATACTAACGATGACCCTATAAGAAAAACCCAGTCAAAGTGACCAGATCACACCATCTTCTCGACCCAGCAGTCAGTCTATTGACCCTTTTCAGAGATTCTAACGCATTCCAAGTAAGACACACAGGCTCGAAGCCAGTCTGTTCCCGACGGCCGACTATGAGAACGGGGAGGGGGAGGGCACTTTTGAACATTTCACACAAAATTTCCGAAAATATTGTGAAAAGCTTAAAATGACCAAAAAACCTCAATTTTGTATGAAAACCGCACCCAAATTCTAGTAAAAAGAGGCGAAAGTTTCAGACAGAGGTAGTCATGGAAGGGAGTGGGGTGGGATTCATCCACCCAGACCCCCTACTAGCCTGGGACCTGATGGCACAGTCACCCACCCATCCCCGTGACTCTGCACAACCCAGTGGATCAACACCCATACCTTTGCACTTAGAGACCTTCCTCGAGGCCGACCAAGTCACCCGACATGTCCTCCGACATGTCTCGATGATCTAAAACCCCTGTCTTCCGACTCATTGCAATGATCAACCACGACTTCGTACCGTGAAACAATGGTGGTGCTATCATTTCCCCGACAGTGGGGACTGACCTCCCCGACAGGGAGGCTAGGTATATCCTAGTCTATAAGACGGCTATATACTGCCCTTCCCCAGATTGGAGTTCATGTCTCGGGGTTGAGGAGTGGCAATCGATAGCCGTTATATATAGGCTATGTTGTGCCCAGAAACCTTACAATAAAAAATAGAGTTCCCCAACATGGGGGTGGGTTGGGGCCTAGGTATATACTACTTGGTAAGACGGTTATCTTATCTTAGAGCCCATGCCTTGGGGTTGTGAAGGGTCAGTATAGCCCTTATACAGAGGCTAGGGTGTAGTCAAACATTACAATAAAAGAGGAGAGTTCCCCGACAGGGGTGGGTGAGCTAGGCCTCGCGGACGAAGGCGCTGCAGCTTCCGCTGACCCTCCCTTTAACCAGATAAATAAATTGTTTTAACAGTATATTAAATTGTTTTAACAAGATAAATAAATTGTTTTAACAAGCGAAAGACATTGTTTTAACAAGGTAAATAAATTGTTTTAACACGATATTAAATTGTTTGCACAAGATAATAAGTCAAGTGTGAGTGGCTGTTCTTCGCTGCCGTATTGAAGTGAGCGTGGCAGTTCTACGCAGCCATAAAAAATAGAATTGGATTTGTACATTTGAAAAAAAAGTTTCGTTATCAACGGATAATATCGGTTGATAACGAATGTCGAATAAGGAACTGGGAATAAGTAACGACTGTCTCATCCGTAATTTTTCGATAGTCTAACTCCTCTGGATTTTCCGAAGAAAGATCGAAAGCGATTGACCCCAACCCCTATATCCTCTCCTAGCCGAGGAAAGATGGTCGCCTCTTCCCTCCCCATATGAACCCTCGGCCAAGGCGCGCCTGTCTGAAAGGCCGATATTATTGACTTTAAATGATAGTTTGCAATTATGGTCAACCACGTTACCCAACATGAAAAGCGGACGACAGTTGCAAACAAAATTCTTGAATAACTAATTTTTTCCATTTTTTGTCTCAAAAACGTAGGTTATGACCCCTCATTGGAACGAGCTCGACGAGCTCGTTCCAAAGAGGAGTCATAACCTATTTTTTGAGACAAAAAATGAAAATTGTCATGATGGTGATTTTTGTAAATAGCGCTGGACGGTTTTTTGCCGTTACGTTGGGTAAAGGATTATCGTGAACTGACCTTCTATGAGTGAAAATGTGATAAAACACTAAATGTTCGACAAAATCCTTCGTGGGGGGACAAATTGAACCACCGATCCCTCTTGTATTGACGTCACACTGGTGTCAAAGCCAGCAAAGGAAGAAAATATGGAGGAAGTTGATTTATTTAATATGAAGGAAGTGTGGCAATTTTCATGTTGAACTGTGACACTGGTTCCCACTATCTTCCTGAAACAATTCACTTACAAACACGGATCTTGTATCAGCGAGGGATTTCACAAAATGTATTGACAACAATTCTGACAGAATGACATATCTCATGGGATGCAGCTGCCTGCGTAAGAAGTGGTGACGTATTCGTACTCCCACTATTAGCAACAATTTGTCATTTGATCGCCCGGCAACTCGACACCTGACAGTTACGTCGACTGCGGGTTGCAATACACTAAATGATTTGCATTGGCGACAGTGCTAACATTTTCCTGTCACCTAAACTTATCAAGCTCATTTGTGGGAAATCAGTCATGAATCCACTTAGTATATCATCACATTAAAAAATGAACAGGAAAAAATATATGATGCCGTGTGTTTTTGTGTTCAAATTTAGCAATTCCCCATCAACTACCGTCCAGTTTCTCAATCAGTTGAAAAGGCGTATTTTACTTGTCCCCTTCACCTTATTTTTCAATTCTCATAATTTTGAAAGGAACAGCCAGTACAAATATTTGAAGTCTTTTCCAAAATAAACACTATGATATTTTTTTTGAGGGTTCCAAATTCAATAAATAATGCCCCAATCAGCTGATCTCCTTCATTTTATGCTCTATTAAATTTTGAGGTAAAATCCATTAGAGGATGCTTTTGTCTCCATTGTCTCCATTGTAACCTGGGATGAGGTGTGCTCATACGTCAGGCAAATTCTGTGTGCATGTAATTTTGAAAGCTTTTTTGAATGTCTGTTCTTTTTGGACAATTGTCTATTCTTCAATACAGAACAGTAATTTGATTCATTTAGTCATTTTAACACCGATTTTCTACACAATATCGTTCGGTTGAACCGTGATCATTTCCAGCAGAATGGGTGATCACTCACCCTTCGTCGCCCATCGTCTGTCGTCCGTCATCCGTGTTCCGTGAACATGGTGTTTGCACCTGCCCCTCCTAAACCGCTGAACCAATTTTAGTTATATTTGAGGTGAATGCTTGTTATGACATCGCATTTTTTTTTTCAAATCAACTTGCCGATCTTCATAGGGAGAGGGGTAGAGGAAAATCCACCAAAATTCTTAAACAATTTTCTTCTCATGAACCAGTGGGAACATTGACTTGAGAATTGGTATGGAGATTCGTTTTGAAGTGTTGAATCAAGTTCGTGGATCAATATTTGCCTTTGTAATGGGAGGGGCAAGAGTTTTGGCCCCGCCCGAAATTTCTATTTTCTGAACCGATGGTCCGATTTGAACCAAATTTGATATGTGGTAAAAAAAAATTGTCCGTGTCCCCGTGGGAACCCCGGAAGCTAAAAATAGAAATATTTTCAAATGCCCATATTTCCCAAACCACACGGAATAGAGAACTGTTATTTTGCATGAAGGATCCTTAGGACCAGTAGAACTGAATGGTAAAAATTGCCATCGATTGTGTCAAGGTGTTCTATAGGGGGAGCATCTAAAAATGCTGAGTCAGAATGTTTGCAAAAATTAAAAAAAAACACTGATCAGAATCTTTTGACATTTGGAAAACAGGGGGAGGGGGGGCGGGGGGGGGGGCAAATACGAGCGTGTTATAATGAAGCCCCTTGGTTCCTATTTGGGCTCAATACAGGAGCCCGAATTTTTAACTTTTAACAATATGGGGAATGATCTTTAAAAATCTTCTTCAGATCCACCAGTCAGAATGCTTTCATATTTGGCATGCAACATCTTTAGAGGGATCAGATTCAAGTTTCTTCAAATCGAGTGCCTGGGTTATATTTGGGCTCCCTATGATAGCCCAAATTTGAACTCAGTGCAACATGAGGAAATATCTTTAAAAATCTTCTTCAGATCCACCAGTCAGAATTATTTCATATTTGGTATAAAACATCTCTACGCGAGTCACATTCTAATTCATTCAAATCGAGTCCCTGGCTTCATATTTGGGCTTCCTATGTAAGCCCAAATTTTAACTTGGTGCAATATGCAGGAATTTCTTTTAAAATCTTCTTATTCATATTCACCAGATAGAATCCTTTCATATTTGGTATACAATATCTCTTGGTGGGTCAGATTCAAGTTTGTCCAAATCGGGTCCCTGGAATAATATTTCGGCTCGAATTTTAACTTAGCGCAATATGAGGGAATTTCTTTAAAAGTCTTCTTCTCGAGAACCATCTGTTTTAATGTTTTGATATTCAACATCACTGAGGGGGGGGGGGGGGGGGGGGGGGCATCTGGTCATTTCCCTTCAGATCCACCAATCAGGCAATATTTTTGTAAAATTGCATGTAGGCGGCCGGTTTTTTTTTTTTTATTTATTTTTGCAATTATTTCATTGCCATCAAAAGTTCGTGTTCTTGTTTTGTTTTATGTTTTAGGGCTCATAATCTACAGAATAACATAGGTGGTGGTGTATTTTGTCCCTTGAGTGCAAGAAGGTTTTGTAATGCTAAAGCATTGCAAAGCCTTGTTGCACTCAAGGGACAAATTTATCAGTTTTATTAACTTGGTTAAAATATCAAACATTTCATTTTTAGCTCAACTTTGACGTAAGTCAAATTTGAGGTTATGCCATGGCCCGTCGTCCGTCTGTCCGTCAACAATTCAATACGGCTCGGTCTAGAGGCCGTATTTATGAACCGATCTTTACGAAACTTCTTGAGTGCCTTTGTTATCACCGTGGGACGAGAACGAGTGTTTTGGGGTGCGGTCCGAAATTGAAGATGGCCACCAGCAGCCATTTTGTACCTTAGTTAGTTCAATCAGGTTTTTTGTACAGAACATCTGTATGAAAGTTCTGATTCGAATAAATTTTTGTCTGAATGTTTAGTAACATGGAATACATCACATATAATACGGTTTTTTTTTTCTCGTGAAGAAATTCTGCAAATTAGATGAACTTTGATTTTTTCAGTGCTACTTACACACAGTAATAATAATAATAATAATAATAAATTGTCCTTATATAGCGCCTCATCCCGCGGTCCGAAATTCAAGATGGCCGCCGGTATCTAGTAAGTACACATGTCAATACGGCTTGGGCTGGGGGCTGTATTTATGAACCGATCTTCACGAAATTTCTTGGGTATCTTTGTTATCACCTTGGGACGAGAACGAGTGTTTCTCTGTGCGGTCCAAAGTTCAAGATGGCTGCCAGTGGCCATTTTGTTTGGAAATTAGGTCCAATCAGTTTTTTATACACAACTTCTATACGGCTCAGGCTAGAGGCCGTATTTATGAACCGATCTTTACGAAACTTCTTGGGTACCTTTGTTATCGCCGTGGGACGAGAACGAGTGTTTTGGGGTGCGGTCCGAAATTTAAGATGGCCGCTGGCAGCCATTTTGTACCAAAATTAGTGCAATCAGTTTTTTATACAGAACTTCTGTATGAAAGTTCTGATTTGAATAAATTTTTGAATGAATGTTTAGTAACATCGAATACATCACATATAATACGGGTTTTTCTCGTGCAGACATTATGCAATTTAGAAAGACTTTGATTTATTCAGTGCTACTTATACACAGTAAGTACACATGTCAATACGGCTGGAGCTAGGGGCTGTATTTATGAACTGATCTTCACGAAACTTCTTGGGTACCTTTGTTATCACCTTGGGACAGGAACGAGTGTTTTGGGGTGCCTTTGTTATCACTGTGCTATGAGAACAAATATTTTGGGGTTCAGTCATACCCACTCTGGGACTCAAAGATTTCTTTCTAGTTTAGCATCTAACTGTCACCCACCTTTACAATACTTAACCTATTCATTTGTTACAGGCTACGGTCAGCATTTATGTACAGACCGTTACAATACTTTATATGTACCTTTGTTATCGGGTCATTACCTAGATGTGTGCCATTGCTGTGTCACATACTATACGTGTACATGTCTTACACAAGTTTAGCTACAGTGTCATTGACGCATTCATTATTTTTTAAAGTTTGCATTGGTGAAAAGAAGAGAGCACGCGCCAGCTAACAGGACCATGCAGGAGGGCCTGGGAAACAGATATTTAACTTTTTTAGGCCTAAACTGGGCATTTATTCTCGGGGGCTCTCTCAAACAAGAACTAATAGTTTAAATGCCTACTATGGATATACTGAGACCAAATAGGTCTATAAACATGGGAAATTCGGTGATTGTCAGATAAATTGTCTGATCTGATACAAGATTTTCTAGTCAATTAACAGGCGTGATCTTTTTTACTTATATGCAATCAACAAGTGAAATCTGTACGGAGGGTATGGTAAGTGGTTGTGAGTATGGAAGTTATATTTAATTAACAGGGTCATCCAGTTAAGAGATATCCAGTTAAGTGGACTCTACTGAGTTAGGACGAACTCACCTTAACACTTTGCCTAACGTAACGGATGAACGACGAACGCTGTCCTACAAAAGTTGTCATTCAAACATTTGTTTTGTCTTAAAACGTTGTCCATGAATGAACTCTGGCAGCTGGTTGCAATGCGGTGTCATGAGCAATGTATTTAAAGAACAAAAATGGGAGCAGATGGCTTATTGGAATTGGACTTTAAACCGATAGGTGGATGGTTTAATCCTGACCCTACAATCTGCGCACTGTCTTTCGGCAAGTCACTTATATTTATTTATTTATTTATTTATTTATTTATTTATTTATTTATTTATTTATTTATTTATTTATTTATTTACTGGTGTTTAAGGTCACATATTTCTGCACAATGGCTAATCATGACCACGACAGTTTTACGGGTGGAGGAAGCCGAAGTACCCGGAGAGAACAACCGAGCAATGGCGAGCAGCTGTCAACTCCCCAACATACTAACTCCACACAAGCAGGGTTAGCATTGGTTGAAGACAGGTGCACCATCGACGTGCAGTACACCTTAGTTCACAGCGTCACCGTGCCCCCCACATGGGCAATGGGGGTGGAGTGTCTTGCCCAAGGACACAACGCGGTTGCCGCCGGTGGAATTCGAACCGAGGACCTCTCGGCTTGCAGCCTGCACCTCTACCTACTGAGCCACCGCTGCCCCGGCAAGTCACTTAATCCCGATTATCCACATGGGGATACGGTGGCAGTTGACAGTTGCTCGCCGTAGCTCGGCGGTTCTCCCCGTTAATCCCGGCTTCCTCCAACCTTAAAACTGCCCGACACGATGCGACCCTGATTGCTGAATGTATCGTTAACCCTTTACCCAACGCAGACGATATCAAAATTTAATATTTTAAATATCATTTTTTCAAATTTTTCAAACAATTTCAACAAAACCATATCATGTGACACCTCGTTGGAACGAGCTCAACGAGCTCGTTCCAGCGAGGGGTCACATGATATGGTTTTGTTGAAATATTTTAAAAAATAATATTTTTTCAACTGGTGAATTTGCATATTACGCGGGCGGATGCGGCCGATTCGTTGGGTAAAGGGTTAAACCCCAATAAATAAATAAATAAACAAAGAAACAAATAAAGCAAATAATAATAATAAAGAAATGTTTTCGAAAGTGTCATCTTGTATTAGTGTTGGATAAAGGGTTAACTAATTATCTTCAGAGCAAAGATCATCTCCGATCAGCAGTGTAATAAATTCTTTGTGTGAAGGTGTCTAAGCTTTGCAAAGTGCGTTTATTACATGATTATTATCCGATGTGCTAACATGGCCACAAATGTTTGTAATGAGATAATATAACTAATTATTCCTGGTCAGTTTAATGCGACACGTTCATTTACCGAATACTACACAATAGGTAAAGGTTATTACTTGGTTAGTTTCATATCGGTCGAGATATCCCAAGGTAACTCAATATCATTCTGGGACAGAAGGTCGAAGGCTGATGTGAAGTTACCGAGGGCTGGTATCTCGGCCGATATGAAACTAACCAAGTAATTATTTATTAACTGCTAGAAGCCACTATAAGGACTTTCAAAAAATGAGGATACCAGAGCAAAAGCCAAATTTTCCTTGCTCAGATTTCCTATTCAGTCAATGTAAATAATATTTTGTTTATAACCAGTTTGTTCTGTTACAAATTATGTAGGCATTCTCCAATAATTTGTAATAAAACAAATTTTGTATAACAAATTTAGACCACCAAAAATAATCTAGCCCTCAACCAATTAAACCCAAATAAATAAGTACAAATGTTATACTTTTCTGATAGTTTTATTGTTTCTCATTCTTTCCATAAAGTCCGAAGTTTCCCCTTCCCCTAGTGCAGCTATCCGAACGTCGTGGCTTCCCTGGGACGAGCCGCGTTGTGTCCTTGGGCAAGGCACTTTATCCCGGTTGCCTACATGGGGACACGATGACGCCGTGTACTAAGGCGTACTGCACGTCGATGGTGCACGTGTCTTCAACCGTTGTAACCCTGCTTGAGCGGAGCTTGAACAGAGTTAGAATGTTGAGGAGTTGACAGTTGCTCGTCGATGTTCGGTGGTTCTCTCCGGGTACTCCGGCTTCCTCCTCCCGTAAAACTGTAACGGTCACGATTAGCCATTGTGCATACGTATGTGACCTTAACCACCAATAAGTAAATAAATAGTGTGGAAGCTGCGACGTTCGGGTAGCTGTACCAAACTTCGAGGAATCTGCGCTTGCGACACTGAATCTTTGTTTGCGTTGAATTTTGTGTACAACTCTCTTCTTTTCTCTCTTCAACTACCCAATCCATACTTATTGCCTTCATTGATTCCTCACTATACAAAAGCTACTCCCTTTTTCCTGGTAATGTCAATTTAATGATCGATTGCTTTCTACGAATAACAGTGATCTATTTCGCTGTAAACGAAATGACTGTGCCTAGTAGCGCATCACGGAGGTGGGGGACTTTAGCTTGCTTTATATCGGCCGAGATCGTTGTTATATCAGCCGAGCTTGGAGTCATATCCGCCAAGCTCGATAATGGGCAATCTTAGAAAGAAAATCATGTCTAATAAATAAAACACAATACTCACCCAATACTACCAAATACTACCTCACACTAACCAACAATTATCAAATTGTACTGCTGTCTTTCCAAGCAGACCAATACCTACCAAAGACTACTGCCTAATTCTACCCCATTTTGCCCAGTACTACCCATAACCTTTCCAATGCTTACCCTATACTAATTCTGAATTGGAGTTCCAAAGAAATCTTTTTTATTTCCTTTTGATAATATCGTTCATCTTCTCACAGAAACGTTTTAATCTTATTCATGTAGCATCACTTTTCGAAAGTATTGGTATATAAATTAGATGCAGTAACCGCGTTGTCGTCGTAAAAGCCGGGCCATTCTGTCCTGAATTTTACCACGACATCGCCGATTGTCGTGGTGAATTGCGGTGATTGCAGATTCCTTGTAGAATAGCCATCGAGAAGCAAAAGCAAAAGTAGGCCTATGTGAACAAATTCATGTCCTGGTCAGGCAAATGTTGGCCACTTGAATTTACTTCTCATCAACGTCCAAAAATAATAAGTTTCGGCGTTGTTCCAGTGTTTTCAAGAAAGTATTCTTGATTCCTTAATAATTATTCGTTAGCTGTTTTTTTTTATTTTTATTTCATTTTGTTTTATTTTATTTTGTTGTAAACATGCATTACTCTGGCAATGCACGAAGCAACCCACCCGATAGTGATAGCGTTTATGAAAGATAGTGTGAGACGTTTCAATACACAGAATAATGGGATAACCAATCTTGTAATTTAACTGGTTGTGTGCTAAAAGCCACTATCAGGGCTTTCAAAAAAATGAGGGTACCGGTGTGACAGGAATGGAAGTCCGTAGGAAAATTAGTCCCTCTGGACTATTATTCCGCGGAATTATAGTCCTAGGTCTAACATTTCTAGGAATAGTAGTCCGCCGGACTACTATTCCTAGAAATGTTAGACCTTGGACTATAATTCCGCGGAATAATAGTCCAGAGGGACTAACGTTCCAACGGACTTCCTTTCCTTTTACACCGGAGCAAAACCCAACATTTTCCTCGCTCATATTCCATATTTAGTCAAACGCAAATAATATTTTGTTTATATAAATTGTTTTATTTCAAATTATTGGAGAGTAGCTTTGGACACTCTCCAATATTCGGTAATAAACAAATTTTGGTGAACAAATTCAGAGCACCAAAAATAAGCTAGCCCTCGTGCAGTTAAACTGGGCCATTTTTCTTTTTATGAAATCGTGAAGAAATTTCTATCATTGTGTAACTTTCTTTAAACTGCGAGGTTTTCACCTTTGGTTTATGCACACTTAAATATTATTATTCATGTGCTGCCCGGAAATGTCAAACGTAGAGATTAATTAATGCCATGCGAAGCTTCGAGATTCGATTCAGTTTCGAACCTTAAGTTGCTATTCGGTTCGATTCAAAATAGGTTGTCCTATCCATTCCTTTTGAAAAAAGCTTGGTATCAGTCATCTACTTCGTTTCACAAAACGTATAGTTCAGATCGAAATTGTACATAAATAGTACTGAAAATAAGACTGAGCTCACAGTCATGTAATTTTCTTTATATTAACATAAGTAAAATCTGCACCCATGCCTCTGCCCATAGGAATTTCAGTTTCACTACCACTGTTGAGAGCATATCTCAGGTTTCCAAGCAAGGTTGACGATGAGGTGTTGCTAGCGTTTAGCCCTGTGCAGTGCCTTGTACCTGTAATTCTCGCAACCGTTCTTGTTTTGTGAACTATAATCCTTACTAGGCCAACAACACCATCAAGGCATGCCTTCAATGAAGCATGCGTTGATGATGTAGTTGGAACATTTTATTAGTCGGGACTTACGCCACCACATTTGGAATAAATCAAGTTTGCAGCCACCCCACTCCACCCCCCCCCCCCCCCCCCAACAGTCGATCATCTTCAATACGCCCCTGATTCGACTCAAGGTTCTTTCGATTTCGAATTATAGACCCAGTTTGATCCGAGATCCGATTCGAATCGAAAATGAGTGATTCGCAGATCCCTGAGATTAATGGCAGTTGCACAAACGAGGTCACCTTCTAGAGATCGCGTAGGCATACTCGGTGTCAAAGTATTAATATTTAACCAGGAAGTCGTCGACTCGCTATAGGATTTCGGCGTCAGCCAATCATATTTTGAGTAAACATGTGGCGAATCGAGGTGTTTTGTTACTCTTGTAATACCAATGTGCAGTCTTTCAAATCCATTGTGATTTTATTGGCACGTCTTAGATATATATACACTGCTGCGTATCTGTTATGGTTTCGATATTTAACTTCCCCAGCATGTCTGCAGAAATCTTCGGGCATTTAGGAGATGACCAATTGAGAGAGGAGAGTTTGTAAACGTGACTTGTCCCAGCTGTCTCGATTGATAATATATTTCAGCTGCTTCATCGAAGAAAGCATGACCAACTGCTATTGTATTACAACCTCTATAATAATAAATTTATTACGATAGCGGTTGATGCACACGTTTTCACTGACCGCTGTTGTAAAAAAATTATTGCGTCAACCGGTATTGTAATAAACTTATTATAATAGTCGAGTGTCAGTCGTAATAAGTATTTCATTATCTGAGAATAAGTTAACTAGGGATGTCTGCAACAGACGAGCCAGTTTCACTCAAGATGTAATCTCTTTACACCAATCATGGTTGTGACAGAAAAGCCAGAAATTCATGAAATGCCCATTAAAATCTGAAATATCTTTCTCCGGACGATGTTCGATAAAACCATACAAATAGGGATGTTAGTGGCATCAGCTCTTTTAGTTCTTTCAAATACATCAACATTTGTTTAGTTCTTTCAAATACATCAACATTTGTACGGTTTCCTTCATAAATATGGTTAAAAGATTTGTATAATATAATATGTATGACCATAAGATTGTTGACAGAGGCAGAGAGAGCGCACTGGAGATGAGTTGAGTGGCAGATAAGAGACTGATTTTCCTGCAAATTTATTTTTTTTTGTATAAACCCTTTCAACGCAAAGCTACCGAATAGTATAATCCAACATTTACTTTGTTTATGCATTTGGTGGAGCCTAAATGATACCATACGGAAAATCTGTCCCAATTTATTCCAACAGCCCACTGGACGGTTGGATTCCGTTATGACTAGTCGTCCTCAAGTATATATTGTTCGCCTCTATGTATACATGTCAATAGGATTAAAGGGGTTAACATATTACATTAATGGTTTGGTCACAAATCTTGCGCGGGGTGGGAAGGGGTGGGGTGCAGTGCTCCGTGGCTAATTGACTAGCGCCTTGCAGTCGAGATCCTAAGGTGGTGGTTTGAGGAATCTAGTCTGTGCAATCTGCGTTGTGTTGAGCAAGACACTTCATTTCCATTGCTCACATGGTGGCACGATAGCGCCGCGTGCTAAGGCGTATCGCACCTTGACGATACATGTGCTTTCTACCAACGGTAAAGCTGCCTCGCTGAACGAGGGTAAACAGACTCATAACCGTCTATGGCACACTTGCTCGACATAAGTTCAACTTATTTGTGAATAGACATATCAAAACACTCTAAAGGTGCATATTTGTCTGCACAACGACCTTGATAAGGTCGACCATTTTGACTTTTCAAGCGTGGCATGAAAGACAATGAAAGCGCCGTCATCGGTTACTTCAAAGAAATTATTCCTTGGCGACATTAAAGTAAACATAAAGCACGACTTTCGTGCTTTATGATTACTTTGATGTCGCCGCAGAATAATTGTACGATGCCATGTTTGTCTTTGCGATCTTGGGGACTGGATCGGTATAAATGCGAATTTCTCCAATCTGATTGTGATATGTCACCCAATTGTTGATTTGTCCCGGCAACGGTACCAGTTTCGGCGGGACAGGCTCTGTCCCGTTCCGGAACCGGTTATGTTGGTACCGGCGGTACTTTGACAAGCCTGGTTACAACGAAAACTTGTCGTCCTTAGCGAAGTGAAATAGTATTTGCTGTTTGTTGCAACATTATACAAACTGTTCACATACAAACTGTAGCTTGCTACTTTGGTTCTGTGCAGAAAATATATTCACTACAATAACGCCTACAAAAAGAATTGCTGCGACATCTGATGTATAAAATTTCAAGAAAAAGAGGTTCTGTTACAACAACTGATAAGTCTCGCCAACCGCTATTGTAATACGTTTACTGCAATAGCGGTTGATGGAAAAGGTCACGTCAGCGTACGATAGGCCTTAGCACACGGCGACACCGGGTCCTCAAGTGAGCAATGGAAATGAAGTGTCTTGCTCAAGGATACAACGCAGATAACACTGACTATATTCCAAACCACGACCTTCGGATCACGACTCCAAGGCTCTAGTGAAAAGGGTTTATACAAAAAAATAAAATTGCAAAAAAATCGGTCTCCTATCTGCCGTCCATCTCATCCCCAGTGCGCTCAGTCCGCCTCTTGTCAACCGTCTCAGGGTCATAATATTTTACAAATCTTTTAACCATATTTATAAAGAAAATCGTGCAAATGTTGATGTATTTGGAAGAACTAAACAAGCTGATGCCACTGACCTCCCTGTTTGTATGGTTTTATCGGACATTGTCCGGGGCAAGATATTTCAGATTTTACTGGTCATTTTGCCAATTTATGGCATTTTGTCGCTGTGATTGGTATAAAGAGATTAAATCTTGAATGAAACTGGCTCGACTGTTGTAGACATCCCTAGTTAGCTTATTCCTAAATTAATGAAAAACTTATTACAATTGACAATCGACTATTGTAAAAAGTTGATTACAATAGCGGTTGAGGTAAAAGATTGAATCGCGTGCTCTTGTAATAAGTTTATTACAATAGCGGTTGGTACACCTGGTTGGTACAATGCCTTCATGATGTAATTGAAATATTAGTCAGTCAGGGTTTTTTGTGATATAAGTCTGAGTTCATGGAAATTTAGTTTAAACAATAGTTATTCAACAGTTGATAAGCAAATACATTTCAAAGTAACAGTTGAGTAACAAAACTCAGAACAACACAAGATAGAGTACTAGTATTATACACGAAACAAGTAAAGGCAAGGAAAATAATTACTCTGTAAAAGAGGGATTCGACAGGAAGCTTAAAGCTTATGTAAGTCGTCTCCCAAACAATTGTAAAAAAATTACCCCTGTTGGTGGTTCAAATCCGTGGAGCAGCTCGCATATCGTCGCCTGGAAATTTAATTTGTGGATAAATTCATGCATGTAGTAGTCGCAAGCTCGTGGACTGCTCAATTTCTTGTTTAATTAGCACGCACCGTACTCCAAACCTCGTCATGCTGAGCCCCCAATCCGAATTGGGTGTCAAATACCTCCATTTGTGCAGTCTGTTGTGTGCGACATGAGTCCAAGTATCAAATCAAGCCTCGTAAGAATGTACGTGATAACCAGCAAGAGCGAATTGAGCGAATTGAGCGAATCGATATCTCAGACTCCACTCCAGATGAAAATGTCCTCACTGGAAAAAGTAATTTATTACACGCCTGTTCTATGTAATCCCCATCTACAGCAACACTAAACCATGTTGAAAATGAAAATCTGTTCCGCAGATATATGCGGAACAGAAATCGTTGACGGACTATTTTTTTATAAAGAAGCGAAATTTCACTCGAATTTTCTATAAATCGTGCACCTTAATTACAGTATGAATCGCTAGCAATAGCTAAAATCGGCACATAGAACACATTGGAACTCAGGGGACGAAATAGTAACACAGGTTCCCCACGTAAATTTGGTTGGCGATAAAATATGTTCTTTTTGTTAATAGTTGTCAAATAAATTGCTGAGTGTCCCTTCTAATAATTGTTTTTTACAGACGCGAAGGCGTGTAATAAATAGAGAACGACACGCGTGTGTGAATGGGTGAATCGGTAAATCGATATGGCACTTGTGTCATCGCGGAAGGATAAAACACGAGGCCTGCGGCCTCTCGTTCTATCCTTCCGCGCTGGCACTCGTGCCATATCGATAAACCCATTCACGCGTGTGTCGTTCTGTGTATTTAGAGTGACACACTCCCTAAATCCCCTTAGCGAAGCTCGTGAAGAAACTGGAGGGTGTTTAGAGGGTAGTCAAACATTACCACTGCAAAACAAAACAAAATTGAAATTTGGAACGTTAAAAGATTTCCAATCTTAAGTTGGTATTCAGTTCGATTTGAAATCGGTTGTCCGATTCGTTTTCCTTCGAATCTTTTCACAGGAATGAGCTCATCTAGTTTAGTTTTTTCAGCTAGAGCTCCCAAAGCCTTAGAGAGGACAGCCTATTTTATTTGTCCATAAACTTCAAGTTGTTATGTATGTCGCTGTGAGCATTTTCTATATCCCCCCATCTAGTAACAAAAACGAGGCAAAGTGTGCAAAACATTTGCTCTACGGGTATCCCTAACACATCCACTCGGTGTTTTTATACGTCTTGTTTATTCTTATACAATATCCTGACAATCGACGTTATCAGAAATGATAAATATAACACTCCCTTTGAGACAAGTATTTGTATTTTTGGAAATTCCTGAGTAAATATTTCAAGCAATACAAATGGCTGTGCAGCAAATATATACAGGTTAATTAACTATTTATTTATTGGTGTTTAAGGTCACATATTTCTGCACAATGTCTAATCATGACCTCGACAGTTTTACAGGTGGAGGAAGCCGGAGTACCCGGAGAGAACCACCGAGCAACGGCGAGCAACTGTCAGCTTCCCAAGATACTAACTCCACACAAGCAGGGTTAGCATTGGTTGAAGACAGGTGCACCATCGACGCGCAGTACGTCTTAGTACACAGCGTCACCGTGCCCCCACGTGGGCAGTGGGGTGAAGTGTCTTGCCCAAGGACACAACGCGATTGCCGCAGGTGGGATTCGAACCGAGGACCTCTCGGCTTGCAGCCTGCACCTCTACCTTCTACCGCGCCTCCGGTTAATTAACTTAATATTTACGGACGTTTCGTTTTGCGAAATAAATACAATTAATTCCTCAGTCTCATGGCTGCAAGCTCTTTAATCTCTTATATATATGTGTGTGATCTTGATTTCCACTTCCTAAAATATTGCAACCAAGTGTTTGATAATGTTGTTGCATAACGAAACTTCGGTACAAAAGTCAATGAATCCGTATTTTGGATGCAGGAGCCGTTTCAATTGGAAATGCTTAGAAAGTTTTAAAAAAGCAAATACATAAATCGAGGCTAGTTTTATACCCATAACTGAAGATGACGTAAATTACAAAGAATGTAGATTATTACAGATAATCAAGCTTTGAAAGGTTTAAGAGTAATTTTTTACGATACACAGTGAAACCAAAATGTGCATTCTTCTCGACTATGAAGTCTATGTACACCCTTCTTGCCAGTTCTCAGTTTGCAATGACGGGTTGGTGACGATAACGGTGGCGTAAACTATATATATATAACAAAACTTCGGTACGATCTATAGAGGGTGAAAGATCTCTCTCTCTCTCTCTCTCTCTCTCTCTCTCTCTCTCTCTCTCTCTCTCTCTCTCTCTCAGTCTCAACTATTGCTGGAGAAGAGCTTGGGGTTGGCTGGGGAATTGCCCCATGCGCTCGATTCCTTCTTTCCTGCACATGAGGCCCCAAATTTGTTGACATTTGCAGACAGTGTATTACGGTAATGCCCGCGGGCTTATTGACACATTTGCATACTCTCAAATTTTTAAGCTCATTGTTTGGTCACGAAACACGCTTGCTATGGAAAAAGGTGAAGGGTGCATGCCGACTGTGCCCCAAGCCATGTTCCGCCGCAACTGACTGATTTTACTTGGTGGCGTCGTGCATACATATTAGATTCGCGGCCATAAAACAACTGAAGGATACGCGCAACCAAAAATAAACCTAAATATTGTGATATCATAATTTAAAATTACACTAATGAATCACGGTATCATGATCTTAGCTCGTTTGCATGGAAACCAAGGCGGGCGGACTCTGGTTGAACACATCGGGAGTAGTATATTAGGGATGGAACGGGCCCATCACCAGGACCTAGGAAGTGACGCCATGTCACCTGATCAAGTTACGCCATGTTGGGTTGTCACGGTAGCCAGCGTGAGCGGCCATGTTGTAACGTCTTTAACATACTGATGCATGGCCTCAGTGCGCATGCACACCGCATGTTGTTAGGGCAACGCGTGTTTCCGTTGCCCATTTAGGTGATTTGGACCGTTTTTTTTTCATTTTAGGTCACTGTCGGGTTGTTTGTGGTAATTTGATTTACTGCCATTTAATTGAACACTTCCTCGGAACATACCCCACCACATTAGAATCCCCCGGGGTCTATAGCACTACGTTCTACTCTAATAAAGAGGTTTATGGGCGAACCCGAACCAAATAAAGTCGTTTTTGGTGATTTGGAGTGATTGTCGGGCTCTTTGTAGAAATTAGATTTACTTCTCTTAAATCGAACATCCCCCTCCCCCAAAGACACCCTTGTCATATTAGATGGTTTTGATTCACATGACCACCGCGTGCGACCATAGAAACTAAGATGGCGGCCTCCAGTATACAAAATGGTCGACGGAAACACGTGTTACCTTAACAACACGAGCTGCGAACGCGCACTGATACCATGTATCACCATGGTAATGACGTCATAACATGGTCGCTTGCGCGGGTTACCATAACAATCCCACATGACGCAACTGCGTCACTTGACTATGGCGTCACTTCTAAGGTCCAGGTGATAGGGGACGAAAACCACATTACATACTGCTATCGAGAGTTCACAAAGTTGGGGTGTGGGAGGGGGTGTTCAAGTAAAAAAAAGTGATTGTGGGCCCATATTTCAATAAAACCCATATCCTGAGGGCCCGGAGTGTTCTCAAAGGTAAGTTATGACTCGTGTTACCATGATTTGGGTCTCGTTTGCTTGAAAGCCAAGCCTGTTCGGACTTGGTTGAACACATACCGAGTTCATAGGAGGTTACAAATAAGGAAATATTGAAATCTATACCTAAAATCAGACGTTTCTTATATGACATCTGCTGTGAACTATGTATGTACACGCAGGGATCAAGGCCTGGTTTTCATTCAAACGATCCCAAACCATGATAACGCGAGTCATAAGTCGCGTTTAAGAACACCCCCGGGCTCTTAAGAAATGCAATCCAATGGCAAACAGCGCATTTCGGGGAGATCACCTTTTGGCATTGGGTGGCAAATAGACATTGCTCCCTCCTTGGAATAAAAATATCTGCAAGTGAAAGAAGGAGCATCCAGAGATTGAATACTAGGTCGTGACAGTAATGTGAGTGCAGTTCTTTACACATAATACGATCTACACGATTCGAGCGTCGCAAGCGTTGCTATAAAATATTTTCTCATTTTTCAGTTTCGACACAATGTTTTGGCTCTGGCTTTTGATTTGCTATAGCGCAAAGATAATAATCAATTTAACTTAGTCCTGACAATGTTTTGGCTCTGACTTTTGATTTTCTATAGAACAAAGATAAAAATCACTAACTTTCTTGTTATAGCCCCCATATTATATTGTGAATGATATATCCTTAGTAGATAATTATATGAGAAAGATATTACTTTTATTTCTGCATTTTCTGACTGGTCTGACTCATTTGCACTCAGTGACCTTGTTTACATCTTTGTTACACTGATATATTGTACATATAGCTGTTGATTGTTTAATTGTTTAAGTAGGTCAATGACCTTGTTTACTTGAACTTTAACAGAATCCATTCTGCCTGGTTACTATATAATGGTTTGTCAACAGAATTCAAAAACTCATTTTAGAAAGCCATTTCAGAAAGACTCACTTCAGTTAAAACACAGCAGTTGTTTCCATTGGAGATTATTATTGTTCTAGGACAGTGCATTTATTATAGAAGCAGTGCTTCTTTGTGAATTTGGAAGATTGATTCCAAAAGAGAATTTTGAAGAGAATCTATTCATCTTGGAAAAGAGAATTTATACTTTCTGTGAAACAGAATAATATTATTTTGTGAAAAGCCAGGATTTTACTGGATTATTTGGAAATTACCTGCGGCGCCAATACTTCTTGGATTTTTACTCCATTTGAATTTTGCGGAGCATTTTATTATATTTTATTGGAGACTGCTGAAATTTCTAAGTGAAAATTTTATTACAAATCTACGGGATACTGTTTCTGAAGAGACATTCTTGGATTTAATACTACCAGCTGGTAACTTTCTTCACAAGATTCTTCACCACTGGATTACTGGATTCTGTTAAACTGTATTTTGGACTAATTCGATAATTGATAAGTACCACTGTTTTTATTTTCTGTAAACCAATTAGTGTAAAAGATCTTTGTATCATTTTTTTTTATATATTATTTTTTTTTAATTAAATTTCAGAATAGTTAAATTCATAGTTATTGTTGCTAATTCTCAGATTTTTTTCTGTTACCAATATCAATAATATTTCCATACCGTAACATTTGTCCAGTGTCAGATATGGAATATACACCATTCAAAAAAGTAGGGGATATTTGATAAAAGTGAGATATATGAAGAAATATATTTTCATCAAAAAGACAGTTTGAGGCATTGCACTGTGACATCTGGTGAATGATTTCAGTGATGGTTGGGTGTCTGACAAGCACACATTCCACGCACTGTGCTATAGAAAACATGGACGGTCAGTCAGAGAATGTACCACATTCAGTCCGAGACCTCAGTATCTTGTAAATCGTCCTCGGTTCGCGAGCCTAGAGCGGATCCGACGTGTCTTTCTCCTCACCAAACGTCCAATATCCGTTTGACTGGTGTTATTCCATTCTTCCTGCAGTGCAGCGGTGAGTTCCTGGACATTGGTAGGGGGCTGTTGGCGTTGTCGTAGGGGCCTGCTAAGTATATCTCAGACGTGCTCGATTGGTGAAAGGTCTGGAGTTAGTGCTGACCAAGGCAGTGTAGTGATGTTCTGCTCCTGGAGGAACTCTGTAGCGACACGGGCCCTGTGTGCTCTTGCATTGTCATCTTGGAAAATGAATCGACGACCGTGACGTCGCGTAAATGGCACCACATGAGCTGCCTGCTAACATGTTGTCACGGCAGTACTGCCCTGAGACACGCCCTTGGATGACATGTAATGCTGTTCTGCTTGTCATGGTTATGTCTCCCCACACCATAACCGATCCGCCACCAAAACGATCGTGGTGCCTAACGGTTGCGTCATTGTATCGTTCGTTCCGCCTCCGCTACACTCTGTTTCTCCTGTCGTGGAAGTCGAGACTGAACCTCGATTCATCGAAAAACATGAGGTTGCTGCACCCTCGATTGTCCCAGCGCTGTCGTGCTCCACACCAATTATGCCTTGCTGCGATGTGACGTGCGGTGAAACGTGGAATTATTCGAGGTCGTCGACTGTACAAATTCCGATTGGTGAAAGGTCTGGATTTAGTGCTGGCCAAGGCAGTGTAGTGATGTTCTGCTCCTGGAGGAACTCTGTAGCGACACGGGCCCTGTGTGCTCTTGCATTGTCATCTTGGAAAATGAATCGACGACCGTGACGTCGCGCAAATGTCACCACATGAGCTGCTAAGATGTTGTCACGGTAGTACTGCCCTGTGACACACCCTTGGATGACATGTAATGCTGTTCTGCTTGTCACGGTTATGCCTCCCCACAGCATAACTGATCCGCCACCAAAACGATCGTGGTGCTTAACGGTTGCGTCATTGTATCGTTCGTTCCGCCTCCGCTACACTCTGTTTCGCCTGTCGGGGAAGTCGAGAGTGAACCTCGATTCATCGGAAAACATGACGTTGCTCCACCGACGATTGTCCCAGAGCTGTCGTGCTCCACACCAATTATGCCTTGCTGCGATGTGACGTTCAGTGAAACGTGGAATTATTCGAGGTCGTCGAATGTACAAATTCCAGCTGTGTTGGCGATTTCGGATAGTCTGACCACTGACTCGCACATCTGTCGCTCGGTGCAGCTGCTGTCCAATTTCTGAGGCACTTTGATGGTGGTTACGTTATGCTGTGGTTCGGATGAAACGATCCTGGTTAGCAGTTGTCGCCCTTGGACGACCTGACCGACGTCTGTCATCAACATTGCCTGTCTGACGGTAGCGTGACCACAACCTGCTAATCACCGATTGAGTAGCGTTGAGAATTTGAGCCACTGCAGTCTGTGTGTTGCCAGCTTCCAACATGCCAACGGCACGTAAACGTTCGTCACGTGTCAGTCTTCGGATGCCTCAAAAGTTACGTTTCGACCAGAAACTATTGATGAACGAGTTTATACCAAGAAAAGAACGATAGACCTCCGAAAAAGCCCGTCCAGTACAAATAACATTTCAAAACGTACCCCACAGACATTAACTCGGCGCTCGCGCGAAAAACCCGCACGAAGTTTTCGTGGGCCAGTGACATTCATGATCCACACTAAACCTGGTAACATACTGATGTGTCCAATCACGCGTATCCAATACCATTTTCCGAAAATATCAAAATCAGTTTGGATATCCCCTATTTCTTTGAAAAGTATATATATAATCAATGAATTTAATTTAGATTCGTTGCGTCAAAATTATATGTTGTGAATTTATATTTCAATTTGAACATTGTTCCCATTGTAGTGTGAACCTGTGGTGTTTTTTGTGCAGACGCGCAGCCAGATTTTTATAGTAGGTTGTACTTTTTTTTTGGGGGGGGGGGTGGGGGTGGGGGGGTTAAACATGATTTTTGGAAAGCCCTTGTGGGGGGGGGGCACCTAGTCCTCATTAGGACCTCCGGTCTCTACCCCCTCCTCCTACTTCCCTTAAAGGAAGTGGGAGGAGGGGATAGAGACTGGACCATCCTAGTTATGACTAGGCCCTCATCCCCACCCTGCTAAAATTTGGCTAAATTCAGTGCTCCAAGAGCGAATCTGAGGCATTTGTAGCCTATGTAGCCCAATACTGTAGTCCATTTTAGGGCTCTATGCTATGTCAAAGTTTATTCCCCCACAAAACGAAGTTTGGGGGTATATAGGAGTCAACTTGTCCGTCGGTCGGTCTGTCGTCGTCGTCGTCGTTGTCGGTCCGTTGCAAATGTTAACTTGTGGAGCGAACTACTTCCACAGTTTTAGCCGCATTTTCATGAAATTTCACATAAATGATCAACATGATGAGGAGAAGTGCGTGACATAATTTTTTCCCGCTCGGTTTCAAGATAGCCGACTGGCGGCCATATTAGATTTTTTATGTAAACTTGTGGAGCAAACTACTTACACAGTTTTAGCCACATTTTCACGAAACTTCACAAAAATGATCAACATGATGAGAGGAAGTGCGTGACATAATTTTTTCCCCGCTCGGTTTCACGATAGCCGACTGGCGGCCATATTGGATTTTTTTTTACTTAGAAAAATTGAATGCTCCTGTAATAATAATAATAACACTTTGGCCAGCCGCTGATTTGTTGCGGTTCTCGGACGAGAAGGCCTTGGTTACCCCTGTACTCCCAACTGCCTCCCTATTCCCACGCTTCTCCTCTCCCCCCAACACTCGGAGACGAACTGCTTGATGACATCCCTTGCCCCATTCTTCCCAATCTCTACGATTAGCATATTAACCCTCTCCTTTGAGTCTCCCCCTAACCACATGTCCTTCATTCTCCCATCCCACTTCCCCAATATACTACCAGTGAATCTTATTCTGTTGGACTGGTACTTTGGGCATTCTAGAAGAAAGTGTTCCATGGTCTCCACCATGCCCAAATTACACATCTGGCACTCCTTTTCGCTGTTTTTCCCAATTTTTCCCCTCAGCTCCAGGGACCGCAACCTCAGCTTGAATAACAGTGAGCCCCCCCCCCCCCCCCCCCCCAAAGGTGCCATCAAGGTACTCTTCAAAACCTGTCTTCTTTTTATCACGCAGGCCACCCAGAGACCTCTTTGATTTGACCCACTCTCGCCAATTACGGTTACAATCCTCCATGACCCTTTTTCTGACAAATTTTTTACCCTGGTTTGCCCCAACGTCCAGGTCCGAAATATCCAATGAGTAGTTCTCTACTAGCTCCTTCACTTGGACCATCCACCCCATCTTGATATTTGAGCTGAAAACTCTCAGGAACATTACTTTACAGCATCGGCTGTCTGTGAGATTTACCAAATAATTAAGATAACCGAGTTTCAACAGGTCTATCCTGTCCTTGATCCTCATCCACCCAAGCTCACCCCTGATTGTTTCTAACGCTGCGGCATTACTCGACCCCGTTAACCATCGGCCTGCATTGTTCTGCAGGATTTCCAAGCTCTTTACGGCCGTCTGGTTTAGGGGTACCACTTCCGTACCGTAAGTTATACTTGGCAGACCCATCATTTCCCAAATGGTTTTCCCCGCGAAAACCTTATTGAAACTGTTTCTCCCTATAAGTTTCATTTGGTTAAGGATTCGCTTCCCCTTCGGTAGATGCCTCTTCCTGTAATGTTTATATTTACCCCCAAATACTCGTAATCACCTGTCTCTCCTACACTGATAAGTTTGCTGCTACCTTCCGGAATGCAGAACTCACCCACTCTCCACCTTCGAGTGTGGTCCACTTTGCGGCCCACGGGTATAACTTTGCTCTCGCTTTCATTAAGTTCGAGTCTCCATTTGCTCCCATATTTCCCAACAATTCCCAGCATTTTCGTTAGCCCCTCTTCGCTTTCTGACACTAGCACCATATCGTCTGCAAAACAAATAGCCCTGGGATCTTCAAGTCCCCAACTGCTACCCACTCGCCGCTATGCAGGAGTTCATCTCCTAAATCTTTGATGTACACTGCAAACAGAATTGGCGAAAGGATACACCCCTGTTTTAGGCCTATCTCGATAGGCACACGTTTTGTTGTAATGTTTCCCAGGCTAAGTTCACTCTGTACGTCTTTATATGATGCTTTCATAATTCCAACAAACTCGCTTCCTAAGCCCAGAGCCTCCAGCTTGCGCCACATACCCTCCCTCCATACTCTATCGTATGCCTTTTTGACATCCAAAAAGGCCATAAACATCTTTTTCTTTTGTGCTTTCGCGGATTCTATCATTTGGGATAGCGTGAAAAGATGATCAGTAACTCTCCTTCCCTTCCTGAAGCCATTCTGGATTTCTCCCCAAAAAACCTTCTCTTCAATCACCTCCTCTAGTCTCCCATACAGGACTTTACAGAAAACTTTTCCAATGTTGCTACTGGCAGAGATCCTTCGATAGTTATCCAAAACGTCTTTTCCCCCCTTTTTGTGAATAAATGCCACTTTGCTTTCTCTCCACTCCTTTGGGACCTCCTGATTTTCTATGGCTAGATTGAATAGGGCAGTTAGGCTTTCCACGAATTCCTCTCCCCCCCCCCCTTTTTTTTTGATAAACTCGTTAGGAATTTCATCCACGCCTCCCGCTTTTCCATCCCTTAATTTTGAGATCACCTCCTCCGTTTTAATTTCGCTGCACACGAAGTTCGATAGGTTTTCCTCGACCCGATTCGGACACTCAGGTGGGCTTCCCATGCCCCATCGCTTATCGTTTACCTTTTCCCAGTGCTTGACTAGTTCTAATTCGACTAGATCTTGCTCGTCTGTAACTCTGCCATCTACTTTAATACTCTGTGGGTTTCTTCCTTTGTTATGTTTATTCACCCATTTCCAAAATACGTTCGAACTCGACCTCCTTGTCGTACTTATCATCCTAATAAGACTGCTGTTTCGCACTCTCCGATTATCGTTTTTAATCGTATTTACTTTATTTCGTGCTTGTTGGTATTCTTCCTTTGCTACTGTGGCCTCGTTGTTTTCCGCCCCCTTAAGTTTTCTACTTCTCCTGTATGCAGCACATTTAGCTTTTCTACCCTTTATGGCCCTTTTCAGTTCTTCATTCACTCTGTACTCAAGTTCCCGTGTTGGCACTCTGATCTTTCCTACACTTTCCTTCCCTGCCTCCACTAGGCTCGCAGCTATGGCGTCGACCATCTTCTGGACACTGCCTCCCTTGGGTTCGGTTGCAAGCTTTGGTTTCAGTTTTTCATTGAACTTCGCCCAGTCAGCATCCCTTTTGAGTCCCCAAATCTCCTTAAAGCGTCGTTTGCTTTTTACTAGGTTTTTGGCCCTGATCGTCACTGTAATCAAGTTGTGATCACTATCCACCTCCATTTTACCCTCATCATCCACTTCTACCCCTATCACCTCCCTCCATAAATTAATATCTGTGAGAATGTAGTCGAGTGTTGATTTTCTGTCGTTCCTCTCCCAGGTCCATTTCCCCTTCCACCTCGCTTCCCTGTTCAGAATCTTCAGGCCGAGCTCGTTTGTGAAGTTCAACAGCTTTCTTCCATTCCCGTTGACTTTCTTGTCCCCACCCTCTATGCCTTCTTCATTATTACCTATGTGTCCGTTAAAGTCACCCATCAGAATTATACCGAACCCCTTGTTTTGTAGTTCTGTGATATTGGACCTTAGTGTTGAGTATATCGAGTCATTCCATTCGGGTTTGCTTCCCTCCACCGCACAGTACACAATCCCAATGGCAATACTTTTGTTTCTAAGATTGATCCTTACCCATCCAATTTCTTGCGATACCTCAGCCGAGATGCTGACATCTTCCAGGTCTGAGATCAGCGACGGTTTTAAATCCTCTTTAATGTACATGCCTACCCCTCCCCCATTTTTCCGTTCGCCCTACACCTATCCACACGCACCCCCTTACTTGGTCTACCCGTTCCTCGTGTCTTACCCACGTTTCGCTTAAGCCCGTGACGTCAAAATACTCTGCCTCGATCAATATAGCAATTTCACTTACTTTCCGGTGGAGACCCTGGATGTTGCTATAACCCACTTTCAGGGTATCAAGATTCATTGGCTTCCGCCCACTGGTCCCATTATTATCTAGTCCCTGGATGTTTGTATATCCTATTTTGTGTACCTGTGCTTTCCTTGGAATGCTATTCCTATTGAAGTGAATTTTTGGTCCCTTTTCCTTATCCCCTTATCCCATTTTTTACAACTATGATTCATAACACATTTCCCATGTTCATTCTCCCCTTCTCTGTTCCCCTCCCCTCTCTATACCAAAAAGGCTCCACCACCTGCAACATATTTCTTCCTTAAACCTCTGGACCCCTTGGGCTAAGATGGAGACCATCCCTTCCATATAGGTCCTTTCTGCCCCCAAATGATCCCCACTTGTCTACAAAAGGTATCCCAAATTCCTTACAATACTCCCCCAATTCCTCGTTGACCCCAATGATCCGCAAATTACGCTCGCCCCCACCACCTAGTACTGGGAGAAGCCCTGAAACCACTACCTGTACATTCATGGCATTCAGTTGAGTTATTAAGTCCTTGTAAGTCTCAATAAGCTGAACTGATTTCCTCTCCCTGATGTTGTTGGTCCCCACGTGTACAACAACCATTGGGTATGGGCCTGACCCCTTTACTAATCCACCCACTCTGTCCCTTAGGTCCTCCACCCTAGCCCCGGAAAACACAAATTGGTCCTCTTGACACTGTCGGGCCCACACACCACCCTATCTAACTCCCGCACTATACTACTCCCTGGAACCACCAACTGCCTCTTTCCTGTCCTACTACCCCTGTTACCACCTCTGTTCCCACTGGACCGGCTCGCAGTCTTGCACTCCGCCACACTAGCCTCCATGCCTACCTCCACCTCTTCAGACCCCACCTGCTCCTCGGAATTCTCGAAACTACCTAACACACTGAATCTATTTTGGACACTGCACTCCACTTTTTACCCACTCCCACTACAAGCCTCCTTGTCCTCGTTTACCATCTTCCTAACCTTCCCTCTGACTCCTGCCCTGACAGAAGCCACATGGTCCTCGCTATCCCCCTCACTATTCGATTCTAAACGAATACGCCTTTTGGCCCCCCGACTCACACTACTAGCCTGGGGATTTGACTCTCTAGCCTCTACTTCTCCCCTACCCTCAACCCGACGCACTTTCCTATTCCCAAAAGACCCACCTTCCACGTCAAAAGTCCGCATCCTGCTACCCACCACCTTCCATCTCCCATCGAATGCTACCCTAACTGGGGTAACACCAGACTTTCCTGCCTTCCCCAGTTTCCCCCTCACCTCCTGCACCTCTTCCTCCAACTTTACACAGGCCTCTAACAGCTGAATTAACTCTACGCAGATAGCGCACATCCCCAACTCCCCCAGCTCACGCCCATCCACATACACCATATCATAGTGCTTACATACTTCCGACCGCTGACCGTCCGTTGATATCTCACTAGATCCCACCCCCCCCCCCCTCCTGTGCTGGCCTCGACCAATACCCCCACCTGTACACCTATACTAACCGCCTCAACGCTGCTGGTCTGAACCACTCGCGTCAAGAAACGCTTATCATCCATAGCAGCCATAGCCAAAATTGGAATGAGAAACTTCCCTCTGACTCCTGTCCTGACAGACGCCACATGGTCCTCGCTATCCCCCTCACTATCCGATTCTAAACGAATACGCCTTTTGGCCCCCCGACTCACACTACTAGCTTGGGGATTTGACTCTCTAGCCTCTACTTCTCCCCTACCCTCAACCCGACGCACCTTCCTATTCCCAAAAGACCCACTATCCACGTCAAAAGTCCGCATCCTGCTACCCACCACCTTCCATCCCCCATCGAATGCTACCCTAACTGGGGTAACACCAGACTTTCCTGCCTTCCCCAGTTTCCCCCTCACCTCCTGCACCTCTTCCTCCAACTTTACACATGCCTTTAACAGCTGCATTAACTCTACGCAGATAGCGCAATCCCCAACTCCCCCAGCTCACGCCCATCCACATACACCATATCACAATGCTTACATGCTTCCGACCGCTGGCCGTCCGTTGATATCTCACTACACCCCCCCCCCCCCCCCCCCCCGTGCTGGCCTCGACCAATGCCCCCACCTGTACACCTATACTAACTGTCTCAACGCTGCTAGTCTGAACATTTAGCGTCAAGAAACACTTACCCTCCATAGCAGCCATAGCCAAAATTGGAATGAGAAACTTAAAATTTTGAAAAAAACCGGTCGAACTCGTAAACAAACAAAACACAGAAAATGACCCGTGCGAAGGTAGGGAACACGCCACTTATATCCGATAAAAAACTAAACTAAACACTAGTATAACTATCTTTTTATTAAAAATCACATCTATACAATACTAAAACAATATATATATCTACAGTAACACCTGGAAGAAAAGTATGGATAATTGAGCTAAGTTTTGACAACTGAAATGAAAATACTCCCTGTTGGTTCCTAGATGAACACATAACTTTTTCAGTCACCCACACTAGGCGGTATGCCACGGTGGGGTATACCGGGCGACAGACCATGTCTAGTTTTTTTTTTTGGGGGGGGGGGTTGTTTTTTTTTTTGGGGGGGGGCAGCGGAAATTATTTTTTTTATGTGGTCAAGGCCTACCTAGGCGCACCCCCCCCCCCCCCTCCGTGTCTACATTACTGTTGTGTACAGCAAGCCTCACATTGGAGCATCACACAACGTGGACATTTCATAACTTCATGGATTTGATTTGTTAGTTTATAACTAAACGCTCGCATTACATTTATAGTACATAAATGTCTCATGACACACAATATTTGCGTTGTAGTGAATGAACGTATTGTTTGGATTGTAGTAATAATAGTCATATGCCAAACGAAGATGATTAGTTTTGCACTATTGGAACACCTCTGGTTTCTTGAAACTTGGAAGCCAGAAGTACATGGAGGTAAAAAAAAATGAGAAAGTTTTGGAAGGTTTTGAAGAAATTTTTATGGCCGCAAGATTAGACAAACCAAAGTGTACATGAATGAATGAGCAAGTGTGATCAAGGAGAGCGGGTAATCCACTCCAAATCGGTCAGGATTCATTTTACGTTATGGGGTCTGGGGGCTGTTTGGGCCCCATAAGCGGACGCATCTTTCATTCCTCTATATTTCCCGGCACTCGAGACTGTCAGTTCAGCATATAATTTTGAACCTCAAATTATATTTGCTGAAAATAGGAGACCAACTTCACTTTATCGAATACGGAAAGTGGCTATCTCACACCTATATCTGTAGAATTCGGAAGCAGTGCCATTTTCCCAATGACATGCATATTGAATTCCGCAGTTCGGTGAATTAACCCTTTACCCAACGTAACAGGAAAAACCGGCATGCGCTACTCCCAAACATCGCCAATTAATGTTCATTATTTTTTTCATTTTTTATCTCAAAAACATTGGTTATGACCCCTCTTTGAAACGAGCTCGTCGAGCTCGTTCCAATGAGGGGTCATTACCTATGTTTTGAGACAAAAAAATTTAAAAAAATAGTTATTCAAGAATTTTGTTTGCAAGTGTCGTCTGCTTTTCATTTTAGGTAAAGGGTTAATCGTATCAGTTACTTGATATATACGAAATCCAAAAAGCTAAAGTATACAAACTGTAACCCGATGCCTGCCGTCTGCACGACATGTGCATAAACAATGACGATAGAGTTGAGTTGCAGATTGCCACGGTAAATATTTGACACCACTGCAATTAACACTTAAAACATGGGAGGCCAAAACTCTATATAACTCCTTATTCGTTACTTCTCACCCAATACGTTATTCACAGACTGTATTCGTGGAAACTTGAAGCAGGATATCGATTTTAATGTTGAATACCCATACTAATATGGTGAAAGAGCCTCCGACTTGCTTCGCAAGCACTCTAAAAATGATAACAAAAATATATATCTTGTTGACTTCTTGTGTTTCTTTTGTCAGTATAACCACTGAAATACATTCAGTACGGGGAGAGTGTACCAGGCTTAGCCATCAGGGGTGGGGTGACGGTACCCCCTTCCCCATCACCGCGTCAGAAATAGTGTTTTTTGCGGTGGTGTGGCGATACTATTACAGTTCCGACAATAATTATTATTAGCAACGTGAAGCTTTGGAAAAAATAAGAGGATGTCCCCTATTGAAGTGGGAATTATTTTTAAGGAATGTCTAAAAAAAAAAGAAAATTCCTGATTCTGGCTCTTAGGAATATTTTTTTTCTGCAAGTAGCATGAATGGACTATTATTTTTTAAAAAAAATATCTGACAGAACTAAAAACTGCCGATAAAATGCTTGACGAGGAAAACGCCAATGCCGATTACCGTATCTTCTCTATAGTGCCTGGTGGTTTTTCCAGCAAACATTCAGCTCATGGATCGCCCAACTGCCGGCTGAAAGTTCGCTAGCGCGTCTTGTGCATCTTCTGTTCTTAACAATTGTCAAGAGTAAAATCTAACACATCGTGTTTTTGTGGGAATACAATCTTCCTGTACTGATTGGTATAAAGCAGATGGGGGAGATCGTGATATTTAACTTGTTGAAGCATGGGGAGCAAAACTGGATTTATTGACGACCGAAGATAAGGAAACAAGTTATCAGCAGTAAGGGAAGGGAATATTGCGAACTGATTTAACACTGAAAGTCCCCATAGACATTTTTTGGTACCACGGAACTAAATATTTTCCCATAGGCCACCATTATAACCTTGAGGCAAAAAAATATATGATCGCATCACTTTAATTTTGGCATTCAAATATCTTTGCCAAGTATAGACCTTCAGACAACTTTTTCTGACCCCAAAACAAGGGGTCATGCAACAAATAAGAGAGAAAAATTGGCAGCAAGGGAAGTGCCGGTCACGTGCACATATTTTTCAGGGAATTCCCTACAAAAACACACCAAATATAAATTGTATTTTTTAGGTCCAAAAGTAATCAAATCACCCTTGTTTATCTGGAATATTCATCAATAACGCAAGATGTCAATAGAATGCTTCAAACGTGTATTGAAACAATTTATTTTCCCAAGGCTGTTTATTTTTAGAGATTGCATCACTTCCGACATTTCAAGGCGGGAAACTCTAATTCAAATATTTAGTTCCCTGATACCGTTTACGCCAGAGTGCTATCGGTTGATGGCACTCTGGCGTCAAAATGTCTTTGGGGATTTTCAGTGTTAAATCAGTTCGCAAGATTCCTTCTAAAGCTGGATTTTCTCTGGCGAACAAATGTCTCTGGGAATTTCAGTGTTAAATCAGTTCGCCATATTCCTTTCCCTTACTACTGTTATCATTACCTTTTACATATATCACTCCAGGGGAACCATACTGACTGATTTTAATGGGCAAGCTGATAATTAACGCATTAGCATCGGGAGAGTAATTATGGCTATCCTTAATTTAGTTTAGCAGGATACATAGGGGGCAGGTGCAATGCATGGCTCTCCTAAAATAATTAGGCATGTGGGAGTGTGGACAGCGTGTTCAGACAGACAATACTTCAGCAGCAGTTGTTTCTGTTGAAATGCTGTCTGCCCGATTGTGTAAATACCTGCTCAGAGTATACAAGCTCTTCTTCTCAGTACTATCCAAACCGTCGGTTCCGGAGAACCGAATTTAGAGCGTAGGAGTCGCGTTCGTTCAACTTTAGTTACCCACACGCTAAACAAGAAAAAAGTCAATTCAATTCTGACAAGTATGGGTAAAGTGATCTTTTCTTTGTAATTGCAAAACCATTAATGATATGAGGAAGCATGATGCGAGAACAATTTATATGTCGATTGGGCAATACAAGTCATGTTATGTGGGCGGTAGTGCAGTATTTATTGAATATATTTCCGATAATTATGTAGGGCTTAGTTGTTCTTTATCCTTCACATTTTAACCCCTTAACAAAAACGCCGTACAGACAGTCCAACAAAGCGATAACTTCCTAAACAGTCATAATCTCCCGCGTACTTCTGTTTCCAAAATAGGGCCTGTAGCTTCGTTATGATCCGCAAAGTGAAATTAGCTCGGGGACGTGACAAACGTTACTTATTCAAGCTCCTTATTCGACATTCGTTATCAACCGATAAAATCGGTTGATAACGAATGTCGAATAATGGACTGGGAATAAGTAACGGTTGTCACGTCCGTAATTAGCTCGACGACTTCGTCCCGATATGGAATTGTAAACGCATTGTCTGTAACAGTAAAGAAGAACAAAATTGTGTGCAGAAATTGTACATCGCTCAGAGATTGAAACGGTAGATTTGTTGGATGAAGAGTTCGCACTGACATTTCTATCACAACATTCACTTTGCCATCAATTCTAATAAAAAGTATTCTGCGTGGGCGTCGAAAGCGTTTCGTAATTTGCGAGGCCAGTATTCTCGAATATGTTTTCCTGCACTCTTTTCTGAACAAACGCGGAGCCAAATGAGATAAGTTTGACAGCAGACCAGGAAAACTACCGTTAAAATTACAAGTACTCGCAATTTGTAAATATATAACCGTGTTTTTGATGCAGTTTTTTTACAAGGTAGAGGAGTGTAACCTAGGTAAAATAAATTCTTAGAAAAAGCATTGAGACACGCAAGCTACATTTCGCGAATGTACACCTGGATAGAACTAGGGTGTAAGAGTGTCGCAAGCATGACCGATTGGGGGTGTAAACCCAATTTGTTCCGTCTGTCATGCCTCAAGTCCCGAGTGATTAAATATTTTAACTATATGATCAAGGCAAGTAGTAAAGGAAAGCACTATGGCGTAAAAATTTAACACTGAAATCTCCAAAGACATTGGTTCGCCACAGAAGATTTACGATCGTGTGTACTGGCCAGTGGCGTTAAATTTTAACACTGAAAAGTCCCACAGGGTTTTGAATTTGACATAAAACTTGGCGTAAAAGGAATATGGCGTTGAAATTTAACGCTGAAAATTCCCATAGACATTTTGTTTCGCCAAAGTGCCATCGGACGATGGCACTCTGGCGAAAAAATGTCTATGGGAATTTGACGATAGCACTCTGGCGAAAAAAATGTCTATGGGAATTTTCAGTCTTAAATTTTAACGTGCAAATCAAATAAGAAGTTGTGAATCCCATGCATGCTGGAACCCCAGCTTCCTCAGTCAGCCACAGATCTCCATTTGCATGAGACCGACAGCGTGTGTGACATAAGTCCAAGAAGCAAATGTAGTCCCATAAGAAAGTACACGATTAACACCAAGGGCGAATCTGTATCTGAGTCTCCGATCAGATGAAAATGACCTGAATGGGCAATTATTGGAGGTGTCATATTTCCCCACACTCGCCATAGGTATTCCCCTCCCTAACATACTGGAATCAGCGGAAAGTTTGCTATGAGTTTATTAACATACTTGTCTAGAATTTTGTAGGGCATTGTGTTTGGGTGTTAGCTAACGGTATTCGGTTTAGTGGTGAAGATTAACATTAATTAATTTTACTATATTGGCAACTGAGAACTTGTATTACAAAGATCTTTTGCTTTTCTCAAGGAAACCTGTCCCGACCCCACGCCATATTCGCCAATCCGTTCCCGCCCATGACCTGATGCGAGTCGCCGAGTCGAGGGGGATGGGAGGGGGACAAGATCGGATAATCTGGAGGATTCTCGGAGGTTTTTTAATTTAAGGCCTGTGGTTTGGTACGATATACTGAAAACTGAAATAGAGGGAGATAAGTGCCAGCGAGAACCGAGAAGACTGTCTTTTTGGTGGCTCATTGTATGCATGTTCCAAATGATCAGGTGAGGTCACACCTTTACTTAGTACGGCGCTAGGACATGTATTTTCTTACAGAAATTGGCGATGAAATGCGTCGCCGCGTGCCGCTTGATGCAGTACACAGTTAATTTCTCTCGAAAATTCAGTAGTCTCTCCCACCACCAGAAAAATGAAATCTGTCTACGCCATTTTGGTCAATAGTCAAATCATGGGTTAATATGTAATTCTCAGCACAGCAGTGTTCTGCTTGTTCACCACACTTGAAAGGTGAATTTATTAAAAATCGCTCCAGTGAAATCGTATCAATGTCAAATAAATCAACCCGAAAGAATGGCACAGGTTTAAAAGTGATGACAAAACCGCCAGCGGGCGACGCATTAATTTCGAGAAGAAAATACTATTGTGCTGTGGCCAACGGCCGAAAGTATTTGAGAACCCTTACTTTTTCTATTAAAGTTTTGTTAACCGTAAACCCTTCCAGCAATTGCATAATCTGTAGTTATCGATATACAGAAAACATCCATTTGAACTGACCTACCTCAAAGCCGTGCTCTTTCATTTTTGAGTCACTTTTGGACTAGAAATTATTCAGGTCTTCAGTAATTACTATTTTACGTATCTAAGTATTCATTACGTACTTAAACATTTTGATGCCACATTGACATATGGACAGGCTGAGTCCATTGATAATACCCGAGGCAAATGAATGGGGACGAAGGACATTATCTTTACCAATATATATCTCGCACCACAATACCACCATCAGAGAATCATGGTGAGGTAGGAGAGAGTGGCGAAGTCACATGTAACATGTATTTCTGTTTTGGATACCCATCATTGCAATCTAACTTGCAATTATTAGGAAGAGAGTGCATATACTCTTCACTATTAAGATGTGACCGAAGATTCTCTCGTATAGGGGAACGCGGTGGCTTTGTGGCAGACTGTTGGACTTCTATGCTAGAGGTCCCGAGTTCGATCCTCGTCCAGGACGACCCGCGTTGTGTCCTTGGGCAAGGCATTTTACAACGGTTTTACAACGGTTGCCTATTTGGGACACGATGACGCCGTGTACTAAGGCGCACTGCACGCCAATGGTGCAGATGTCTTCAACCACTGAAACCCTGCTTGAGCAGAGCCTGAACAGAGTTAGAATGTTGAAGAGCTGACAGCTGCTCGTCGTTGCTCGGTGGTTCTCTCCGGGTACTCCGGCTTCCTCCAACCGTAAAACTGTCACGGTCACGATTAGCCATTGTACATAAGTACGTGACCTTAAACACCAATAAATAAATAAATACCTCTCGTATGGGTTGCCTCTTCTACAGCCTTTTAAGTCGAAAAGGTGCACATTTTTGTTTCCAAGTTTAACAAATAACCCGAACAAATTTGTTAATATGGACACCAAATGTGCATTTCCACAATTTAGAGATGGGTTAGTCCCAAACGTAGCCTTGCGAATTGTGTTCCAACGGTTAACCATGCCATTAAGCTACATGGGCCGTTACTGGTATCTATCAGTATGTGGGTGGCCTTACATATATATGACTGTGCCTCGACCATTCCAACCCCCCCCCCCCCCCCCCCACACCAAGTTCGAAATGATTGAGGAATGCTTGAGACTCCATCACAAGATACAGGACACGTAAGTGGGTTATGTTCGCACCTCAGGTAAAAATATACCCTGTCATACCAGACCATGAGCCCGACCATTGGCCCGATATAATCGGGGTGTTTGGGGACAAAACATGCACGGTTCTCTATCACAAGTTGTTGTTTTTTTTTGGTCCATGTAGGTCATTCCGAACATTAGAATATTTATAGGTTAACATTTTGTTGGCAAAAAATATATGCAAAGATGACAATGTCATTACGCACTTTACTGAAAATAAATAAACTACTCACTCGATTGTGTCTGCATGAATGCACTTAGAAAATTGGTGACATTTTAGAGGGGTGGGGGGGGGATGGGGGGGGGGGGCATGCGTCGCCTACGTTCCGGCCTGAATGCGCCACCGGTATTTTCTGCTGGCCATACATGCCTATTTCTTAAGGTAGCCTTAACTCTGTGTGTGAGAAGGGGTTCAGCAATTCCAGGATTTTCTGACATACCAATATAGTTTCCGACAGATTTCAGATTGGGAAACCAACGTTTTACCGTTTTGGCACAAATTAAACGGAAATTCGATCTACAATATATATATATTAGTCAATATTTCAATAATTTCCCTTCCATTTTATAAAATGTTACCAAGAAAAGGCCTAATAACTTTTCCGACAAGCCGAACGTTGCAAGATTAGCTTCAGCAGATGCACAAATCTACTTCTATTGGTATTCAGTAATAATTTAATACCGCAGCAGGGGTAAAAGAATATTTAAGTATTTTTCCAGTATTCCGCGAGTTACCATGCTTGCTGCATCTGGTAACGTAGACTAATCGTTGGAGCTGTAGAATAGGCTGCGCCTCAGAAATGTATGAAAATTCTTGTTCGAAACGTCTTGTCAGTGACACCAAGTTTGTTAAGCTATCAAAAACTGATTTATAGCTGTTCCCATAATAATAATAATACTTGGACCTTCCGATGATTTGCCGCGATCCTCTAACGAGGAGGCCAGAATCAACTCCCTCCGATACCCCCACACCCACACCCCTACCCTCCCAGCATTCAGAAACAAACTGTTTTATAATTTCTCCAACAGAGGCTTTCTTATTCTCACCAACTATAATATTGGCCCTTTCCCTCCTCATGTCATCCCACCTCATGTTTTCGTCCCATTCTTCCTTTAGTTTCTTAATGGGTCTTATTCTACATGACAAGTATTTGGAGTACTCTAAAATATAATGTTCCAAGGTTTCCTTTACTCCTAAGTTTCACATTTGACACCCTCTTTCCTCTTTTTTCTCGATTGTTAACCTCAACTCCAGTGACTTTGATCTTACCTTGCGCAACAATCCCCCACCCCAATGAAAAAAGACCCATTCACCCAAGTTCCTCTCTAACCACTTCCGGTGCAGTGGATTACATGACCTAGTTATCCACCGACCTGCTTCCTTTTGAAGACTCCCTACGTTCATCACTGCCATTTGGTCTAAAGGCATTAATCTGTTCCATATGTTATACTTGGTACTCTCATCCTCTGATAAACACTTTTTCCCAACGAACATGTTGTTAAAACTATTTCTTCCATTAAGTTGGGGAACTGGTTGAGTATTTTCCCCTTTCTATTAAGGGTGTTTTTTTTGGGGGGGGGGGGGGGGGGGGTCACCACTAATTATTCACATTCTCCCGTTTCCCCCGCTGTTAGATGTTTACTTTCATCTTCACCAAAAGAATACTTACCTTCCCTATACCTACGAGATTCATCTACCATGAAACCCATAAAAGCTATACATTTATGCAAACAAAAAGTACAGTACAGTCGCCGTGGACTGGACGTTATCCACGCGTGGGCTGTGATGTCCACGCATCCGTTTACCAGGTAATACAAATCATCATCAGCCCAATTTTAATTAATGAAGCACCGAGTTGTACCCGGTACTTCATTAATTAAATTTTTGATGATTATTCCTATAATTGTTCGGAATCTAATATTATTGCGTCCGTGGAAATATTGCCCACCCGTGGAAAGTGACCAGACCATAGCGGCTATACTGTTTCTAAGAGATTGGCGATCTGAACGTAGTGACCACTCACGAGCGGGTGGTCACTACATCCAGACTGCTAAAAAATCATACATGTTATGATCTATATAATGCTGCTATATAGAGATTCCCTGATACGGGTTTGGCATATTTAAAAACAATCTTGGACAGTTTTCAGCCTGAAGTGATGGGAGTGGTTCAGTGGTTACGGCATTAGATTTCAAATGCACGGTTCGATCCCCACCAGGGGGTAACTGCGTTGTGTCCTTCGATAATGCCCATAACTCCGATTGTCCATGTATGGGCACGGTGGCGCTCTGAATAAGCCACTTCGATGTGCACTTGTCTTCAACCAATGCTAACCCAATTTGTGCAGAGTTAGTACGATTGGGAGTCTCACAGTTGCTTGCCGCTGCTCGTTGGTTCTCTGTGGGTAAGCCGGGTTGCTCCACCTGTAAAACTGTTCGATACGAGATGACCCTGCCTATGGAAAGTGTCGTTAAATCCCATTGAAAAACAACAACAACAAAAACAACCCAACCCTAAAGTGATAAATATAAAGTTTGTTGAAATGTATGTGATGCTGGCAGGTGATTCCATTTCTCGGTGTTTTATAATAGCTGTTTCTGCTTTACATTTTACTTTTTGTCAGAAAATTTGTGTTCTTGTGCTATCACTGGAAAAAAAGCCAACTGCTGTACCCGATTCCGGCTGTTGGAGCCCAGCATGCCCAATTTGGAGTACCGGTATCTTGCGTGTTAATTAAATAGGAGGTTTCATCACGACTATTGCATTTACACCCTGGTTCTATTGTCTTTTCAGGGTATGCAAATAACTATTTATTTTTTTGTTCACTTATAAATTTACAAGAAGTCTCGAATTTGACGGGGGTTGTGGGGTACCTATACACCCGACCGACTAATATTCCAACTACAGCATCAGTGGTCTGAACACCCTTCGCACCCTCTCTCCAATGATCATCTGCCCGACCACCACGACCATGTAGCTGTGCAGTTAAATCATTCCTGATCTACATCTCTGATTTAACGTTCATTATGCTGTCTTACAGTCGACTGTCGGATTAATGTTTCACCAAAATTAGCCAAAAGTAGTAAAAACTTAACCCTTTACCCAACGTAACGGCCAAAACCGGCCAGCGCTATTCGCAAAAATCGCCAATTAATTTTCAGCCAGTGTCACTTCGTGTGGGGCAGTTTTACAGTTGGAGGGAGTCGGAGAACCTGGAGAGAACCACTGAGCAGCAGCGAACAACTGTCAGACTGTCAGACTCTCCAAGTTACTAAACGTGTAAATGGTACGGACGGGTTGGATTGTTTTTTTGTCAAAATCAACTTGCCTTGCCGGATGAATTACTCAAGGCATTGGCGTATATACAAGGGGCGGAGGGGCGACACCCCCAACAAAAAATTGCCGGCCCACCTTTGGCTGCTCGGAAAAATTACGAGGCTTTTTATTGGTACATGTTTGAAGAATGGAAGGAACATAATTGATATTTTGACTAAACCGTAGAAATATGGTTACCAATACTTAATACTTAACACCCTCTTCCACCCCCACCCCACCCCCACCCCCGGTGGCGGATTTATTTACCCCTCCAATTTACTTACCCTACAAAATATATAGAAAATCAACATTGAGTTCATATCATAGCGTCTCTTGGCGCCGTAGGAACCGGGAACGGGCAAGTGATCTCCTCCCCTCGGACTTTTTCCAGAAATGGTTGAGAGAGTGGGTAGGGAGATAAGGCCAACACTATCTTTACCAACATATCCTTGCAGTCTTATTGGAAATTAGCAGGAGGAGGTGACCAAACTATTAACTCTTACGACGTGCCCGGAGATTCCCTCGTAATTAGTAGGACATGTTCTACATCTCCCTCATCTGGTGGACCCGGATATGACGACATACGGCTTTGTTTCTGGGTACCACGTGATTGTCCTGGTAACTCACGAGTGCTGCCATGTTGTGACGTCTCTGTTAAGATGATGGGTGATGTGAGCGTGCATGCGCAGCTCGTGTTATTAGTGTAACACGTGTTTTCGTCGCCCATTTTGTATGAAGGAGGCCGCCGTCATTTTGGTTTCTATGGTAGCACGTGGTTGCTATGAGCCTGGATGTCTTTCCATAGGGTCTCTAAAAGATTGTCCGATTGAATGGGAGTATGTGGAATGCCCACAAACGACCCCATAACTACACAAATTATCCAAATGGGCATGACAAGTGTTCAAAACTACCCAAATGAGTTCCGAAACTCATTTATTTGGCTCAAATTTTGTTATTCTGGGTCAAAATTCTCGTTTCTCTAATCTCGTCCTGATGCCTATTTTTCCCTAGCGTCCTTTTCCGTTCTTTGGAGTACACAATTACTATTTTTTAGTATTTTCGATTGTTCCATCGCTCCCAACATTATTCCGTTTAACTTCTGTGGGTTACTAATTTGGATTAAACAACCAATCAGATCACTTTACCAGGATTTAACAACCAATCACATTGATCTATTCACCTTAGTTCAGCCCATCATCTTCGCTCCAACGATTGTGATTTCCGTCTACGTATGTGCTTGTACGCAGTGAGCGAATAGCACATGCAGCACATGAGCACAGACCGAAAGTATACACACTAATATGCGCTAATGTGTAGGTGCACAATGTTCGCACAACACATGCGACGCATGGGCGCGTGCGGGTATTATGGGACCAACAGAGACCACTGTTTTGGGGACTAGTGTGGATCACCGTTTGGGGGACTAGTGGGGACCAGTGTTTAGGGACTAGTGGGGACCAATGTTTGAGAACCAGTATCAGAAATATCAGAAATATCTTTGTTATCGAACCAGTATTGCATTTACTTTGTCAATAGACAACTATCTCAGGGACACTTACGCTACTATCAGCCACATAAGTATAAAAGTGGAGAATAAACGTCGGTATCTGATGTGTAATTCCAGTGTTCACCTGGTGACTCGGAGACAGATTAAAGATGATAACAATTTAATAGCGAGTCTTGTATTCCAAATGTCTGGTAGCTATAAACATATATAACAACCGGACTTGTTGGATATCCGAACAATATTACAGTAACAGCTCACGGGTTTTCTTAATATACTATTCAAAATGGTAGGGGATCTTTGATTAAAGTGAGATATATGAAGAAATATATTTATATGTTCATCAAAAAGACAGTTGAGGCATTGCACTGTGACATCTGGTGAATGATTTCAGCGATAGTTGGGTGTCTGACAAGCACACATTCCACGTACTGAGCTGTAGAAGACATGGACGGTCAGTCAGAGAATTTTCCACATTCAATCCAAGACCTCAATACCTTGTAAATCCTCCTCGGTTCGCGAGACAAGCGCGGATTCGACGTGGAACACTCCTCGCCAAACGTCCAATATCAGCTTGACTGCAGTGCAGCGGCGAGTTCCTGGACATTGGTAGGGGGCTGTTGGCGTTGTCGTATGCGCTTGCCAAGCATATCCCAGACGTGTAGCGACACGGGCCATGTGTCCTCTTGCATTGTCATCTTGGAAAATGAATCGACGGTCGTGACGTAGCGCAAATGGCACCACATGAGCTGCTAACGTGTTCGCACGGTAGTACTGCCCTATGACACTTCCTTGGATGACATGTAATGCTGTTCTGCTTGTCATGGTTATGCCTCCCCACACTATAACCGATCCAAAACGATAGTGCTACCTAACGGTTACGTCATGGTATCGTTCGTTCCGTAGGCGCCGCCGCGGCCGCCGCCACACTCTGTTTCGCCTGTCGTGGAAGTCGAGAGTGAATCTCGATTCATCGGAAAACATGGCGTTGCTCCACCGACGATTGTCCCAGCGCTGTCGTGCTCCACGCCAATTACGCCTTGCTGCGTTGTGACGTTCAGTCAAACGTGGAATTATTCGAGGTCGTCGAGCGTACAAATTCCAGTTGTGTAGGCGATTTCGGATAGTCTGACCACTGACTTGCACATCTGTTGCTCGGTGCAGCTGCTGTCCACTTTCTGAGGCACTTTGATGACGGTTATGTAATGCTGTGGTTCGGATGAAACTATCCTGGTTACCAGTTGTCGCCCTTAGACGACCTGACCGACGTCCGTCATCAACATTGCCTGTCTGACGGCAGCATGACTACAACCTGCTAATCACCGATTGAGTAAAGTTGAGAATTTGAGCCACTGCAGTCTGTCTGTTGCCAGCTTCCATCATGCCAACGGCACGTAAACGGTCGTCACGTGTCAGTCTTCGCATACCTCAAAAGTTACGTTGATGAACGAGTTTGTACCAAGAAAAGAACGATGAGACCTCCGAAAAAGCCCCTCCAGTACAAATGAAAATTTCAAAACGTACCCCACAGACATTAACGCGGCGCTCGTGCGAAAAACCTGCACGAAGTTTTCATGAGCCGGTGACATTTGTGATGCACACTAAACCTTGTAACATATTGATGTGTCCACTCACGCGTATCCAATGCTATTTTCCGAAAATATCAACATCAGTTTGGATATCCCCTACTTTTTTGAATAGTATAATATGAAACAGAGTAACGTTTGGAAATCCAAACTATACCTGAACTTTTTTTGTGTTCAATGTTATGTATACAATACAACAAATGAGTCTAGATATAAATATTGTAGTAAGCTTTCACTCCGCATTAATCAGATGCCTTATTAGCGTACTGAATAGAGCTTAAACAAACAATGGGGTAAACATTGAAAAGACGTAATTTGTTAATAACTGCTTTGGGGGAGGCTTGCTGTTACACGACGAATGAAGATACATGCTAAATTTGAATCAATTGAAATTAAATAGGATATAATGTGAATGGTATAGATTATTTTGTAATATAATAATAGTAAATTAGTCTTTTGTATCGAAAGTCTATATTGTGAAACATACCATGGTGATAGAAGCATCAACCATACCCCATCACACGTGGTGCGCAAATACCTGCATGTGCGTATGAGCTACATGTGTGGGTGCACATTGTGCATCTTCACACGGGCACACATTGGTACATTTTGCATATCCTTCGTGTGCTATACGCTCATTGTGTCCTAGCAGATAGTGACACCTTCGGTGTGCTGTCAGTCCCACGTATCTTTTGGATACTGGTACCCACTATTCCACAAACATTGATGTCCACTTGAATGCTAAGGTGAATAGATCAATTTGATTGGTTGTTTAATCTTGGAAAAGTGATCAGATTGGTTGTTTAATACAAATTAGTAACACACAGAAGATGGTATGCAGAAGAGTAATTTTGGGAGCAAGTGGAACAGTCGAAAATACTGACAAAATAGTAATTGAATACTGCAGAAGAACGGAACATGACTCTAAGAAGAGTATGCAGCAGGACGAGGTCGGAAAGACAAAGATTTTGACCCAGAATAACAAAATTCTAGCCAAATAAATGAGTTTCGGAATTCTTTTTGGTAGTTTTGGGCACTTGACGGGGCCAATTGAATCATTTTTTGTAGTTGTCGTGTGGTTTTGTTTAATTCCACATACTCCCATTCAATCGAACACACCTTTTAGAGACCCTATTGGAAGACTTCCAGGCTCATAACCACCAAGTGTCAACCTAGAAACCAAGATGGCGGCTTCATACAAAATGGACGACGGAAACACGCATTACCCCAACAATACGAGCTACGCACTCGCTCGCACTCACATCATCCATCACCATGCCAATGACGTCACAACATAGCCGCAACCATCTGTTACCATGACAGCCACGTGATACCCACACTGCAAAGCGGCATGATGTCACATCCGGGGCCCATTAGTCGGGGTCCATCAGATGATGGATGAGTAAACAGAATCCTCCCACTCTCATATGAGAAAACTGAATATTTTTGGCTTTTCGTTTAAAAAATTTTAGCAGGGAGTCGAAACATGAAATTAGGACACTTCGTGATCTTAGGCTGGAAAATGTGGGCGCTCGAGTTCAAAGAGTTAATGGTAGACTCCAGGAGCCCATACTTCTGACGAAACTTAAGTTCAAACTCAAGGCTCCCTGCCAAAGTTCAATTCTGGACTCAGCTTAGATTTTCACTCAAATTGATAGTTTAAAAAACTTCTCGGTGTTCAAAGTTTCCGACATTGTTTATGATTTTTGTCGATAAAGATCGATAATTATTTGATTTAAGTTGATTTTAAACCTCTAAACAGAACGGATACTGTTCTAAACAGTAAATTGTTTTGCGTTAACAAAACTCATTGATCGGTTAGTGATCAGCTAACTGAACAACAAATAGCTTAAGATCATCATTAAAATCTTAATCGTTTACAGACATCTAATGTTGTAGGATTAAATTTTAACGGAACCTCCCCACAAAAGACAATTAGATTCCCCAAATTGCTGTGTGTTTGATGATTCATCGGTAAATCTGAAGAATAGGGGCTCGGCAGTTTATTTTTAAAATGCCTGGTCTCCTCCATTTTGTTCTCAACAAATAACGATTTAACTTCAAACTTCAAATATTTGTTGGTGCTGTAAATTTAACCCGTTCTCCTTACTATACTGACCCTAATGACATCACCTAAGTTTTAAATTTTCATATTTGGTGCAGGTGGCGCTTTATAATACAAGTAAAACACAGACCGGGGGAAAGTGTGTACAGTCCACAAAATGGGCTTATAAAATGTCACAAGAGGGTTTAATCCATTTTTCACTAAACTTATTACAAATATGATGGTGAGTAGTGAAAAATGCAAAAGGTTCAGGAGACCAAGTATTTTTAACCCTTTACCCAACGTAACGTCCAAAAACCGACTACCGCTGATCACAAAAGTCGTCAATTAATTTTCATTTTTCATGTTTTGTCACAAAAATATAGGTTATGACCCCTCTTTGGAACGAGCTCGTTCCAATGAGGAGTCATAACCTATGTTTTTGAGACAAAAAAAATGAAAACAAATAGTTATAAAAGAATTTTGTTTGCAAGTGTCGTCTGCTTTTCATGTTGGGTAAAGGGTTAAAATAAATCACAGAGTCCCATATTCTTCAGCTCTACCTATTCATCTCAGGAACACGGTCTTGAAAAGGTTAAGCTACTGTTTTAGCAGACTCAAGATCTTGAGTAAACACTTGAGTCTGAGTTCGATTTTGCACTTGAGTTTTTTTCTTTCAAAATATCCAGTCTTGAGAACCCTTTGAACACAAGAGGCCGCTTTTTCGGCCCAGGAACATGATACGTCATAATTTTATTGGGTAGGGTGGCTTTTAAGTGAATCTGTGGGGTAGACTAGTCAAATTTCAATGTGCAACCCCAAGGCGCTGGGGCTGCGCATTGAAAAAATTAATTGGTCCATCCCCAAATAATGAATATGGACTCTTCAATTGCTACCTTTGAACTGACATGGAAGATACCACTAGAGTTGAAAGGGGTTAAGATAACACTCAGACTTACGTTTTTTGAAAAGATAAGGACATGGGATATGTTGTCGAAAAACTTAGTGGGTACCACAGTGCTGATTATGATGATTTTATGGCGCGGTGGCGTTGCGGTAACCGGTTCTCGTCAGATCACAGAAGTTAAGCAACGTTGAGCCCTGTTAGTCCTTGGATGGGTGACCGTCTGAGCGATCGATTCGGACGCCCGCGTTGTGTCCTTGGGCAAGGCACATAACCCCGATTGTCCATTTGGGGGCACGATGACGCCTTGTACTAAGGAGGACTGCACGTCGATGGTGCGCATGTCTTCAACCAATCGAACCCTGCCTGTGCTGCAGTGCGGAGTTACGATGTTGGGGAGCTGGCAGCTGCTCGTCGTTGCTCGGTGGTTCTCTCCGGTACTCCGGCTTCCTCCACCTGTAAAACTGTCATCGACACGATATGACCTTGGCTGTTAAAGTACCGTTAAACCCTAATAAATAAATAAATAAATAAATAAATAAATAAATAAATATGATGATTTTGCCACTTTTAACTCAAGTTTTGAAATAACAGTTGACAGTTTCACAGAGGCTATTTTCAGAAATTAAAATTACAATTCGCTTCATTTTCTAGTATTCGCCACATTCATAAATGTTACTAGCTTGAATATATATGAGCGCAAATATGAGCGCGCCTTTGCGCGGTGGTTAGATTTAAAGGGTGTTATGATTTTAATCAAATCTTGATAAATACAGATTATCATGATAATGTGCATGTCCTGTTATTTGGATCAGATTCGAGGTGGTGTCCAGAATGGGATCTCAACGAGCCGGCTTTGATCCCATTTTTGGACACCACCGAGAATCTGATACAAATCACAGGACAGGCACATTATCATGATAATTCATTTATCTAACAATTCTGTCACATAAACAGATTAAATCTTAACCCTTCACCCAACGTAAAAACAGGCCAATGCTATTCTCAAAAAATCGCCAATTAATTTTCATTTTTTGTCTCAAAAACAAAGGTTATGACCCCTCGTTGGAACGAACTCGTCGAGCTCGTTCCAACGAGGGGTCATAGCCTATGTTTTTGAGACAAAAAAAATGAAAAAAAAATTAGTTATTCAAGATTTTTTTTGCAAGTGTCGTCTGCTTTTCATGATAGGTAAAGGGCTAAATTATTTTCAAACATTTTTGGGACATAATGTTCGGTCGACCACTGAAACGTACATAGAATGTATCTATGTGCCTGTTATGATAGCACGTAGCGCTACCGAAAACGATTCGTCTATATGATACGGAATCAGAATGAGTCGTCTATATGATACGGAATCGGAACACATTATGTGATACGTACCGTTTCTCGTGGTTTTCAGGCCAAAATCTACATGATTGTTAGATAAAAAAATATGAAGAGCATGTTTGTGTTTAGCGCAGATGTGGATTTTGTTGGTTTGTCGAGGTGACGGTTAAGACATAATTATTTCTGGACTAAATTCAAGGTTCTTCAAGTTTGTAGGTCGCAGACTAATGTAGTCACAGTCTAGCAATTCTTACAACTAAAATACCACACTAGCCATAAACGTTAAAATAGAACTATTGAAGTTTCTGTTGTTTCTTGTTGTGGCCGTCAGTAGTATAATCAAACAAATCTTTGGCGTTTTGACGATACCATCATGCATGTTTTTAGGCCCCTCGCTTGCATCACCCCCACCCTACAACAGACGGAACGCCGGAACCCATTCTCCTTCGTATATGTGATAGTACATTGTGGCACAATGTGCACACAGAACATGCAGCACACGAGCACATACCACCGATCACCAGTCCAGTGACTTGAACCCACTTTCAGCACAGCGATCATAGTACCGACCGGACGTCACACTCCGTTTTTTAAACAGATTTATTTATTTATTTATTTATTTATTGGTGTTTAAGGTCACATATTTCTGCACAATGGCTAACCATGACCGTGACAGTTTTACGGGTGGAGGAAGCCGGAGTACCCGGAGAGAACCACCGAGCAACGGCGAGCAACTGTCAGCTCCCCAACATACCAACTCCACACAAGCAGGGTTAGCATTGGTTGAAGACAGATGCACCATCGACGTGCAGTACGCCTTAGTGCACAGCGTCACCGTGCCCCCACATGGGCAATGGGGGTGAAGTGTCTTGCCCAAGGACACAACGCGGCTGCCGCAGGTGGGATTCGAACCGAGGACCTCTCGGCTTGCAGCCTGCACCTCTACCAACTGAGCTACCGCGCCCCCTTTTAAACAGATAAAGCAAATGTAAACATAGCACGTATCACATTAGGTACACAATATTTTAGAATAGTATTCTGGAGGTACATGTTCCAGAACTGAGGTACCAGGGTCGTCGGAAACCTATCCACAACAGGGAACCAGAAGGGGTAAAAGAGTGCCATTTTGATGATGAGTGAAATAACCAAACTTTAACTTTACATTAGGGCCAGATCTAACAGATCACATCTCGGATGAGCACGTAAAATTGCCGTCCTCTGCGGAGAGAGACCTTCATAGTATTCGAGAAGAGCTAGGCCACGAAGTTGACGGTACGAAGGTCATCCCATACACCTTCGCGATTGGGCAAACGAGAGGCGTTAATATACGTTACACGACTTGCTCGCAAATCCTTGTAAAGAAATAAGCTTAAACTTGAAACCGATCTTCGCTCTACTTGATCGAGTTGAGTTTTGGAAGCCCATAATTGGACTTTATTCTTAATTCTAGGGTGTCGCAAACAAAGGTTTCAGATTCAGTTGATTTGCTTCATATTACACTTATTTAGTCAGTAAGGATTTACCTTGCTCCAAGGCAATGGATTTGCCTATAAGCAGAAAGGATTTGGCTCTTGGAGCTCTCCTATAAATTAAAACCCGTGAGCAAATATCGATGACCAAAAATAATTTAGCATTCCAACAGTAAAAGAAAACAATTCCCTCGCACAGGCCAATTAGCGTGCATTTTCCATTTGAACACTTGAGTTCCCGAATAAATATAGGTTATTACCTCCATGTGGATTTCCAAGATGATGTAAAGAAGTCGACATCTCGTCTCTGTGAATATATCGACGTTCGGACGAGGCGATATATGACCCAGAAGCGAGGTCTCGACTTCAATACACCATCGGAAACCCACGTGGTGGTAATAACCAATTTATCTTACAATATTCCTCAATTTCTTGACTTGTTTACACAATGAAGGTATTGGGTACAGTTTTTAACGGCGTCTGTTCTGACAATCATTCAGTGCCTATGACAGAAGATCATGACGTCATGGTATTGCGTTCTAGCGCTGTGTATGATGTAATCTCCATTTGTTATTCTACTTGTATCATAACGACTGAACTTTACGGTAGTGGTTCAGCTATGTGTTTCTTTATTTTATTTTTTTGGTTTTAACTTATGGTAAATAAAATATGACCATGCACACTAAAAACTAAAGTGCTAAAACTGACACTGTCAAGGTGTTAAACCCATTCTAACTCTTAGGGTTTAATTTTAACACTCAAAGTGCAATGCTTTAAGCACTTAGACATTACAATCGTCAGACATCTGAAACTTGAATGGATGGCACTTCCCATGTGTCTAGCATTTGTGGTTCTTCCAGAATCGTCCATAATGTGATTTGCGCTTGGTGGGTACATAATTAAAAGGACACAACACAGATGACGCGGATCAGGCTCGAGAGTTCGAGCCTGATCCGCGTCATCTGCGTTGTTTCCTTTTAAGTGTCGCGACATTACACTTGTCAAGTGGTATTATTGTAACACCTGTCAAGTTCTGGGGTATCTACACTTGAACAAAGTGCTAGTTCAGCACTTAGTAAGTGTTAAATACAGCACTTCAAGTGTAGTTTTTAACACTTTAGTTTTTAGCGTATGGCACAAAAATGATCTTGTCTAACTTATTTCTCTGAGCTGGTGATTTATTTATCATTTCATTATTGTTATCAAAACGATGGCCACGACATGTGTAAAAACTCGATGTCATTTGAAAGCTGGTAAAAAACCTTCTCTTTCAGAAACGAATGATGGCACGTGAGGTTGCTAACCTCAATACAGATTTGTATTTTGTCTAGACGGTTTTACTTGCATTGGAGGAAATACGCATTTTTAGAATGGTTCAGTGATAATTTAATTACACAGTTCAATAGGGCCGAAGGTTTAATTTATTACTAATCCCTCTCATATATTTGCTGCTCATTATATTCTTTGCTTATCCGCCCATCCAGTTTTTTACCCTTAAACTCATGTTTGCCGGTTGGAAAGATTAATCACCGTTTAACTTTTTACCTAATGAATCGTCTGCATCCGCCCATGTAATATGTAAGTTGAGTACTTGAAAAAGTATTATTGATAAAAATTGTTCAACAAACCCATTTCATGTGACACCTCATTGAATTGAGCTCGTTCCAGTGAGGACTCGAAAAATATGGTTTTGTTGGTTTTTTTCTTGACGAAACCATTATTTGCGCTTTACGGCACCCCATGTGCAGCACTCCTACCTCACAAGTAATTGGACGCCGGTACCCATTCTTCATCATGTCTGCAGTACATTTTGTTGCACAATGTGGACACAGCACATGCAACACATGCCACCGATAACCAGTCCAACGTTTGGGCACCCATTTTCAGCACCCCCACCATTGACCCACCTAGATTTCGCAACCCGTTTTTCTCCATTATCCCATATGAGTCAAAGAGTCGTACGAACAGACAATCTGTATAGTTATGATTATTGGACCGGTTGAAGTAGAGCCTGTAGTGTTGGTGGTAGTGTAAGCCAGCAACTGGGTTGATAACAGCTGTATAGTGATAGCAGATAATGCATCTTAAACACAGCTCATATCACATCAGGCACAGTAACAGTAGTATTTTAAAAATAAGATTCTGGATGTGCATATGTGATTTAGATTTGTGAGACACCAAGGTCATTGCAAATCCATTCACAACAGGGTCGGTGCCACCACCCCCGTCCTTGGCCTTGTCCTTAGGGACGAGAGGAGAACAGAATAAAATAACTAATATTTTGACCTTATGGCTAGATCAAATAGATCGTCTCATTCAACTGGATGGGTGCTGGAAGCCCGTATTTGTGTATTATTCGGAAGTGTGGGTGCCTCAAATGAAGGTATTATATTTAGTGGATTTGTTTCATATCATCTTTCAATAGATGATATCTAGTCAGTAAGAATTTGCCTTGTTACAAGTTACAGGAGAGTGCATATTGACTCTCCCCCATAATCTAACAAGGCAGGGAATGGTGAACAAATCTTGATGACCAAAAATAACTCAGCACTCGAATAGTTAAAAGAAAACCAATAGGCCCGAAGGATGAATTATTATTATTCCTACCTAACTATTTCCTGTTCATTACATTGTTTACTAATACACCACTAAGTTTTCTTTTACGCAAAAGCTCATGTACACCGTGTTGAAAATATTATTCACCGGGGAAGTGAAGTCGCAAATTAATTTTAAAAAATCACCATTTAGGCCCCAAAATGTTTTGGCTCTCAGGCAATTCCCCATAGAAATCTCCACCTCCTTCGCTGAATGTTTTTGAAGCTTGTGGAGGATATAGAAATGGCGTCTGTCTGTTTGTCCGTCTGTCCGTCCGTCCGTCCGTCCGTCTAGATGTCCATCTGTCCGTCTGTCCGTCAGTTACAACTGAGGACCTTCAGATCTCAGTCAGTGGATGTTGAATTTACATGATCTTTGGTATGCTGATAGACCACCATGGGGGAAAGGATATTCACCAACCCTCAACAACTTTGTCCCCCTTTTTTTAGTAAATCCTATTTCTCGGCGGGGGATACCGGTGGCGTTGCACCTTGTTTTATCCGGAAATCTCTTCACCAATACTATTTTGCACTTGTAGGACTAAAAATTTAAATTCAACCAACTATATCTTGTTTGACAGAGCTCATTGACTCTGTCAAACTAAATATAGTTGGTTAAAATTACAACAGCTGAAAACATTGTTTTTTTCCACTGAATAGTTATAGGAGTTTAAAAAAATTCCAACTATTTTCTGGACAGTTTTGTGATTTAATGAAAAAAGACACAAAGCCGCCCTCCTTCCATCATAAAATTGATGGAAAATTGCCTGAGAAACAAGGAAATTTTTTAACAACCAAAAAGTTGTATTTTTTGTGTCCAAAGTGTAGATTAGGCCAAAAAGCATATGGTTTTAGTTCTCAGGCAATCCCTCTCGTTGAATGTTTTTATTGGCTTGCAGTGTCTTCCTAAATTCGGGTGAAATTGCGTGACTTTAAAATTTTACATTTTTGTTTGATTTATTTATTTATTTATTTATTTATTTATTTATTGGGGTTTAACACTACACTTTCGACAGCCAGTATCGCCTCATGTCGGAAAGTTTTACGGGTGGAGGAAGCTGGAGTACCCGGAGAAACCACCGAGCACCGGCGAGTAATGTCAGACTCCTCGACGTACCAATTCCGCACAGCAAGGTTAGCATTGGGAGATGGCAAGTGCACCATCGACGTGTAGTGCGCCTTAGTGTACAGCGCCACCCTGCCCCCACATGGGCGATCGGGGTTAAGTGACTTGTCCAAGAACACAACGCTGTTGCCCCTGGCGGGGATCGAACCTTGGACCTTTCGATTTGAAGCCCACTGCCGTAACAACTGAGCCACCGGGCTCCAGTTTTGATGGATATATATTTAGTTGCACGCGTTTGCTTATCTGTTAATTTTAATTGTTTTGTAAACATCCAGTCTGGTGTAGTCTGAAGGAAATAACGTTGCCAAAGGTTGTTCAATATCCTAACCTTGTTTCATTTTATGAGAGAGCGTGGCTTAGGGCACGTTCCAAAAAATTGTAACATTGTAAATTCATGCAGATGAAATAAATTCACTTCAAAGATTATGGAACCACAGAATTTGATAAGTTTGAGTTGTGGTATCCGGACTTAAGAATGGGGCACAAATATGATCTTCTAGCACAAACCAGGTAACAAACAAACAAAAACCTTCCACCCTAATTGATTTGAAAAATTAATTCCCCGTGAACGAAATGTATATCTTTTATTTGGCCCTATAGCTGCATTTTGGTCTCAGTTTTAAATGGGGTGGTGGCATGTTTCCGCCATTAGCTCGACCAAGGTACTTTTATAAATGAGCCGGCGCCCCCGTGAGACCCCTCCATAAATGGAAAATGGATCCTTTTGGTTTATATTTTATTTTATAATTTATTTGAAGGTTATAGCAAATGTTCTGAAAACGATTGACAAGAATAGTAAAGAAAATGCAGAGCTCCGGAAACGTCAAGAGTTGATCTTAGAAAGACGTGATAAGGGTAAGCATTTAGTATTTACGCTATGATGTACATTTTGGTATCTTTTCATGGCTGTTGTAGATTTTGGTCGGTTAATTGAAGTAGGTATCATTATTTAACCACACTTTAGAATGTGCCCACATGCTGGTTTCTTTTATATAAAATATATTGCTTCTTATCTTGTGAACGGTCTTCTACTTTTTCAATAACACTAATGTGACCCAGGGGCAGTTGCGGGATGAAAACCTGATCTGTTCCACCTATGATGGCTCAAGTCTCGACTAATAAAATATCCAGCTACACAATCAAGGTATGCCTTCGTCGAAAGCATGCATTGGTAATGCCGCTGGAATATTAGTCAATCGGAATTAAAGTTAAAACATTCTTGTAAATTCATGCGTGGATATATATAGTAGTAATGACTCACGTGCCTTCCATTACGACCCGTGTCGGTCAGTTTTGCGTTGGAATAGAGCACACTCTCCACCCAATCAAAACTACTGGATCAGCGCGTAGTGTGGTCGCGATACGACCTGTGGCGGCCATTTTTTTTTCCTTTCTTTTTTTTTTTTTTGGTGGGTGGGGTGTGTGTGTGGGGGGGGGGGGAGGGGGGTATTACACAGAGCGGTTTTCACGTTGCATGGTCTTTGCTATTCATTTAAAGTTTCCTGTTTTGAATGATGTGAAATCGACTTTTTATTCTCTGTAATTCTCATTCGAAGTATTTAGAAGGCATTATTTCTGTAACTTTACTTTAGCACAAGTTAAAGACACCCACAAAAATTGTTCGTGACTAACTAAAACGTTTCAGTTTTGCATGGAAAACTAGAGTTTGACCCCTCTTTGGAACTGCTTTCTTGAATTGCGCTGGAGGGATAATTCCGTTACGTTAGCAAACGGGTTAATGAAAACCCAGGTTACTCATCCTTTCAGTAAAACCTCAGGGTTCAATCCATGGAATTCGATTGGCTGAAACTTTGTTGTTCTAATATTTTTCACATAATATGAGTTATCACCTAGCTGGAAATCTCACTTGCCAGGTGTTTTATTAGTAACCCACTCCCCATGTGGTGTAAAAACTGTTTAACTGAACTGGTCGCTCGTATGATGGTGTACCGTAAAGCTACTTTCCATACTGTCGCTGAGAAACATTTTAACCCTTTACCTAACATGAAAAGCAGGCGACACTTGCAAAAAAAAATTCTTGAATAACTATTTTTTTTTTATTTTTTGTATCAAAAACATATGTTATGACCCCCCCCCCCCCCCCCCCCCGTTGGAACGAGCTCGACGAGCTCGTTCCAACGAGGGGTCATAACCTATGTTTTTGAGACACAAAAATGAAAAAATAATGAAAATTAATTGTCGATTTGAATAGCGCTGGCCGGTTTTTGCGATCGAATATTTTATGATAATCAGCATTGGTGTCCACGTTTATCATTTATAGAGACTTTTTTCTGTCTCCATGCCCGGTATTTACGATTAAAGTAGTCAACACCTATAGCGATGTGCTGTTTTAACATAATACTTAGAATTTATTACTTGGTTAGTTGTATATCGGCCGAGATATCAGCCTGAGGTAACTTCATATCAGCCTGAGACCGAAAATCAAATCAAATTATTACAAAATGTTCGCAGATCTGTTACAGTTTTCTGACAGCGTTATTGTTTCTCATTTTTTTCCTAAAGTCCGAAGTTTCCACTTCTCCCAGTCCAGCTATCCAAACGTCGCGGCTTCCCCAGTGGGGAAGCCGCGACATTCGGGCAGATGAACCATCTCTCCTCTCACTTAGACGAATCTCTGCTTACGACTATGAAATTTAGTTTGCGTTGAATTTTGTATACAACTTTCTTCTTTTTTCTCTTCATCCACCTAATTCTTACTGATTGCCATCATTAATTCCTCACCATACAAAAACTTCTCCTTTGTGCCTGGTAACACCAATTTTACTGAGTGATTGCTTTCGACGAATACGATTTCGCTGTAAACAACATGGCTACGCATAGTAACTCATCAAGGGAGACAACTCTAGTTTGGTTCATTTCGGCCGAGATCGGCGTCATATTAAGCGAGTTTGAATTAAAATCATATCAGCCGAGCTTGATAATGGGCAATTCTGGGAAAGAAAATCATATCTAATAAATACCATACTCCTATAACAGGCCCCTGTAAAATTTAACTACTGAAATCCCATTGCTGGCATGTTTACCACTGTTGGTGTGTAAAGATAAAAATTTATGTCATAGGCTTTTTATATATAGAAGATTAGGTAATCATGGTATAAAAAGGCAACTCGTCTGTTTGGTTCAAGTCAATCAAAAAGAAACAAAGGCGGAATATTGCAGAACGAAATCCAAGTAGTTTCGGAAGCGGAACCTCCTTGAAATCCTCTCTCATCACCTCGTGCTACATCAGGCATGATGATAGATGAGTTCAAAAAGAGACACTTGGTAGAATTTTGAGAACATCTCAACGATTCGAAAATTTCCGAATCGGCGCGACTTGAGTCGAATGATCGGGACGATTTCGAATCAAATTGAAGTTCGAAGTTTCGCTTGCCTCTATGTTATAAGCCTGGTGTGTGGATATAGAGTGGGGCTAGAGTGGAAATCCCCCCCCCCTCCCCAGGGGTGGACCGGTCAGAATGCGGTGGAGCCGTGATGCTAAGCCCAGCGATTTGGGGTGCCTAGGCCCGGATCTGGTTCAGAATTAGTAACAGTTGCTCATTAACATGGAACAAAACGCTGGAAGTTATTTACAGACGGAATTTTAGATCCCGTGGAAACGTCCAATCTGTTATCTCTATAAATAATTCCATTCATTTCGCGCAGAGATTCGCGGGAAATGGAAACTTTTGAAGTCCAATTCGGAAATCTTCCCGGGATGTGGCATCCCGTGAGAAATTCTCCGAGTTTGAACGTTCAGAGTTGAGCATGTCCGTCATGTCCTTTGGTTATCCACTCAAACTCTCCCTGTCGACACATGATCCGTATGTTTCACCCATGAGCTAGAGACTTTCAAAGGGCCCGGCCCCGTAGTCGCACCCTGGGCCCGAAATCTCATTCGTTGGACCTGCTCCCAACCCCTCATTTCACAGATTGGAAACACTCCTTGTGACAGAAGGTCCAAAAATGATTTTGGATATTCTGGACCGACCAGATTGATCTTTGCATTGAGAGTGTAAGTATTTGCATCGTTTTATTTATCCCCGCATTTTAAAAAAAAAAATCAGGGATATTGTGGTGATCTCCGTCCGTCCGTTCGTCCATCCCGTCCGTCCCGTCCGTACGTCATATCACCAAGAGTATGTAATTCGAAATATTTAAACTATGCCGAGGTGTAAGGTAGCATCTGTAGATGTGCATAAAGGTTTCAGAATTTTGATTCGGCCCCGTTTGGCGCCCGTAGGGCCATTGTTGTTGTGATTGTTAGAAAATCAGTTTACAATGGAAGGCTCCCAGTGGTTTTAATTCAAAACGTTGAAAGTGTGATAATATGTTCCAGTAGGGTGTCTAGTTGAGCATTTTTGGATTTTTGATAGCGCCACTTTTGTCTTTAGAGAATCGGTTTGTGGTGAAAGACTCACAGGGGTTTTAATTCGAAACATTGAAAGTGTGTTAATATGTTCCAGTGGGATCTCTAGATGTGCATATAGGTTTTCGATTTTTTATTCGGCCCTCTGGGGCACTAGTTGCGCCACTTTTGTCATTAGAGAATTGGTTTGTTCGGAAGGCTCCGAGGAGTTTTAATTCGAAACGTTGAATGTGTGCTCATACGCCCCTTAGGGTCTCTAGATGTGCATAAAGGTTTCAGATTTTTGATTCGGCCTCATGTGGCACCCGTAGCGCCTCTTTTGTCGTTAGAGAATCGGTTTGTGGCGAAAAGCTCCTAGGGGTTTAATTCAAAATGTTGAAAGTGTGTCCCAACGTTCCCGTGGGATGTCTAGATGTGCATAAAGGTTTTGGATTTTTAATTTGGACCCAAAGTGGTGCCCGTAGCACCACTTTTATCATTAGAGAATGGGTTTCCGTTTAAAAGCTCTTAGGGGGTTTAATTTGAAATGTTCAAATTGTGTTCATATGTCCAGGTAGGGTCTCTAGATGTGCATAAAGGTTTCAGATTTTTGATTCGGCCCTAAGTAGCCCCCATAGCGCCACTTTTGTCGTTAGAGAATCTGTTTTCGGTGAAAGCTCCTGAGGATTTTAATTCGAAATGCTGACAGTGTGTTCATATGTTCAGGTGGGGTCTCTAGGTGTGCATAAAGGTTTCATATTTTTGATTCTTCCCTATGTAGCTCCCATAGCGCCACTTTTGTAATTAGGGAATCAGTTTCCGGCAAAAAGACCCCCAGGGGTTTCAAATCAAAATGGTTAAAGTGTGTTCATATGTTCAGGTAGGGTCTCTAGATGTGCGTATAGGTTTTGAATTTTTTGTTTTTGTCATGCCACGTTTGTCATTAGACAATCGGTTTGTGACAAAAGTCTGAAGAGTTTGAGGTTTTAACATGAAATGTTGAAAGTGTGTTCATATGTTCAAGTATGGCCTCTAGATGTGCATAAAGGTTTCAGATTTTTGATTCGGCACCATGTGGCACCAATGGCGACACATTTGTCATTAGAGAATCAGTTTCCTGCGAAAGTCCCATAAGGAGGTTTATTCAAAACATTGAAAGTGTGTTCATATGTTTAGGTAGGGTTTGTAGATGTGCATAAAGGCTTCAAATTTTATATAATACCTTTTCATTTCTGTCTGTATCAAGCAGTAACCAATAATCAAAAATGCAAATGCGGGGATATACGATAGTGTACTTTACACACAAATGACACCATCCAGTTTTAATTTAGCGGATAGCTCATATGGAAAAGCACATTAAATATGTCTACACCCAATGGTACCTGATCCATTGAGACGGCTCAGCGTATTTGTATTTTATTTTTCAAACAAAGCAGGCATTGTGACATTTTCCAACTGATCATAAGAAATCTCAATTTATCGTTTTAAAAAGTAACTTGATTACGTGGTGTATGTTTACAGCATATTCACCTGATTTTGTAGGCGTCGTTTGGCCTCCAATGGCTACAGATAGTCCCAAATCTCGTTGCAGTTTTTTTTTTATAGTGGTTGTCCATCACCCCTACTTTTACCTTTTCTTTATCCATTTCGGTATAATGTGGTTAAAACTAGAAGTCATGTCATGAACTGTGCGCTTACCTAGGCTTAATTGCGCGTAGGTATTGCGCGCACTTGCCATATCGAATGGCATCCAAAGCACTGCAGGTTCTCCTGGTTACTCACTGCAAACACATGCAATGTGTCTGCCAATGGACCTCCGGGCTACCCGGAGGTCCATTGGCCGAAGCATTGCTTGTGCACAGATCATATGTACTGAATTTGATAGCCTTACTATGGTTCTAAAGCGTAGATTAATATGCAGATCGACGTGCTATTTGTACGCATTCCCTGACTGGACTTCTAGTCTTAACTGTTCACAGTAGAAGACTTAAGCTCTTCCTGTCGATAAAAAATCTATTTGCTATTCTTGAAAACGAGCAACTTATTCATAAATAGGAAACCCCAAACCACCTTCAAAACCACATCACACACCAATGAGTAATAATCCAAGTACTCAAGGTCCCACTCTCTTATATTTTTAACAACGATATATTTACACACGCGAATTGGCAAATTTGTACGATTGTACCCTGAACTGTATGTCACGTTTTGAATTTTTGACGGATGATGGTGCATTTTTTCTGAAGATTGGCCCATAAAGAAAAACATTTATGTGGATTCCTCCTAGTTTTTGCGCACGAATTAATAAGTTATTTTGACAGTTGTGGTTGGGGATGGTTCTATATTATTCTGTCATTCATGCATCGTTTGTCCTTCTGTACCATTTGACAAGCAAAACGTTTATCAAACGTTTGTACTCTTTGCCGGTGGAATAAGCGATTGCCTAAAAAGTAAAGGCATGAGTATCAGTACCAAGCCCGATTACAAGCAACCTGCCATTTGCAAAACGTGGTCCCCAAAAGGTGAATTTGCTGATGCTATCCCATACAATGGGCCAATTTATCCTCTAGGTACATCTTTGTGTTTTGGCTTGAGACCTTGATTCAGACTGAGGTTCACAGAGGGTAAATTTTGTGATGGTAGCTTCACCAAATTCACCCTCTGGGGACCTCATTTTGAAAATGACAGTCTGCTTATATTCATGCTTGATCTGTGCCATAATATATATACCATATATAAGGTATGACATATGGACCTGGGACCAACACCAAATGATTCGACACTCAATGGAGGTTCCAAATATGGGTCAAGGTCACGAAAGTCGCAGGGGGCAATTGCTGGAACTCCCCCACCTCCAATGCATTTCCTTTCATATATGTATTTTATACTCAAAAGCTTGGGCGGTGCCAACAATTTTGAAAGTGGGTCACGCTCACATCTGAAGAATGGTATGGGCGTGGGACTAATACCAAATGAGTCGAAACTCAATGAAGGTTCAAAATATGAGTAACGGTTACTGAGGTCACCCAGAGGTCATTGAGTTCATTTATCACAATTGCTAGAAATTGTATTTTATGACCCATAATGCATTGCCGAATTTCATACATGTATTTTTACATTCATAAAGCTGGGTGGGCCAAACATTTTGAAAGTGTGTCACACAGTGAAACAGTGAACAAATTGAAACCACGGGAGGTTCAAAAGATGGGGCAAGGTCGCTGAGGTCACCAGTTCTCGGCCATCTATGCTTTTCAGGCCCATTGGTCATTTGGGTGTGCTTAGGCATGTTTTGAAAGTGAGGCACACTCATATCTCAAGTATGTTATGACCTATGGACCTGTGACCAACGCCAAATGAGTCTTAACTCAGTGGAAGTTCAGAAAGTGAGTCAATGTCACAGGGGTAACCCAGAAGCCATTGAGTTCATTTTTTTCAGAAATGCACTCCCGAAGTTAATTTTCATCACTCAGAAAAGTGGGCGTAGCTAAACATTTTGAATGATGGTCACGCCCATATATCAAGCATGGTATGACTCATCGACCTGGGACTAACACTAAATGAGTTGAAACTCCCTGAAAGTTAAAAAGTTGGGTCGAGCTCACGGGTGTCATCCAGGTCTTATTAAGTGCAGTTTTCAAAATTACTCGAAATTGAAATTTATAATTCCTAATGTATTTTTTGAGTGAAGACATGTGTATATTTCTTTATTCAAAAAAGTAGGCGGAGTTAAAAATATCCATTTCTGATTCCTTTATAAAACACGTTCAATGGTGTGCACAGAAGTTATTTCCGGTTTCTTCAGCTGGCTACGTGAAATTTGTTAACTTCATCCCGATTGCTCATGTGGGGACACTTGAAGTCGGGCAGTTTTACGGGTGGAGGAAGCTGGAGTACCCGGAGAGAACCACCGAGCAACGGCGAGCAACTGTCAAGACTCCCCAACGTACTTATTCGATACTTATTCCGCACCAGCAGAGTTAGCATTGGTTGAATACAAGTGCTCCGCCTACGTGCATTAGTGCACAGCGCCACCGTGCAAATCTCCTGTGCAATCGGGGTGAGGTGCCTTGCCAAATGACACAACGGAGCTACCCCTGGTGGGATCGAACCGTGAACCTTTCGGTTTGAAGTCCAATGCCATGACAACCGATCCACAGAGCTCCCATTCTTGGTCAGTGATTCACATCAACCTGCATGACAATCTTAGCTGGAAAGCACGGAGACAAAATCTTGAATCTTTGAACACTAGTCCATGAATGGGAGTCACTGATCTATGATGGTCATCTACTGTCTTCCTTTCTTTTGGCGTGAACATTATAAGTTATTGTGACGAGTTGCCGGTAACATGGTCTGAGGTTTGCGGCTCGGAGTTTATGTTCAACCGAGACGCGAAGCGTCGAGGTTGAACATACGCTCCGAGCCGCAAACCTCTGACCATGTTACCGTCAACTCGTCACAATAACGTATATGTTCCAATAAGACACTACCCATGGCCCGAAACCTACATTGTGAAACACGAGAGGTTTATTCACTGAACCTGTCATCGTTAAAAGTTGCCTTCTGCAAGGCAACTTTTAACGATCACAGGTTTAGTAAATAAACCTCTCATGTACCCACGACATGCAATGGCTAAATAATCAATAAACCAGATAAACTCATTCCACCTTAGTTCAAATCGTAAGTCGGTTTGTAATTTAAACAACACTTTATCCGGAACACCGTTTGTTGCACGTGTGAAAAATTCAGAAAAATAAAGCCGCTTTCTCGTCACTCCGTTAATGAAGCAATTACGAACCGGGCGACGTCATTTGACATATTTCGCGTTGTGACGTCAGACGGTAACATTTGCCACTTGAGCGGTAACCATAGAATATACTAAGCGAGCTCTCGTCCAATCAGGGGAGGAGGATTTTAGTCTTATTGGAACATTGTTCCATTGTTGTTGATTACAGCAACTGTTGCAAGAACAGACATTGTTGAGTAAAGAAAACATCCAATTATCAGTGACTGATCCTGTTCAATCCATTGAGCTTGTCTTCATATTTCCTAAATCAGCATTGAACAGCAACCAGTGCATCAACAAAGCTTGTCACCCAATAAATTTCGATCGCCCAGTTGGATCTACTGAATATCAAATAACACAGTTGGCTGACAGTTTAACAAGCCGTCCCTGGTCATGCTTTTGGATATTTCTTGCCAGTGGGAAGTAATGAGCTTATCCAGCTTAGTTAGTCTTTATGGAACACACATACTATTGTTATTGTATGGTTTCTTTTTCTTTTGTTTTCTGTTTTGGTTTCTTCTTATTATTCTCCTGGTCTTCTGTGTTTTATGCACGTCCTTATCCGCACGATAACTCGAATAGGAATTTTCCTGTCTCGTTGCTTATTGGCATACTGACAGACAGACACGAGTACTCGAACATCTATGCTTGTTCAAGCTCATGGGGCATTGGGTTGTCAATATGGGTGTTTTGAAAGTCGGTCATGCTCATATCTCAAGCATGGCATTACATATGAACCTGGGACCATCACCAAATGAGTCGAAAATGAACAGAGGTTCAAAATACGGGTCAAGGTCAATGGGGGTTCAAAAAAGTGGGAGTAGCCTTAAATTTTGAAAGTAGGTCACACTCATATCTGTATTTCGAGTCACCTGTGGTTATTGATTGCATATTGCGGATATTAGTAATAACTATTTAGGCTATCTAATGCATTCCTAAAGTTCGTATGTAAATGTAAATGCCAAAAAAGTGGATGGGACCAAAAATTTCGAAGTGGGGGGGGGGGGGGGGGGGGGGGGATTGAGTCAAAATTTTGAAAGCAGAAAACACTTGCATATCAGATATATTGACCTGAGTCGAATAGAAGATTTGTAATATGAGGGGTTGCCTCGCTCAGTGCTGTATTTGAGTTTTGTTTGCAAATCATTCACCCCCTTAAGTTTTCTACTTCTTCTAAAATCAATACAATTTCTTTCTTCCTCTCTTTTATTGCATATCTGAGTTATTGTTTATTGTATGTCCTAATTCCTTTATCGACACTCATTTTGAAAACACATGAATCCTCTGAGATATTATTCTTACCTCTTTTTGTGGGTACCTTTTTTCTATCTTTGTTACGTTTTCCCATTCGAAATTGTTTTTGCATGTAATCATTTCCCACCCACCCTGTCTTATTCTTCAAAAGCTTCCACTATGTGTAACAAGTTCCTCCTCTGCACCTCCGTACCCCTTTGGCTTGGATGGAGACCGTCCCCACCATATAAATCCCGCTTGCCCCCAACAGACCCCCAATATTAATGTTCGCGAAATCACAGCTGAAACAGAATGTTGATTTTGGATGTTCTTGTATTTTAACAACCCCAGTATCAATTTGCCACTCATTTCATCTGAATTAAGTAATAGAAGTATACATCGTATGATTTCCCAACGCATGTTCTTTCATTGAAACAACGTAAAAAGCTCTGACGCTTTCTTGGAATTTTTTTTCAAAATACAGAATTATCACGCATTACACTTGCGCTAAAAGAAAGTAGGGGAAGGTCGTAGTCATTTATCCCAAACAATTGTGGAAGCTGTATTCAATTAACCGTGGAAACAGAAACCTCACAGTCGGCGGCGTTACGGAGTTTGAAGTTTCCATGCGTGGTACACATTATTTTCAAGTGTAGGGCGTTTGAACTGCGTTGTTAACCCTTTACCCAACGTAACGGTCAAAACCGGCCAGCGCTATTCTCAAAAATCGCCAATAAATTTTCATTATATTTTCATTTTTTGTCTCAAAAACATAGGTTATGACCCCTCGTTGGAACGAGCTCGTCGAGCTCGTTCCAACGAGGGTCATAACCTATGTTTTTGAGACAAAAAATGAAAAAAATTAGTTATTCAAGAATTTTTTTTGCAAGTGTCGTCTGCTTTTCATGTTAGGTAAAGGGTTAACACAGAATTAAAAATAAATAATGGCATGAAGCCAAAAATTCGCATTGCGGTTGGTGTTTCCACCTTCACAGATTCATCTATAGCACACTACAGATGGAATTTCCCACTTGGAAATCATGAAGATGGAGTCGAAATTTTGCCATATCGGGGGTGGGGGATTGTGATGTTAATTTTTTTAACTACAGCCTTAATGAAGTTTAGTACTACAGCCTTTTGAACTTAATTCTTTCAATAGGGAAATGGAATACCCTCGAGTGTTAAAATGTTAAAACACGGAATCCAAATTTTACGGAATCGGCTAGGAATCCCACTTACGGAATCCCTTATATAGCCCGTTTATATATGGGTCAAAAAAGAAAGTATAGCAGAAACAAATGTGAAAAAATAGCATAAAGGATGAAATATAATAGTTCTAATGTTGCATGTTTGTGGACAAGAAGTCGTGCAAAGAGTTTAATGATATGTTGATGTTGTCCACCCAACCGCATACAATTTTGCTACGGATTTCAAAATAGCACGTGCTACCCGAGAATGTCATATTGAATGGGTGACCGACGATTTTCTTTTTCTTTGTATTATGTTGTGCTAGAGAGCCTGGGTTATTGAGAAAACACGCTAGCTTTTGTCTTCCGACATTATAAAAAATGCCAAGGTTGACCGAAAATCAGAGATCGCTTGCCATGGGTATGCGAGAGGCTGAGATACCTCCAGATGAGCTCGCTGCTGAGTTCGGAGTCACTGTGGCCACCATTTACCGTCTCATTGGAAGGTATAGAACCACTGGATCTACTACTACTACGACCAACCGCGTTCAGGTCGACCAAGAGTTACAACCCCTGCACAAGATCGACATAATCAGGACGTCTCACTTGCGGGATCGCTTCCTTCCGGCGACGAGGACATCAGCAATTACTTCTGGTAGAACTGACAATAGAATCAGTGCACAAACTGTCCGCAACAGACTCGCTGAACGCGGCATCCAAAGTAGGCGTCCATACCACGGTCCAATCCTTACCCAACGCCGTGTACCGTCAGAATGGAATGGGTACGTCAGCGTGTTCGCTGTATTCAGCAGCGTTGGGGCACAGTTCTTTTTAGTGACGAATCACGATTGTGTCTACGGCGCGCTGATGGTAGGGCAAAAGTGTATCGCCGACGAGGAGAACGGTTTTCTGGTGCTTGCGTTCGGGAATGCGACCGTTTCGGCGGGGGTACTGTAATGGTTTGGGTAGTAATTACCTTGCACCATCGAACGCAGCTGATCTTCATCGATGGTAATCTGAATGGACAGCGATATAAGGACGAAATTTTTAACGCTGTTGTTGCCCCGTTGTTCAACGCTAACGTCGGATTGCAGTTATTCCAGCAAGACAATGCCCGATGTCACGTGGCGTGTATCTGTCGTGCCTTTCTTGAGGAGTAGAGCATCGAACTTTTTCCCTGGCCCCTACTTTCGACAGATTTGTCGCCAATCGAGCATCTTTGGGATCAATTGGACCGTCGGGTACGATTTCATGATCTTCAGACGTTAGTCGATTTATGTAATGTTCTAAAGCAGGAGTGGAACGCAGCACCACTGGGTGATATCCAGAGACTTATCAGGTCCATGTGCCGTCGAGTCTTGCCACCCAAGAGGCAAACGGTGGACATACGCGCTATTGACTGCATGTGTGAACTTTTCATTTCACCCCATGTCTGAATTGCGACGTCCTGACGTGACGCTGGCAACAGTAAGAACATGAAATTATGCAAATTCTTGCAGCTGGACTCGAAATATGAATTTACAATAATTTGTTTGGGATTAAAGTCGATAATACTAAAAAAATGTCTCCTCAAAGTTTAGTTTACTTTCCTGTTTGACTCAGTATATGTATACAGGGGAAATGAAGCAATCTGATTGAACATTTTGAAGGTCTGGGCGAAGGTATAGCTAGGAAGTAGTGTTACAAGCCAATATTAATGGATGATAGTATAGCCAATAGTACTGGTACAAGGCCGCAATGGCACAAGATTGCTGTAGAAGCTAATGATAGGACAGATAGACAATAGACAAGTAGTAGCCTTGGAGCTTTGGAGATAAGATGGAAGCCGTTGGTAAGACTACCTGTGTAGGACTAGGAACTGTATAGGAGCCGTATAGGAGACAGGAGCTGGATCATAGGTATGCTTAAATACCGAAATGAGGCTAAGAGGGCTGGTAAATTAGACCTCATTGAGGGATTTTTTCATGGCCCTCATGGCCTCAACAGAAATGAGGTTAAGAGGGACAGTAAATTAGACCTCAATGAGGGATTTTCTCATGGCCCTCATGGCCTCATACTACAAAAAGGGATTCTCCAAAAAATATCCTCGATAGGTAACCTCAAATAATACAATACCAGGCTATAGGTATCCTCAAATACCGAAATGAAGCTAAGAGGGATAGTAAATTAGGCCTCATTGAGGGTTTTTTTTCAAGGCCCTCATGGCCTCAAACGAAATGAGGTTAAGAGGGATAGTAAATTAGACCTCACGTAGGGATATTCTAATGGACCTCATGGCCTCATACGACAAAAAGGGATTCTCCAGAAGGTATCCTCAAATAATACAATACCAAGTCATAGGTATCCTCAAATACCGAAATGAGGCTAAGAGTCGTATGTGCGAGTCACTCGTTCGAGTAAATACTCTATGGCTTATTTGTTCGGAGGGATTCGAGTCGTTCGAGCAATGACTTATCAGTAACCACTCTCGATAGATTATTGGCATTAGGAATGATATAGGCTTTCATGGAGGTTGTATATCAGTTGGCTACAATCCAAAAGGGGTCCCTCAGTACTTTAGCACTACGTCCTACTACTACAAGCCATGGTATGGCGGTCCTAAAAAGGATTCTGGGGGAAATCCGAACCAGAAAAACTACTGCAGTTCAATCGAACTCACCCCCGAGTCCCCCCGCGGTACCTGAGGGCCTCTCGGTACCATGGTATGGCGGTTCTAAAAAGGATTCTTGAAGAATCCGTAGTAAATAAAAGTGGATTTTGATGATTTGGAGGGATTGTCGGGTTGTTTGTGGTAATTAGATTTACTCCTGTACAAAGTATCACACCCTCCGAACATACCCGTCATATAAGAAGGTCACATATCAACCACGTGCTACCCTGGAAACCAAGATGGCGTACCCCAGTATACAAAATGGACGACGGAAACACGTATCACCCTAACAACACGCGCTGTGCATGCGCACTAACACCACGTATCACTATTGGGGATGACGTCACAAGATGTCCGCTCACGTGGGTTACCATGACACCCAAACATGGCGTCACTGGGTCACGTGACATGACGTGACTTCCGGGGATCCCCAAATAAGGGGCGAAACGTGCGAGACATACTACTGCCGCTTTTCTGGCCCAAAAGCATAATACGTCATAATTTCCTTAAGTAGGATGGCTGCAGTGAATGTGCATGGTTGTCGGGAACCGGGCTTTGTCGCTGCTGGAAGAAATAGATTAACGCCGCGTATTCAGCCAAAACTCAAGGAGTGTCGCCTGAATCCGTGTGTGAACGCATGTCTCACCGTGACGAACCCGCTTGTTTCACTTTTGATGGGGTGGTTCTTATCCTGAAGGGATCAGTGACTTTTCCTCCAAAAGCATGAATCAACAGGGGTTCACCATAAACAACAATTTTAAGACATATACATAGAAATAAATATGGTAATTTGTGACTTACATTAAACCTGAAGAATCAGAAAACAAAACGTCAGTCACCCCCTACCCACACAGTTTTTGAGTCATTTGCGGACCCGCATTCTCTGTTATCGCTGGTTTTCCTTCCTTGTTGCTGGTGTTTGGATTTTGGTCTCCCTTTCACTTCATCCCTTCACTGCCGTCGCACGGCCACTAACGTATTGTCACTTAATCGGACGCCTTCCTCTCACATGTGACGGAATGTCACTCTACCACTGCCGTCGCTCGGCCACTAACGTATTGTCAATTTACTATGTCGCCTTCCCTCTAACACATGTTAGAATGTCACTCTGCTGCTACCGTCGCACGGCCACTAGCTTATTGTCTTTTTACGAGGCGCTTCTCACTCAAGCAGTCGCCACCAATGGAGTTAAACGCTCCCCTACGTTTATCTCAGAATAATTATATGCAGACAAAGCCTACTCTGCCTACGTATAGCTTGCCTCCGCCAACAGATATGCCGTCTTTCTAAATACCAATAGCTCCCTGACCTCGTGCTTCCTATTTCTGATCCTACACTCAGATATGGCCATCCTATTTAATGACGTTGTGGCGTATTATGTTTCTGGACCGAAGATCGGCCGTTCGGGTTCAAAGGGTTAACCTTCTGAGTATTTTCTTTAATTCTCATAAAAGCGTTATAGTCATGGCAGCTTTAAAGGCGCCATGACTTGATTTGAAGAAAAACTCAATACAGTCGGCATCAGAAAATTTTCGATCATAGGATTTGTTCTGTTTGTACAGGCATACGTGGGTAACAAGACGACAAGAGGCAGAATTGTACGTTTATCAGTGAACGCAGAAATTATGTACTGGCGGGAAAATTCATCTGCAATAGGCAAAGACATAACCTCACGGCCAATCATGTCTGTGACAGCGGCCTGTTATTCAAATGAGTCGACTTCGAAAGGTATGAGTAGAGTATCAATGGCGCCGGAAGCTGCGGGGAACCGCCATGTTACCCTGACATCAGGGATGGGGGAGGGGCAGGTGTCCTAGCCGACTCCCTGTCCCGATGGGGCAGGGTCATTTCCACCTAGTGGATGCTTCACGGAGCACTGTTCCTGTCGCCTTGCGATCTCTGGGGTCGTCTCCACATCATTCTGTTTGCGAGCCATTGTAACCATCAGGTGGACACTTTCCTGTCCCCGTGTCCAGATTCTCTGGCTTTTGCCGTGGACGCTCTGTCACTCGATTGGAACGGTCTAGTCGGCTACGCCTTCCCGCCGGTTCCGATTCGGCTTCGGGTTCTAGCCAGGATAAAATCCGCAGTTGTCGAATCATTCTGATCGCTCCCGTGTCGCCTCAGCGGGTGTGGATCAATCAGCTCCGCTCTCTGTTGGCGGCGGTTCAGGTACGTCTCCCTCTACGCCGCGACCTTCCCTGTCGAGGAGGTTTCACGTCGACCCGACTTCATTGTGCCTTCACGCATATCTTTTGTCCGGTCCTGTCTCCTGACTCTCCTCCGTAGAGGTTTTTCGAGACGAGCAGTGGAGTGCATTTCTTCTTCAAGGCGGCACTCGACTGGTTTAGCTTATGCGGCTAAGTGGGAGGTCTTCTGTCGATGGTGTGCTGATCACTGTTGATTATGCCGATCCTTCGATTACACAGATTGCGGATTCTCTGTATATCTGTTTGATTCTCAGATCTCCAACCTGTTACCATCGGAGACCTTTTCATGTGTGGGAAAGCGTCGTATCGGCACTAATCCGTACTTCTCCAAGCTTATTTGGCACTTTTCTGTGAAAAGGCCTAGGGTTCTGCAACTGACCCAAAGATGAAATTTTTTGGGTGCTGCTTTGCTTGTGGGTGCGAGGGGGCTTGGGGTGGGGTGGGGCGTTCGAACCATTATCCCAGGTGGATATGCGTTTTCTCACATACAAGAAGGCTTTTCTGATGACTTTTGCCTCAGCCAGAAGGGTTAGTGAGCTTCACTGCCTCTCGGTTGATCCGGCCTTTTTCAGGAGCTCCGTCAACAGTGTTACTTTTAACACTGATTTCTCCTTTCTGGCCACGAATCAGATACCAGTCTCTACACCGTCTCCTATCTGTATCAGGGCTCTTCGTTCTGTCGAGAGTAATCGCCCTTTGCTCTGTCCGGTTCGTGCAATTCGCATTTACCTCAACCGGACGCAGTTTATTAGGACAGGCAGGAAACTATTATTTCTGTCTCTTATCCTTGGTGGACAGAAGATCTCTCCTCAATCCATTTCTAGGTGGATTTGCCTTGCTATTCGCGAGTCATACGCTCGTCTGGCGACTGATGATTGTATTACCAATCGCATTTCTGCCCACGGGGTGCGTGCATTGTCTACCTCAAGGGCTTATGCTAACTTCGTCAAGTTGTCGGATGTTGTGCAGGCAGCCTACTGGAGAAACGCTTCTACTTTCTCCACCTTTTACCTGCCTCAGATGCAGGAGCAGTCTGAGGACCTTATTTTCTTTAGGCCCTCTTTCTTTTGCTCAGGCTGTTATCAACCCTATCCATTAGGCTTCTTCCGTTGTCAGTTCCAGCACTGTGTTTGGTTACTGTCCTCTCTGTCTGTGTGTCACACAGAGCCATACGCCTCATCTCTCATTGTCGTTTCTAATGTTTGTGATGCTATGGTTTTATAGGCCTTGGGTACTCTTCTTCTGTCCGCGTTTCCGGCGCAGTCGGGTTATGCTGGGGTCGGTTATGTGGTTCCCTCCTCCTGTTGTCTATTCAGCCTGTTGTAAACAGTTGTGCAGTTGTGAGGTGGGTTGATAAGAAATTTAAATTTTATACTAAATTTCCTTTCTTATTATACCTACCACAATGGTTTACCTGGAGGCCCTCCCATCTTCTTATTCGGGTAAGAATACTTCCTCACCGCTGACCACATAACTCCAATGTTGGCGGATTCAAATAGAATGACACGTTCGTTATGAATCTGCGCACTGGTACCGGAAGCCTTTGATTAGTACAAGGAGTGTCCCCTATTGGGTGTGCGTCGGTCAAACTCGACCCAGTTTTGGCTTATTTTTTTTTGGTGCTTCTGCACCACTTTTTCCCCAAGTCGCTTGGGAAAGAACAAACAGAGAGTATACTTCCGAGTTATGGGCTTCCACAGTAGTGCAAACCCGTTGTAAACAAATGTGGTAGGTATAATAAGAAAGGGAATTTAAAATAAAATTTAAATATCTAAAGCTTTTTATCGTCCCTTGAGTGGAACAAGGTGCCATTTCCAGTGCTTTAGCATTGCAGATGGTACCTGTTTTCTCTGAAGGGACGACACATGTCTAATATCAGCACTATTGATTGTCACATTACAATTTATGATGCGTCGTAAACTTCCGGTCTTAACTGTTTCGCAGAGTCAATTGTCAATCCCTCTGCCCTCGGATGCTTCCGGTGCCGTTGATTTCCATTTTTGGGTAGATTTAGAAGATATCACTTTACCTGTCAGTGGTACTTTCCCGAGCGAACATGGATGATACGCGAAGGGAACGTAGTTCCCAAAACTTTGTCTGAAAGGAGACGCCGTTCCTTACAATTTTAAGAACTTGAATGACTTGATCTTCGTGAATATCCAACACAGAGAGCACTCACTCATAGCACCCACTCGTCTTGCTAGTCGCACTAACCCATTTAGAGGTGTAATATGAAAATACGTGACACGTAATGGTGCACACCCAATATTGTTAATTTCGGTAAATATTGCAGGCCCCAACCAAGATTTTTCCGAAAAGTGATGGTATATATCGCAGAAATAGCAGCGGCTATGTAATATATAACAAATTGCCAAAACTTGTACAGCGACATGCAATAAACTCAGAACCACACATGTATGTTCATATGTTAATGTGGCGACAAATATAGCAATCGAGAAATTTAGGAAGATTGCGGAAGGATCAAACTTGAGACAAGCTACAGTAAAACAAACCTTCATTTTTCAACCTGACAAAATATCAATTGGTTCATTAGGGTTTAACAACATTTTCAAAACAAAGGCTCTATTATGAACGGGATTGAACGTCAATTTAAATAACTACGGTCCTACTAAACACCGCAATGACACGGAATGACATCAAAAAATAAAATTTTACTGTTCAAAATGTGTGTTAATACATACCAGGACCGAGATCTTAATCATAAGTGACCATTGTTTATATTTTTTGTTCCAAACAGACTGAAAAGTGGGCTAGTGTAGAGTGTTTGAATAACGCAGGCCGTAATTGCATTGAGGTGGCTGATTGCTAATTCCATTGTTTGGTGATCCAAAAACGGAAAGTAAATGTCACAGGATGGCGCTCACGCGGGCTACCATGGCAACTGAAAATGAAGTAACTGGGACATGTGCCTATGACGTCACACGAGATCCGATGAATGTGGGTCGATTGGGTACATGACCTACTACTGTTATCAAACCGAGAAATCCATGGTTCGATCCCCACCAGGGGTACCTGCGTTTCGTCATTGGGCAAGGCACTTAAGCACGATTGCGCAAGTGGGTGCACGGTAGCGCCAGTGGCGTAGCCATTGGGAGGTGTCTGGGGGCACATGCCCCCCCCCCCCCCCCCAATACACACCCTCCAAATCAACCCATATATAGGAAACGTCAGGCAAGAAATTTTAACATCGGGATATTTATACTTGAAGGATGTATTAGGGGGTTGGGGGTGCGTAATAGCAGATTTATATCTCAACTTAATGACACTAATGTGGTCAATCAATTGCGAGACGCGAGAAATAAAAACATCGCCGTGAAAACGACTCCGGTGTTCCGTCGCCGGATTTAAGAAATAACGTCGCCGTTATTTGGTAATTTATCCGTTTCGTCTGCTCCGGGTTCACTATTTAAAAGTTTATGAATCCCTTGGGGAGATAGGAAAATGAAGGAATCGTTAACAGAAGTAAGATGGTAATATTATTTGATAAGCAATTGCTGCCAGTTTTAAAAAGCATCAACCGGCTATTTGTCTTTATTTTGTGTGATATCATTAGGCATACTTATTTAATTCTATTCATGAAGTTACCTATTTTTAGTCGAGTTTTCAAAAAAAAACCTTGACGATTGGTGTGGCGAGGGCCGCTCGCCGTCCCTTTTTACTGAACACTGAAGTTGTTTCTGGACGGATTTTGATATCTGGTATGTGGCTTGATATGCATGTGCAACACCTGATGACGCAAAATTTGGTGTGTCCACGCTTTTTTCACAAGAGTTATGGCCCTTTGTTCAAACTACTAATTTTGAGCTTGATTGCGCGATACTTTGAACAAACAAACGTCATCCGATTTGACAGATATTTGGCACATGTGGAACAAGGAACAATGTCTTGGGAGAGTTCGAAAACGGACTCAGTCCGATGTACTGCCGCAGAATTATTGGGCTGACTAGATCATTTTCTGTTTGTTTGTTTGTTTGTTGCTAAAATCGACTAATTTTGAGCTTGATAGCGCGATAACTTCAACATATGTCAACCGATTTAACTGATATTTAGCACATGGATTTCAAGGAACAATGTCTTGAGTTCGAAAACGAACTTGGTCCGATGTACGGCTGTAGAATTATTGGGCTGACTTTGCCATTTTTTACAATTGTTGTGCTTGATTGCACCAAACATCTTGTGACAAAACTATCACAAATGGGAAATTTATACAGATGTGGTAAAATTTTAAAAAAATAGCCCTCAATGAATGTATCCGCCCCCCCCCCCCTTCCCCCCCACACACACACACAGTATACCCCTTTTCATCAAGAACTATGATATAATTCATAAATTAATTAATGTTGACACAAAACAAACAATTTGTGGCATTGAATATCCCACTTGTGATAGTTTTTAAATCATATTCAGGCTTCTGAAGATATTTCACATCATGTGTTTGGTGAATCATTTGCAATTTTTGTAAAAAAAAAGAAGCTAGTTTTCTCTGTTAAGGCACCTGGAGTTAGTTATTGGTATGGTACTGAAAAAACATAAAACACTGCTTTTATCCAACATTAAGACCAGTACTGCTCCTGTGGTATCTCAGAGCACTGTGAATGTGGAGGGGGGGAGGGGGTAGGGTGTGAAAAATAGGCAGCTGCCAGTTATTGAAAATGTAGAACCAGGTAAATGAAAAACAAAGAAACACTTTGTCTGATGGACAGACAGACAGACATACAGTCACACAAACTGAAGGTCTACACAGAAATAAAGACTGACATACAATGGAACATTTTTATGAGAAGAGTCAGGACAAGATGGTCAAACAGAAAAAGAAAAACGCAATGGACACAGAGTGCAGCAGTACCAAAGCAAACCAAAGGAAACTGAGAGTGTTTGAGATGACTTTAGTTTCCAAAACATACTGTACAGTCTTTCCAATTGTTTCTCATCAACTGAGGTTTCAGTATGGGTGGGTAGGTGGGTGGGGACTTGATTCAAGGAGAGAACAATATTTCACAGTTGTTACTGTAGTTTCGTGCTGTAACATGGGAACCGTGACAACAATGCTCGAGCTAAACAAAATATGATAGCATCACTTTAATTTTGGGATTCAAATATCTTTGTCAAGTATAACTCTTCAGAGAACTTTTTCCGACCCCAAAACAGGGGCATTACATCAAATAAGACATAAAATTTTAGTACTAGACTACTTGATTAGTACTAGACTAATTTATGGCAACTCATTTGCTACTTTATTTGCAACTTTATTATGTTATTTTTTCCACTGTAGCCCACCCCAAATTTGTGTTCCAGAATACTCTTTCAATGAAGAAATTGTTTTCTAACATTTTTTAACCCTTTATCAAATATAATGGCCAAAAGCTGATGGCACTTTTCACAAATATTGCCATTCCATGTTCATTATTTATTTTCTTGTTTTTGTGTCAAAAACATATCTTATGACCCCCTCATTGGAATGAAGTCATTCTAATGAGTGGTAAAATGTCATGTTTTTGACACAAAAATTAGTAATTCAATAAGTTTGTGGGCAAATCATGGTTTAATTAAATGTGTTAATATGGTAAATTAGGCTGGTACATGTGTATTTACCAGAGGTTATAATGTGTTTCTCAGTTCTGGATGTTACACTTGCTCAAGGTGCATTTAACTGCATTATTTTGGCAAAAAATGGCCTTCATTGCTGACCTTGACAAAAATATAACTTTTCAAAAAATAAAACAGTATTAAATGAAGAAATTGCTCTTATGTACCTTATGGAACAGATAAAACAGTATTGTTCGGTCTGTGGTTCCCGAATGAACATTTAAATGTGAAATACATGTAATATCCAAAAATAATAATTAAATCAATTTTAGAAGCCAAAATACATGTACATTTATGTATTTCCTATAAACAACCTCAACCCTTCCAAAGGGTAACCCTAAAAAATTTTCCATGACATAAATACCCCCCCCCCCCCCAACCCCCCACCACGTTTTTTCTTCAGGTGAACAAAAATTTGTCCCTCCATAACTTCTGGTAAACAAAAATACACCCCCCCCCCCTAATTTGTTAGAAGTATGTCTAAAGCCATACAAAAATGTCCAAAGTTTTTTACCACACGCGGAAGAGCACTTGTCACTTCAGTGAACACTAACCTTGCTTGTGTGGAGTTAGTAGTACATTGGACAATTGCTCACTGTTGCTCAGTGGTTCTCTCAGTGCACTCCAGCTTCCTCCACCCACAAAACTGTCCGGCATGAGGTGACACTGGCTGTTAAAAGTGTCCTTAAACTCCAATAAATAAATAACTGTCTTGATAAACAGTTATTGGTGCATGTTTTCTTGTAAATAGTGATGAGTGTTTATGTAATTTACAAATCAAATACATAAGTTTTTAAAATCCTCTTGGAGTTGCCTTTTAACCTTTTGGTGTACAAGGCTGGCAGGGGGCATTTTTGTACTGCACTTAAAATAATGTGGGAGATTGTGGTACTACCTTCAAAAACTGTGTGTGTGTGGGGGGGGGGGGGGGGGATTTTTGCTAAGTGTGTAAAAATGATTGGGGGGATTTTTTGTAGGGGTAGGGGGGAGGATTTTAACCTACATTTTAATCCTTCCAAACATACATTTTACGTCTTTCATTTGATAAAATGATTCTGGATTTTTTGCCAGTGGGAGAGCCACGCCACCAGATGGCACCCCAAACTTTGTTGCATGGTATATAGAAATATTGTAAAATCATGGATACAGACCTGGGTTACCTATGTGCGCACACGCCACTACGTGGGTGTGCACTATAATTCGCGCAGTCCCGAGCACACAATTTCCACCTCTTTTGGTGAGTATGGGATACTAAATTTCAAACTTTTCCCCGAGGTAGACCCGCAGGTATTCTACTACAAAGAGGGGACGCCCATTCTTGGGCTTTTCCCAACAACGCATCCCTGTTGACCATCGTTGCACGTTGAGCGCTCGTTCGGAACGGGTGCTCAAATCGCTGCACGTTGAGCGCTTGTTCGGAACGGGTGCTTAACACGCTGCTGTGGCCGACGCGCGACACGGGCCTTTCCTCCACTCCTTAATTTCGGAAAGCATCACTGTCACTTCTCTAATACTATGTCCACGAACTAGAATCAGAGGAGAATACGAACAGCTTGTTTCTGGTCATATGAATTTAATTTTCATAAAACAAGGCAGACTTATGGTAATCCGACGTGACAATGAACACGCCATGCATCCATTATGAGATAGATATTCGTGTCTCGTTCCCTAGATAGTGTAAACACCGTCTTTCCTGTCTCTCCATGTAGAAACACGACATCAGCCCGGTGTGTAATGGATCGAAATTCCTGTTGGATACTATCATCATTAGCATGTGATTAACAACAATTATACCATAATTGCATGGAATTTTTGGGGAGCAGATGTGTAGCCAGGATTCTATAATAGAGGTGTCCAGCGATTTTTTTTTGGGGGGGGGGGGGGAGTGGGGGAGGGGTGCAAAAATGATATTTGAAAGGTCATTCTGTGAGGTTTCGCGGGCCTTCCCTAGTCCTAACTATGACCCTCAAGTCGTTTCCTCTCCTCCCACCTCTATAAAGCTGAGTTGAAGGAGGGGCAACGATCCGAGGGTCACAGTTATGACTAGCCCCTCCCCTCCCCCATCAGCGAGAAAATTTGACAAAATTTAGTGCTCTAAGAGCGAATCTGAAGCATTTGTTGCGTGTGCAGCCCATATACTGAAGACCATATTGGGGCTCTATATTGTGTGAACGTTGCATTGGGCCAACGTTTTGGGGTGCCTAGCGAAAATTTTAGGCGGCCCCGGCAACCTCGCCCCCGTATCCATGCCACTTGGCGGAAGGGGCTTGTGGTAAAGCCCAGACCAAACATTTTGTAACTGACAGAGTTCTTTCGGATTTCTCCCTTTACACGATAGCCAATCCGTGCTAAAAATAAATTGTTAGTTGTTAATTAGAGTCTATGAGAGCAGGCATATTAGGTATCCATTCTTCAAAATTACGTTCAAGTAAAGAAGATAGGCCTCCACCGTATTAAGCTTGTCAGATTTCCGATGAACTTTCCGATACAAAAGACCTCTGTATATGCCACATTTTTTATTCCTCTCCCGTTACACAATACAAACTAGTCATCTACATCCCACAGCGGTGGAATTCCAATGCCCATTTTCTTCTACTGTCCAGATATAAATTTGCGGTAATCATTACGAGAATCAGATTGTCCGATTCTCTCCAAATTCAGTCCCTGCTATACGACCCCCGTCAGAACAAAAATAAACAAAATTTAAAAAGTTCAAATTCGAACGCCTTTGAAATGAAATATTGAGTTGATGGTCCATCTTAACAGCCAGAGTGGTAAAAATTATAGGAACAGTATGGTATGTACCCTATGTTGTCCCATTACCACTGGAAAATGTAAAAGAAGAAATTACGTTTTGACGACCTGACGTGCACGCTGCTTTAACGAGCTGGACATGCCACAAGATCTACAGTGGACAGTGTAATCCAACCTTGTGGTCAGGTCTGAAAATAAGCCGTCTGACATTTGCAAAATAAGGTCCACAGAAGGTTAATTTGATCATGATAGCCCATACAGTGGGCCAATTTATCCTCTGGGTACCTCGTTCTGTTTGGGTTTGAGACCCGGATTCAGCTTGAGGTTCACAGAGGGTAAATTTAGTGATGCTACCCTGCTCTGCAGGGTAGCATCTCTAAATTCACCCTATGGGGACCTCATTTTGCAGATTTCTGACATGGCTCTTTTAAATTACGTGCACACTATTTGCCACTTATTGCACCTGTGATTATTTTTAATCCGGAGAGCAAAAAATGTTCGAACTGTTTGGTCAGCATATATTTTAAAAATAAATATTAAAACCTTCGCGAAAATAGGAGTGCTGTATTTTTTAACACAATACTTTCAATTGACTCGGTTTTGACTGGTTCAAGTATCCAGTTAATGGTATCGTTGGTTTAATAATGTATTCTGCAGTTGAGTTATCTAGAATGTGAGGAGAAACTAAAAACGTCTTCGAACAATCACCGTTTCTCCAAAGGCAGTGGTCCAAAAAAAAAAAAAGAAACATTCAGGAACTGGTATATCGGTCGGAATCGCATATTGTTTGTACAGCTATTCGCAGTATTCCAAAAGAGTCTCTGGACAGTTACTCGCCCAACTCCAAATGTTTAAAAGTTAGAAAATTGAATTCCACTTCAAAATTAACTCACGGGTCGATTTGTACACGTACACACGGAATAAAACGACTCCAAACTGAAAAATTGTTTCGAAACAGAAAAAATCAAAATCACCTCAGGGATATCAGACCATGGCATAGCCACCACGGAAACTAATATCGTTCTACTATACCTGATGAAAAAAATCGAATAAAACTAAATTGTACAAAAACGCTAGTCCTGGCTCTATAAGGCTGGAACCAAAAACATTTTACAACTTTAAATGGGTTAAAGTAATATAGCAATCGATAAACTGTTGAATCTTTCAGAAATAATCCGACAAAAGCAACAACATATACCACACAGAAATGCGAAACAAAGGCAGCCATCTGTGAATAACAATCTAACTCGAGAAGCGCAACTAAAGCGTCAGTCAAGCGTCAGTCACAAATGGCCTGCGGCGTGTTTGCTGCGGCTGTAAGTCCCCAAAATTGCCATAATCGTGCGGTGTCCGCACGGCAGAATACGGCAGCAGTGAGGTGATCTCAAGGTTTTGTGCTCGTCGCAGGGGCTTGAGATTTTTAGTCGAGTTGTGACGAAGTCAAACTGGACTTATAGTTTGGTGATTGGCAGGCGGGCGGGTGGTTGGACGGGCGGGCGCTTGTAAACAATTGGTTTCCGGATGATAACTTGATAATGGTTCGACCCACATCCATGAAACTTCATAGGCCGGTTGGCATCGATGAGAGGAAGAATCCTATTTATTTTGGACTTGCTTGGTCAGAGGTCAAGGTCACAGTGACCTTGAACATAGTAAATTGTAAACAATTGGTTTTCGGATGATAACTTGACTATGGTTCAACCCACATTCATAAAACTTTATAAGTAGGTTGGCCTAGGTGAGTGGAAGACTCCTATTTATTTTGGACTTGCTAAGTCAAAGGTCAAGGTCACAATGACCTTGAACATAATAAATCGTAAACAATAGGTTTCCAGATGATAATTTGCCAATGGTTCCACCCACATTCGTGAAACTTCAAAGGTAGGTTGGCATTGGTGCAAGAAAGAGCCCTATTTATTTTAGAATCAATAGGCCGAAGGCCAAGGTCACGGTGACACTTCACATAGTAAATTGTAAACAGTTGGTTCCGGGACGATAAGATGATAGTGATTAAACCCACTTTTGTGCTGTCATAACTCGACATTGGATCGGTGATCCTATCGGCATTTTTTTAACTTAACAGTAAACTTTTTTCGGAAATCGCTGGGCCGGAGGACGCAACCCAACCGCAGGTACATCGCAAGGTCACTGTACTTTATATACCCATCGCAACAAACCGCAAGGGTGCCGTGAGGCGTCCGCAAGGTCTCTATTCCGCGCACTTGCGGTGGCCGCAACAACCGTGCGGTCGCCGTGCGATTGTCTTGCAGTCGCCGTGGGGGCGCCTCGCAGTTTGTTAAATGGTGCCTTGCGGTCTGCTCACGGATTTTTATTTCATGACTTTCACGATTGCAGTGCGGAGCTCGGAACATTTGTGAACACTGCTACCGCAGCCCGCCAAGCCCTACGATTTGTATAAATCCCTTCTACAAACTGCAGACCGCACAATCGCGCGGTGGCAGCACCATATGAGACTGAGCTTTCAAAAATGGCCCGCGGCGTGTTGGCGGCGGCCGTAAGTCCCCAAAATTGCCGTAACCGTGCGGTGTCCGCACGGTAGAATACGGCAGCCGTGAGGTGATCTCAAGGTATTGTGCTCGTCGCAGGGGTTTGCGATTTTTTTAACTTAATATTAAACTTTTTTCAGAAGTCGCAAGGCCGGAGGGCGCTACCCCACCGCAGGTATCATCGCCTTGAGGTGACCGTGTGATGGCCGTGAGGTAACCTCAATGTCACCCCCACGGTTTTCACCCTGTCTGGGGTGCCAAGAAAATCTATTCCGCGCCCTTGCGGTGGTCGCAACAACCGTGCGGGCGCCGTGCGATTGCCTTTCAGTCGCCGCGAGGGCGCCTCGCAGTTTCTTAAATGGTGTCTTGCGGTCTGCTCACGGATTTTTATTTCATGACTTTCGCGACTGCCGTGCGGAGCTCGGAACATTTGTGAACACTGCTGCCGCAGCCCGCCAAACCCTACGATTTGTATAAATCCCTTTTACAAACTGCAGACTTCACAATCGCGCAGCGGCAGCACCATATGAGACAGAGCTTTCACAAATGGTCTGCGGCGTGTTGGCGACGGCCGAAAGTCCCCAAAATTGCCATAACCGTGCGGTGTCCGCACGGTAGAATACGGCAGCATTGAGGTGATCTCAAGGTTTTGTGCTCGTCGCAGGGGTTTGCGATTTTTTTAACCTGACATTAAACTTTTTTCTCGGAAATCGCAAGGCCAGAGGGCGCTACCCCACCGCAGGTATCATCGCCTTGAGGTGACCATGTGATGGCCGTGAGGTAACCTCAATGTCACCCCCACGGTTTTCACCCTGTCTGGGGTGCCAAGAAAATCCATTCCGCGCCGTTGTGGTGGCCGCAACAACCGTGCGGGCGCCGTGCGATTGCCTTGCAGTCGCCGTGAGGGCGCCTCACAGTTTGTTAAGTGGTGCCTTGCTGTCTCCTCGCGGATTTTTATTTCATGACTTTCACGATTGCCGTGCGGAGCTCGGAACATTTGTGAACACTGCTGCCGCAGCCCGCCAAGCCCTACGATTTGTATAAATCCCTTCTACAAACTGCAGACCGCACAACTGCGCGGCGGCAGCATCATATGTGACTGAGCTTTAAATAAACAGGATGCAGCTACTTAATCACTGGGTGGGAGAACATTGGGGGCAGTTCTCAAACCAAACTGTCCCGATTAAAGTCAACCTTAAACACTTGAATACTCCGAAACTATAGTTCATGTTCTCTTACTCTGATATTTTTTTTCAGTTGAGCCATTTTGCTATGTATACTCCTTCATTTTCTGGGTACTTCAGCCTTCAAAAGGTACCCAGTGTGCTCCTGTTGGCATGAGCAGTATTTGTTTCTCACCGGGAAGACCCTGAACCCTCACCTATATTATACAAAGTTTGCAAAGCACCAAGTATATCCAACTACCTGTTTTACGTTTTAGTTGAAATATTGTAATGAAAAGTGTATATATTTTTTATTTAATTATATCTTTAATGATTTAAGTACAGAAATTAGGATTTTATTTGTGTTTGACATTATTTTTAAGCTTTTGAATACGATAACCATGAAAAATGGATATTATTGGTAAAAGAGGAAATTTTTCAATTTGCCAAAAAGTTGACGGAGCGAACTGGTATGGGTTCAATATTGAGTATGAGACCCATTACTGTTAATTGCAGCTTAACGACGCCTTCTCATGCTCCCAACCAGGTTCCTGGTGGTCCTTTGTGGAATGTTGTTCCATTCTTGGACCAGCATGGCACCAAGCTCCTGGACACTTCTTTGCTCGACTGGACGGGCTGAAATTGCAAGCTGCAACTCATTCCAGAATGTTCAAGTGGATTGAGGTCAGGGGATTTTTCTGGTCAGTCCATGCGCTCAATCCCTCCCTCTGTCGGTACTCCACCACGGCATGGGCAACACGAGGACGGGCATTATCGTCCGTCAGAATGAATCTATCACCCACTGCACCTGCATTCAATCTGACCTGGACATCCAGGATCTCATCAATATATCGCTGTGCAGTCAAAGTACCACGTTCAAAGATACAGAGCTCTGTACGTCCATCCCTGCTGATGCCGCCCCAGTTCATGATTGACCCTCCACAACAGCGGTCGTGCTCAGCAATGTACATGGTATCGCTCTCCTGGTCTTCTCCATACCCTAGAATGCCTATCTGTGTGGTCTAGGAAGTACCTTGACTCATCTGTAAAAGGACAGGTCACCAATCTTCTCTGGTCCATCCAACGTGGTCCATGGCCCATTCATATCGTGCCTGGCGGTGGTTCTGGGACAGCGGAATGCGAATACATGGTCTTCTCGATCGGAGACCACCTTCGTGCAACCGTGCGCGGATAGTCTGCGTTCAAAGATTTACCCCGGATGCACTCTGAAGGTCACTGCGAAGCTGGGTTGCTTTGGCAAAGCGGTTCCTACGGGCCTGAATGATCAAAAACTGGTCTTCAGCTGCAGATGTTGCCCTGTCTCTGCCACCACCATGCCGTCTTACTGGTGTGCCATACTGCTGAAATTTTGCCCAGACTCTGGTGATCACCGTATGGTGCACACCAAGGGCTTCACCAACCTGACGATGGGTAGCCCCTTGCTCCACCATCCCTACAGCCCGCCACATTTCTGCTTCAGACAAATGTCTTCTTATATTTGCATTTGCCATATTCAATCATTAAATCACAAGGGTTTGTGTTGAAATTAAGATTGAATACCCTACACATGTCATGTGCATGTAGACAGTGCACGAAAACATCATGAAAATCAAGGGGTACATGTTTTTCATGACTGTCACGAAAAGTCTGCCTGTCAAGGGAGCTAATGTAAACACTGGGGACCATCTCAATACATTCCTCAATCATATCCACCAAAAATATCGCAAATATGTCACAGGCAAATTTCACAATGATGTCTCAAATATTTGGTGCTTAGCAAACTTTTAGTAGTATATTAGGGTACACACACTTTTAAACCCAACGCGAAGTGAAAAGAAGCTCAGGGGAAAATTATTCTGTTGCCACTGGTAGCAGAAAACTTTTATCACACGCCTGTTTTTTTAAATCCCCATCTACAGCAACATTAAACCATGCGGAAAATGGGGGGGGGGGGGTGTCTTCAAATTATTTCCGGACCCAAGGCGGTGGTGGGTGGGTAGGTCAGCGGCTCTGAAAACATGTTTTTTCCATGCCTTCAAATTTTTCCCTATGAGATCTTATCTTTCAAATAAGTGATGCAAATTGATCAGGGAAGCCTGTGCAGGTTTTTTACCGTCACTCCATCTCCTTTGGGTTAACATTGTCGGGGATGATTAGTAGTACAGGATAAGGGTTAGCAGATGAGAATGTGGACAGGCATTCACTGTTTCCCCTTCACGCCTTCAGTGGTTCAGGATTTTGAAAAAAGTGAAAGCAACTCAACCCTTTACCCAACGTAACGGCCAAAACCGGCCAATTAATTTTCATTATTTTTCTCATTTTTTTGTCTCAAAAACATAGGTTATGACCCCTCATTGGAACGAGCTCGTTCCAATGAGGGGTCATAACCTATGTTTTTGGGACAAAAAATGAAAAAAAATAGTTATTCAAGAATTTTTTTGCAAGTGTCGTCTGCTTTTCATGTCAGATAAAGGGTTAAACGAATTATCATTTATGTAATCCAACATGTAATCTAACCAGATCAGCCTTCAGTGGTTCAGGATTTTGAAAAAAGTGAAAGTAACTTAACCCTTTACCCAATGGAACGGCCAAAACCGGCCAGCGCTATTCTCAAAAATCGCCAATTAATTTTCATTATTTTTTTCATTTTTTGTCTCAAAAACATAGGTTATGACCCCTCATTGGAACGAGCTCGTTCCAATGAGGGGTCATAACCTATGTTTTTGAGACAAAAAATGAAAAAAAGTAGTTATTCAAGAATTTTTTTTGCAAGTGTCGTCTGCTTTTCATGTCAGGTAAAGGGTTAAACGAATTATCATTTATGTAATCCAACATGTAATCTAACCAGATCAGACAATAAAAGGACTCTTCTCACCGTGAATAGTAGACATCATACAGTGGCCTAATGCCATTTCCCAATGAAAATGACTACTTTCACAGACTCTCATTATGTAATTATGAACTTCAAAATGTAGGGTTGTTATTGATCATTCAAGCCTTCGGCTTAGTGGGTAGCCTTCAAAAGAATTTCCTTCAATTTGTGATATGCTGCCAGAAAAGTCTGAACCATCAAATAGTCAGGATATTATATCTCATTGACAGAGGGTTTATTGACAGCGGAAACTTTTATCTTATTGATAAAGAGTTTAACAACAGGGAACTGATTCCCTGTTAACAAACCGTTTATACAATGGTTTAAACAGTTTTTTTTAATAGGGAATCAGTTGAGTTAATATTTCTGAATTTCAGCCAGTTCCCCCTCCCCCCACCCCCCCCCCCCCCCCGGACCATAGTGTGTAGCACATGCTGAGGAAGATATTGGATGTCCAGAGAGAAACCCTGTATATGAGGTCTGAAAACTTTGCAAACACATATAAGACACCTGGTTGGGTTATCTCATAATAGAAATAAAATTAACTTCTTTTAAAATAAACTATTACAATCTGCTGTAACAAAGAATAAAATTAAATCATAGAATAAAGTGTGTTGTGATCTTCTGAGTCAGAAAAGATGAGCATGTGTATTATTTTTCAGTGAGATTAAGCTGAATGTTGTAAAAATTACTTGGAAGGTGACTCTCCTGCCACTAGTCCTGTAACAGATTTTGAACAAATAGGTTTCCAGCGTCTGAGTTGAATGAACAGCCTTGTACCAACCACTTTTGTAATACAATCACTTTTGCAATAAAATTTACTATATATAAAATGGACGTCCGTGATTTATCACCGAAATGAGTTTATTACAATAATGGTTAGTTTATTACAGAAGTGGTTTTATTACAAAAGTGGTTGGTAGGCGTTAACCACTTTTGTAATAAATTATATTGCAAAAGTGGTTGTATTACAAAAGTGGTTGGTACACCGCCTTACTCTTGTCAATGTCATTCTCGTCATATATCTGGGGATATCACACCGCCTCACTCTAGTCAATGTCATTCTCGTTATATATCTCGGGCTGTAGGCTCTTTTCTTTAGGTGTCAGTGACTTTAAAGTATTAAAATGGATATAGACGACGATTATTCACAAAAAAACTCCAGATTTATTCACATGAATACGCGAACATTACTCATACATGTAATTTTGCTCAGAATTCAGATACAATACCTACTCTTTGAGGGTGTCATTAGCTAGGAGTTCATAGTTACTTCGGGACAACATCGTCAGACTATCGCTACTGGTACATACATATGATGGAGCGTCGTATCAGGTCTCGTCGAGGTGGTCAGATCGCCAGATGAAACTCGTTTGATCCGGCGATCTGACCTCCTCAACTCGACGTGATACTACACCCCAGATCACTTCACTGCAGCGATAAAAGGTTTATTATATGACTTATAGTTCAACATCGCATTAACAATTCCCCCAACATTTTTTTTTGGTAAATTAGATTAAAGTAAAAAAGAACTATTTTTGTTTACACTTATTTTTGTAACAGGTGCACACTTCCGGGAATTCCCCGATGCGCATGAAAATGATAAAAATAAAAAACTATCATGAATACGACAAAAAAAAAAAAAAAAAAAAAAAAACCTGACCGCCGTTCGAGCGAACACATCCCTGCTCGGAGTAAAGTACTCTCTGCGACCGGAACAGCTAATTATGCGAATTCGAACGCACCCGTAAATAGTCCGTCATACTACAGTGATACGAATCGGATTCTAAACTGTGAATTTTCCAGGGACCAGGAAAAGATCGTCAAACAGTAATGATATTTAGCGGTTATATTTATTTATTTATTTATTTATTTATTGGTGTTTTAAGGTCACATACTTATGCACAATGGTTATTCATGACCGTGACAGTTTTACGGGTGGAGAAAGCCGGAGTACCCGGAGAGATCCACCGGGCAACGACGAGCAGCTGCCAGCTCCCCAACATCGTAACTCCGCAGTGCAGCACAGGCAGGGTAAGATTGGTTGAAGACATGCGCACCATCGACGCGCAGTACGCCTTAGTACACGGCGTCATCGTGCTCCCATGTGGGCAATCGGGGTTAAGTGCTTTGCCCAAGGACACAATGCGGGAGTCCGACTCGATCGCTCAGACGATCACCCATCCGAGGACTAACCGGGCTCGACGTTGCTTAACTTCGGTGATCTGACGAGAACCGGTTATAGCTGTTAAATTACGCAGTCATACAATAAATCTGTTTTCTTGTTTATCGCTCATGAATGAGTTTCCTTCACGTTACCTTTGTGTTTATTGTCTATCATGCCCTAGATATTGGGCCTTTTCTCAACGCACAGGATATCAACTATTTATTTATTTATTTATTTATTTATTTATTTATTTATTTATTTATTTATTTTTTTATTGGTGTTTAAGCTCACATATTTTTTTTTTGCACTATGGCTAATCGTGACCACACAGGATATCAGCATTTAAAATATAAAAATACTAAAATCAGTTAAAAATGTTGATATCCTGTCTAAACATTTTAAATGTTTAAACAGGCAATCAGCATTTTTAATTTTAAATATTTCTGTTTTCAGTTTTTTTCCCCAAAATTCAACAAAACCTTATCATGTGACCTTTCCAACGAGCTCGTTCCAATGAGAAATCGCATGATATAGTTTTTAACCCTTTACCCAACGCAGACGATTTCAAAATTTATTATTTTAAATATCATTTTTTAAATTTAAAAAAAAAAAAATTCAACAAAACCTTATCATGTGACCACATGGTTTTGTTGAAATTTTTCGAAAAATAATTTTTTTTCAGCTGCTGAATTTGCATATTACGCGGGCGGATGCGAGCGATTCGTTGGGTGAAGAGTTAATAAGTATAAATTTTTGGGAAAATAATTTTTTCAACTGCTCAATTTGCAAATTACGCGAGCGGATGTGGCCGATTGATTGACTGATTGATTGATTGATTGATTTTATTAAGCAGTAAACAAGTACAAATACAAATAGTAGAAGTACCAGCAATGGTAATAAAAATAATTTTGACTTAAAAGAAAAATACTCTGCTTCAGTACTACCTTCATGTTCAACATAGCACATTAGTTGTATACCGCAGAGAGACAACATAGCCCGATTGGCTGTCTTCCCGTTGTCTCCCATTGTGCAACGTTTTAAACCAGATTGTCAGATAATGTTTCATCCAATACATTTTCAAGTCTACGATAGTACGATGGGGTGATAATGACATGACATGGCAGTCATGACTCGATGTCACCTGGTAGCTCTTTGCGAAACATCTCCCATCCTGACACCGACAGCCCATTGTGTGCGATAAGAGTTAACTGTGTTACATTTCTGTAATTCCTCGGAGCCAAGTAGAGTTCACGAGGCGACCAGACAAACGCTTGCAATACGTTGGTGGTGCAACAATAATACTAATATTGATATTAATATTAATATCAATATCAACACCAACATCTACATCAATATCAGTACAGGGGGATTCCATTCAAAGTTTCCTAAATGTTAGGTAAATGGTTAACCACATATTCTTTTCGCAGTGCTGCTTCTATTGTTAATTTTGCTGCAGTCTAAACTTATTACACTATAAAAGTTCAGCATCTCTTTCACTTGATGTGGTAATAAATGGGTTATCTATCCACACCAAACGCTGACAAAGATTGAATATTTAGGCCAATATTCTCATTAAGAACAATGTTTAGCTCTCAAGCTCCTTCACAGCTCGTACCACTGATTGGCCTCAAATAATTTCTATTACCCACCCTCTTTGAGACAACCACGCGTTTTGAGTCGCAGCGCTCATATTCTTTATCACACACTACTTCATGGGATCCCTCTCAAGACTTTCCCCTAGGCCTAGCGGGTGAGTGAGTCACTTGACTTTAATATGAAATTTATATCAATTAGTATCGTTCCCTTAAAAACATGGAACAAAACAGAGCCGAAAAATTTAGAATTTATCATCATGTTTTCCTTTGATATCTGAAGCACATTTGACGACGAGTTGTTCTCGTGAAATATTATTTGATTATCAGTTTTGGTACGAATACAGTAGCAGACTTCTTCCAGGAACCATTCATGCCTGCTGTCAACCCTGTGAGTTCAATGCATATATTTTTCGTATTCTCTACATCACAAGATTCATGTTGATGTAGAATTTGTGGATACTAAATGTAAATTTGTGGAATATCGGAGGTGAATTTCAAAGCAGACTGATTTTCCTTTTTAATATTGCACCTCAAAAAATTAGTACTTAATTAAAATAATATCTGTGTTTTACATTTTTGTCTTTTCGTTCAAAGAAGCTAGTGATCCATCACTGGAACAAACATAGTGAGCTAATCCCTAAAATAATCTTATTGAACTTGCTCAAAAATATGAAGATAGTTCATTACAATAATGAAACAGGATAAACCTTTCCTGTTTGTCTGAAAAAACGCACATTCTTTTATTTATAGCGCCCTACATAACAATGTTGGGACGCAAACAATGTCGTAATTGGTTAAAAGGCATATGCGATAGCCTTCTAGTGAAAGTAATCGAAGCGGAAGATTGTCACATCCTAAATAAAATGGGATGAGTAAGATTGGCAGAGAAACTCAAACAAACATGTCCACTCAGTTCGCGAACCGAATGCATTTACTCTCCAGTGAACGTATTTATCCGACCCCCAGTCCCCACCCGCACTCCCCGTCCACATATACAGTTCTGATGAATAAAAAATACCCATACACTTTAACAAACATTTAATTATTGTTATTATTATTATTTACATGTAACCATCTGAGTAACACTTACAATTGTCAAAGAAATATCTGAAATAACTGAAAACATTCAGTTTTTGTTTAAAAAATATAGGTTAGTCCAAAAAAAGAACATTGTTTTCATTCTCATGCAGTCTCTCACTGAAACTGAACCCTCTCACTGGACGTTTTCATTGCATTGCGGTGTCTTCCTATATTACTACAAAACTGGGACACGGAAACTTTTTATTTATTTATTTTTTTTTTTGATTGATGTATGCAACTAAAATCTGAAGAGCATAACTAAAAACTGCCCAAATCCCGTGGCTTTGCAGTTGTTTCTAGGCAAGTCTTGGCTGTCTGTATAGGCAGCCAATATTTGCTTAGAAACGACTGCCAAAGCACTTAGAATGCAACATGCAAGTTTCTCCAAATATTGAAATATAGCATGCTAGGGCACCTGTTCTATTGCAGTGATCGCAGCAGGAATTTGGCCCATTTAGTTCAAACTTAACCCTTTACCCAACGCAGACGCTATCAAAATTTATTATTTTAAATATCAGTTTTTGAAATTTTTCAAAAAATTTCAACAAAACCATATCATGTGACCCCTCGTTGGAACGAGCTCGTCGAGCTCGTTCCAACGAGGGGTCACATGATATGGTTTTGTTGAAATTTTTTGAAAAATAACATTTTTTCAACTGCTGAATTTGCATATTACGCGGGCGGATGCGGCCGATTCGTTGGGTAAAGGGTTTTAAATGAGTTAATTTGTATAATTATGCACCGTCTTCATATTCTGTGTGTGAAAGGAAGACAGCACAAAGCCTCTCGATCTATGCTCATTATTTGCAAGGAAAAATTAAGCCTCCTCTTGCTCAGATTTGGAAAAAAATGCCCGAGAATCAATTTATTTTGTGTGGCCTTAGGATTTCTCGTTAGAGCGAGCTCAATGAGGGACAATAAGCTATGTTTCTGGGTCAAAACAATTTAAAAAGTAATCAATGGCCCAACCACTTTCGTTCGCCACTGATTCACATCTTATTTGGAAAACAACAATATTTAGTACACAATTTTATGTCCTTTTCATGACTAGACCCCCTGAAATTATGTGACTGTTATATGAGAAATGTCTGACGAAGTTTCAGTTTGATTTGAGTTTAACGCTCACTTGTTTACACGACCAGTTTAATGAGCCATCATTTAGCGTCACATGTAATTTTCATTGTGGAAGCCGAGGGTACTGGTGCATACTGGTAAATCTTGTGAGTTTTATCGATTTGCTATCAAGAGACCCCCTATAGTCTGTAATAGGCATGCTTATTGTGGCAATGTCCTGGTCCACCTACGACTACATGGGCTGATCCTGGAAGGGGGGGGGGGGGGGGCACTGTACCAACCACTTTTGTAATAAAACCACTTTTGTAATAAACAAGCCATTATTGTAATACACCTATTTTTGAGATGAATCACGGACTCCATTTTATAGCTGGACGGTTTGATTGTTTGGAGAGGGGGTAGCACAAAGTAGCGTCAAAGCTATTCCCAAATTTGGTGGGCGATAAAAGCTTACTCCACACGAATGGATGGGGAAAGCTGGGTTTGACGTCTATCGTTTTTGATATGTCTGTCCGAATTCCTCCTATGGGCGCAGTTTTTCTTAAACCCCGTAGTTCCTGTCGATCTTGTTATCCCTTTTATAGGTCGGGTTGAATTCTTCCGCACACTGTTAACCCCAATGAGGCGAGAAAATTAGAAATTCTATTACACACTATTGACTGGTGTTGGTAAATTATCATAATACAGGTGGACGTGCATCAGCCTCCAACATCGCTGAAGTAAAGCTCCGTTAAACACGGTTAGTCTGTTGATGGGGTGACCATTCAGTGATTGATTTGGATTAACACTTCGTGCCCTTGGGCAAGGTGCTTTACCTCGACTGCTCGCATGTGGAGCGGGTGGGGGAAGCTGTCGGTGTGCTGAGATGGACTGGTGTGCACGCGTCTTAACCTTAATTATCCTGGCTGTTCTGTGCAATGCGTAGTACTGATGTACAGTGCGTAGTGCAGTCTTGGATTATGTGACGTTGAAGAGAGTATAGGGTCTCGTCGCTGCTTGGTGGTTCTCTTCTGGTACATCGGCTTCCTCCACTCATAAAACTGTTACCGACACAAAATGACTCAGACTATATAAGTGTCGTAAAACACCAATAAATAAATAAATAAATAAATAAATAAACCCACTGAATACCCTTTTTCGTAGTATGGAACAATGAATGCTGTGAAAGTGAGCACATTGCGCGCAAAATCATATGTCTCAAAATGAAGATTATAAAAATGAGTTCAATGCGTGCAAAATCATACGTATCATAGCCTCATTTCGATATTTTTGGATCCACCGAGTTACTAACTAGAACTCATTAAATGGATTCTAAGGGAAAATCATTTTACATACAGGCACTTTCTGCTTTCAATGGAGATAACTCTTGTTATTTTTTTAAACAATAAACAGATAGGGAAAATGGAAGGAGAGAAGCCTCCGCCGCTTCTAGCGCCCCTAGGCTCCCGGTCTCTGCTACCCGACCGCCCCTGCCCCTTGCCGCCCATACCTCAAGAGCCTCTGGTTCCCTGCCGCCTCACCCCAGAGCTCCTGGTCCCCTTTTCCCCTGCCGCCGCCGTCCATCGTGTCTGGAAGAGGCGATATTTTCAGAAAAAATGTCCATCCATGGATAGTTTTTTAGACATTGTCAAGCTGTTTTGGGTAATTCTATATCTAATATCGGTTATTTGGGGTAATTCCATGTTTTCCCAAAACACACTCCGCACAAACATTGGGTCCGGAACATTTCCACGTCCCAGCTACAACAGTAACATGGTTACCAGAGTAAAATCCACTAAAATACACGAAAGTCGGGTTCATTTGTGTAATTCTATACTACCGGAACATACTCCACTCGAATCAAACATACCCTCAAAACATACCTCCGATCTTATACCAAGAAGTAAAATTTCGTCACCAGACAACCACGTGACACTTGAGAAACCAAGATGGCGCCCCTATACACAAAACGGACGACAAAAACACGTGTCCCCATATACACCCAAGCTGCGCACGCTCATTCGAACCTCGTATCGCTATGGCAATGACGTCACAACATAACCACGCACATTGGTTAAATGTCAACACAACAAGGGCGCCCGCAGTCACGTGACATGACGTCACTTCCGAGATCCATCTGAATTGCAAGAGGTCGCCTTTGGCTGGTCTACTGCAGTACTAAACGGCTGCTCTTTGGGATGTAATAGCAGGTCTGACTCTGCAACTGTGAAAAGGGGCTCACATCATATCACTTCTGACACCTGAATCTAAACTTTCACCGTTTTTTTTTTTTTTGGTTTTGAATGAACATAACAAATATAACAAATATCGAGTGTTCAGTAGTAAACTCAACTGCACGTTATCCCTCAGGTCTTGTCTCTCCGCGTGCCACAAGACAACAACTAAAACATGCCCCTTTGCTTTTTTGTACACGAAAGATTGGTGCAACTTGGACGCTGGTGATAAACTGGATTCAACTTTGATCCCTTTGTATCCATGAAAAGGATTCATCACTGGCCCGATTGCTCGCTCTGAAACGGAGTAATAAATTACTTGCACTCGCACACGTAATCTTATCGAACATCTGTGTCTGAACTTTCATGAACCTAATTTGGCAATATAACAATTGACTACGGGCCGATTGTTATATTACCATACCGGAAGGATGAGTGTTTCAGATGGCAATATAACAGGTGGCAAATGTATAGTAGCCAAAAGAAATTTATTTACTCTGATCTAGTCCTTCCACATAACACGAAACAAGTTACGCATGCCCCTGATCTTGAGCCGCATGGACGGACTGCGCAACGGTTAACCTATCCGTAGCAATAATCGTGTCTGAACTTTCATCGTTCTTGAAAAGAAATAACCTATGCTTAATGCAGAATAGTAACAGTGATCACTCATGATCTATCTGATGAGACCCATCCATGTGCTACCAACCAATTGGAAATCTTGCTTTATATGGGACATTGACTCCCGAATGTAAAGTGGATCAGCGTATCAAAACCCGTGACCAGATATAAAAAAGATGTTTATTCCATTTTAGATTAATATTATTAACGCTTTCATTACTGCATTTGGCAACACAAATCTCCTTATGTGCCAATCCTGCTGACATGGGATGTTTAGTCGAGCAAGCCAGTCAGCTGTACACTGAAGTTTTGTCCAACTGATGTACACGTCCTGTCTTTTTCGGTGACCTAACAAACAGATTTTGATAACTTGTGTAACTTGTTTTTCCTTTTTATTTATTTTTTTTTCTCGTAATAGGAATTACACCGCCAGACATATGCTGTGGTAGACATACCCCTTCTGACCCAACAATACAGCAGTCTATTTTACCATGTATCGTGAGCTGTGCGCTTCTCAATTACCCACATAATCCACTCGATAAGCATTGTTACAACCGGTAATGTAATAAAACCTTTTATGAAATAAATTTATTGCATTATCGTTTGCGTTGAATGGCAAAGCTAACCTATTATGCAATAAATTTATTACATTATTGGTTGCGTTGGATGGCAAACCTAACCTATAATGCAATAAACTTAATACATCGGCGGTTGTCTTGCATGGAAAACTTAACTGCAAATGCAATAAATTTATTACATTATCGGTTGCGTAAGATGGAAAACCTAACCTGTTATGCAATGAATTTATTACATTATCGGTTACGTTGGATGGCAAACCCAACCTATTATGCAGTAAATGTATTACATTATCGGTTGCGTTGGATGGCAAACCTAACCTATTATGCAATAAATTTGTAACATTATCGGTTGCGTAAGATGGCAAACCTAACCTATTATGCAATGAATTTATTACATTATCGGTTGCGTTGGGTGGCAAACCCAGACTATTATTCAGTAAATTTATTACATTATCGGTTGTATTGGATGGCAAACCCAACCTATTATTTAGTAAATTTATTGTGTCGCCGCCCCACGAAGTGGGGAGCGACATATAGGGATTACTATTGTCGTCTTGCGTCGTCCGCGTCACACTTTCTCTTATCCGCCACTCCTCTTTAACCTATGAATGGATGTTGATGAAACTTTCAGTGATTCTTTATCACATAATGGCATTGTGCACCTCCTATTTTATTTTTTGATGCGCTGTATTTTTTCCAGAGTTATGCCCCTTTTCCACTTAGAATTCTGTCTGAAATATTAAAATATAGTGCAGGCGACACACGTCTTCCATGGAAAACTCACATCTAAGTTACATTATCGGTTACTTTGGATGGCAAACCTAACCTATTATGCAATAAATTTATTACATCATCGGTTACGCTGAATGACAAACCTAACCTATTATACAATAAAGTTCATTGCAAAAGTGGTTGCTTACTTTCTTCAGTCACTTCCAAGTTTCAACAGGTTAATGGACACGTTATTCCATTGAACGGCACACAAACATGTTTAAGTAAACTCGTCCCTCACCCCACCCCAATGTCCGACAATAAAATGGACATCCGTGATTTATCACCGAAATGAATTTATTATAATAATGGTTAGTTTATTACAAAAGTGGTTTTATTACAAAAGTGGTTGGTACGCGATAACCACTTTTGTAATAAAGTTTATTGCAAAAGTGGTTGCGTACTTTCTTCAGTCACTGCCATGTTTTAACTGGTGAATGGACACGTTATTCCATCGAACGACACACAAACATGTTTAGGTAAACTAGTCCCTCACCCCAGCCCAATGTCCGACTATAAAATGGACGACCGTGATTTATCACCGAAATGAGTTTATAGGACGTCCGTGATTTATCGCCGAAATGAGTTTATTACACTAATGGTTAGTTTATTACAAAAGTGGTTTTATTACAAAAGTGGTTGGTACGCGATAACCACTTTTGTAATAAAGTTTATTGCAAAAGTGGTTGTGTACTTTCTCCAGACACTCCCACGTTTCAACTGGTGAATGAACACTTTATTCCATTGAACGACACACAGACATGTTTAGGTACACTAGCTCTCAACCCACCCCAATGTCCAACTATAAAATGAACGTCCGTGATTCATTACAAAAATAGGTGTGTTACAGTAATGCCTAGTTTAGTACAAAAGTGGTTGGTACACGATAACCACTTTTGTAATAAAGTTTATTGCAAAAGTGGTTACTTACTTCCTTCGGTCAATTCCAAGTTTCATCAGGTGAATGGAATGGTCACGTTATTCCATTGAACGTCACACAAACATGTTAAGGTAAAATTGTCCCTAACCCCATCCCAATGTCCAAATATAAAATGGACGTCCGTGATTTATCACCAAAATGAGTTTATTACAATAATGGTTAGTTTATTACAAAAGTGGTTTTATTACAAAAGTGGTTGGTACGCGATAACCACTTTTGTAATAAAGTTTATTGCAAAAGTGGTTGCGTACTTTCTTCAGTCACTACCAAGTTTCAACAGGTGAATGGACACGTTATTCCATTGAACGACACACAAACATGTTTAGGTAAACTAGTCTCTCACCCCACCCCAATGTCCGACTATAAAATGGACGTCCGTGATTTATCACCGAAATGAGTTTATTATAATAATGGTCAGTTTATTACAAAAGTGGTTTTATTACAAAAGTGGTTGGAACGCGTTAACCACTTTTGTAATAAATTTTATTGCAAAAGTGGTTGTATTACAAAAGTGGTTGGTAAAGTGGTTGTGTTACAAAAGTGGTTGGTACAAGGCGGTGTGATATACGGTCGTACCTGTGTTCAGATAGCAGTCTCTCGTTGGTTGCAACGCTCCATCCACCATAGAATAACCTCACCCCCTCTTACAGAATATGTTTTTGAGCACAAATAAACATTTGTAGTTGTTCGACTAAATGTTTTCAAGTGGCGACACCTCGTTGACTAGTTTAAGGTGGTGAGATATACGATCCTGTCTGGTTTCAGATAGCAGTCTCTCGTTGTTCGCAGCTCCCCATCCACCATAGAATAACCTGCATTCCCTTTACAAGCTATGTTTTTAAACAGAAATGAACATTTTAGTTGTTCAACTAAATGTTTTCAAGTGTCGTCTTCTCGTTGTCTTTTGAAAAAATTTAAACAAACTTTTAGTGTATTAGCATATAGCCAAGATGATTATACAACATGAAGACTGTACAGTATAAGCAGTAGAAATGTAAAATATAATCACTAAACGGGGACGCGGGAATCTAATTAGAAGTGTGTGTGTGTGGGTGGGGGGGGGGGGGGATTTAAAAAAGCCGGTTTGGAGAGTTCAAGCTCCCGCAGGGCGAACCATGTCAGAAAAGTTTGATAAATTAGACCCAAAACACTCAATTTTGCATTTCAGTATCATTTTAACGCAGAAACACCGCGTTCTCGTGGGCAGAAAGTTTCAAAATCTAGATCGAGAATGTCCCCGGAAGCCCTATAAACAAAATTGGGTATCTGACGATTAAGCATGTCAAACGAGATCATACTAAGTCGAAAAACAATTCAAGTTTGCCTTAATTTGTTACTTTGGTACAAGAATTACCCAAAACAAATGTTGTTAATTTGCGAAAGAGATTGTACAGATCGCTTCTAAGGAACATACTCAGCGAAAAAAGTGTGAGGGGGTACTTTGCGAAAGGGGCGATTGGGGGATGACGGGGGGATCCCAATCAATCATCTATTTTACGATAGTTCGAAGCACTAAATTGAAAAAAATTAGGAATTTCAGACAAGGTGTTAGAGGAATTTTTCTGTCCAGAATTTGGCCAATGAATGGTGTTTTTGGACTGAATAGTGGTAAAAGTCGTCCACATTGACTGAAAAGCAATAAAAATTCCCAAAATGTTGATTTGTAGTTGGAATTTGTGACTACCAAGAGACTCAGTTGAATAGTGTGCAGTCAAAGCGGGTTGGGTGTGTACAAATGGAATTCTGCAACATAACTATTTACCAAACGAATCTGGCGCATTTGCCCGTGGAATTTACAAATTTAGCAACTGAAAAAAGGTTCAAGAAAACCGCATCATGTGACACCTCAGTTCCTTCGAATGAGGGGTTACATGTTATGCTTTTTTGAAAATTAAAAAAACAAATAATTGAAATCAGAAAATTTGATATCGTGTGCGTAAGTTAAAGGGTTAAAACCTATAGTTGGAAAATTTTGAAACGGGTGTGTGTGGAGGGTGGGGTGGGGGTGGTTGCTAATGTAATTTTCTCCTTGTTGAAAATTGTGTGGTGTTGGTAAGAATTTTGCCTATCGAGCTATCGAGGGGAGGGGGTAATTTAAATATTTATAGGGTCACCCCCTCCCCCCACCCGAGACCACTTAGTAATGTCCCCGGTTCTTTAGTATATTGAACAGATGTTTAGATACCAGGTCAAACTATACATCGACCAATACGTCACGTGACGTGTAAGGCCGCAGGTACTGATGGAAAACTTACTTCACATGCCTCAACAGGCCTGCGTTATCAAACGTGCCACTCTCCCGGTCGAAACCACGAACAGGTACAATAGAAAGTAAATGATTCATTAATCTTTCTTAGACTCTTCATCACCTCAGATCGGTACAAGCCCAAGTAGGTTTGAGGGCTTGAATAATCTTACAGAGGCTAAGGTTCTTGTAAATATAAGTCTTCAGATATATGTTTTTATACCATGTTACTACCTGTGAAAAGCCTGTATGTTAAATTTTAGCTTTTAACCCCACTTCCGATGTAAAGCTTCTACTGGGGTTAACCCTTTACCCAACGTAGACGATTTCTAAGTTTATTATTTTAAACATCATTTTTTAAACTTTTTCAAAAAATTTCAACAAAACCATATCATGTAACCCCTCTTTGGAACGAGCTCGACGAGCTCGTTCCAAAGAGGGGTCACATGATATGGTTTTGTTGAAATTTTTCGAAAAATAATACTTTTCCAGCTGAAGGTATCCTCCAAAAGGTACCCTTCAATAGGTATCCTCTAGTAGTACATCATCATGTCATAGATATCCTCCAATACCCAGGTTAGCACAAGCTTCACTGGCTTCTTTGAACGAAAAGGCAAAAATGTAAAACACAGATATTATTTTAATTAAGTACTAATTTTGTGAGGTGCAATATGAATAAGGAAAATCAGTCTACTTTGAAATTCACCTCCGATATTCCACAAATTCAAATTAAGTATCCACAAATTCTACATCAACATGAATCTTGTGATGTGGAGAATACGAAAAATATATGCATTGAACTGACAGGGTTGACAGCAGGCATGAATGGTTCCTGGAAGTCTGCTTCTGTATTAATAGTATTAATAGTATTTTTTCAGCTGAAGGTATCCTCCAAAAGGCACCCTTCAATAGGTATCCTCCAGTAGTGCATCATCATGTCATAGATATCCTCCAATACCCAGGTTAGCTAGCACAAGAGCGTGAGAGGAGTCACTCGTCGATAGCTAATTTGCTCGATAAGATTCGAGTCGCGAGGGCAATGCCTGTTCCAGTCACTATTAGTTACCCCGTGTCTGATCACGTGGTACGGTTTTTTACCTACCCGAAGCCAGCCGTATCCCATTCGGCTGAATGGGATACGGCTGGCTTCGGGTAGGTAAAAAATCGTACCACGTGATCAGACACGGGGTAACGAATTTATCTATTGACTTTCCGTTTTAGAAGTACAATCTATTTCATGTGTGAACACACACAGCATGAGATCTTTTATCTTCCATTGTTGAGCCATACAGGTTTATGTGGAATTTTTGTGCAAAAGAGTTTTTGTGAAAATATGCCGATATGACTAGTATAAAAAAATTATTGAATTTCTTTTTTTCTTTTTTGTCTCAAAAACATAGCTTATGAACCCCACATTGGAGGGTACTCGACAAGCTCATTCCAATAAAAGGTCATGAGCTATATTTTGGAGATAAAAAATTAAAATATAATACATGTACACTGTAAAACTGGAATGACGCGTCTTCTTCGGGGTATGGACAATTTGTAGATTTCGGAACGAGGCTTCCACTGGGTATGGGAAATTTGTCAGTGGCTGGGCGGACGTATCGTGGGTTTCAATGAATATGGTCGCATACCACGTATCTATCAACCAATCATATCAAAAAATTCACTTTAGTCAATAGATAATGCTCTTTATCTCATTGGATGCAATCATGATCCGTGTTTCTTGACACCCCACTTATGTGAATATCCCTTAGGGCAAAGGATCCTTTTTTCTGAAATGAGTCGAAGATTCGCAGGAGCATTTGCTCTTTGATCAATTACTCTCAGGGCTCTTTAGCTTATTCGATGAAATCACCACCCACGTTTTTCGGCACCCCACTTACAGAATCCCTTTTAGGCCATAAAATCCTTTCTTTCGAATTGAGTCGCAAGAGCATTTGCCCATGTATCAATTACTCTCGTGGCCTTTTAGCTCATTTCACTAGATAGAAACCACACATATCACCAAAGGGAGATAACTGCTTATGGGCTGAGACTTGGTTTAGATGAATGGAGTGATCAAAATGGTTAGTTACTTGCAGTAAAATGAACTGATTGGATGATCTGGATGAACGAAACATGACTTATGTTGTTCAAAGCAAGAACAGGAGTGCCCGGAATGGGTTTAGAGCTAGCCTGATCAGACCAAAGAAGCTAAATTGGTAACAACATGCTAAATTGTTCCATTTAAAAGCGCTTCTATGCTGCAAGGGTATACTCCAGAACAAACGAATCGTAGTATTCGAGAAGAGCGAGGTCCCGAAGTTGCAGCTACGAAGGTCATCCCACACACCTGCGCCATCGGGCCAAGGAGAGGCGTTAATATAAGTTGCATAACTTGTTTGCCAATCCTTGTAAAACAAATAAGATTAAATTAAATTAAACGAATAGGGTAGACAGAAACATAGATTGTAGACAGAAGCAGAGGATTCAAATGAAATCCGAACTAATTAAATATGAAGTAACCAAGGATTTGCGGTAATTAGATTTAGTCTCATACAAAGGCACGCGCCTCATTGTTGGACAAAAAGAAGGATTTTGGTTGAATCCGTACCCGTTTCGGTGATTTGGAGCGTTTTTGTGATTTGAAGCGATTTTTGGATCTTTTTGGGTAATTAGATTTACTCCTGTTCAATCGAACACACCGTCCGAACATACTCCCGTACTATTGTAGGCAATTGGGCCACATTCTACCATAGAAACTCTGTTGGCAGCCTCCAGTATACAAAATGGACGACGGGAACACTTTTCACCCTAATAACACACGCTGCGTATGTGCACTAAGACCACCTATCATTATGAGGATGACGTCACAAGATGGCCGATCACAAACAAACTTGACGTAACTAGGTCGCGTGACTATGAATCACTTCCCCTCCACCTTTCCCTCCATCCAAAAAGGGTCATTTACCACATCTACTACTAGCGGCAACCTGGAACATTTCGAAGGCTTTTGAATCTTTGATTGAAGTCTCTGATTGAACCACGATGGTTTGGGAATTTGCCAGTGATTGCAGACGTTCAGTGGGCGATTCTATGAAGGTAAAATCTTGGGATGTTATATTCATTTCTAGACTTTCCATTTTTTAACTCTTTGATCAGCTATTAACAGGGTTATTATGATGCACCCATGAGGGGTAGATGGGGTAGATGGGGAACGTTACTTCAGTGATACTGCTGGCGTTGCAAAATTGTTCATAATCGGGGGCAGAATTTGAACATCGTAAATTTAGGTGGAAAGTGTCTTCGAAAGAACGCTACCTTTGGTCACTGCGCAGATATATACTTACGGAGCGACGTGACGAGCGTATTTCTTTTGAGGTGAGTGATTGGCGAACGAAACTTACGTTACGACCATTCATCCGATTTATATATCCCCGTGTATTTGCCGCGAGGTGGAATATGTAATTTCTGCTCTCATGGATGCGATAACCTGTGGTATCCACGTTAAAAACAATAGACTTTTCCTCTTTTTATTATATGCATTCCGAAAAAAAATTCCAATAGCTTCGATGCAGCCAGTCTTCAATCACACCATGTTGATCGTATCTTTAACCATTCCCTCGCAACGAATATTGAATCGGCGCAGTAAAATATAGTCCCTTAGTTTGCACAAATGGATCTAAATTGTTCTAAAAAATTAAAATTTAATGGGAGGGCAAGCACCGAAGAAAATCAATTTCTTTCAGAGTTCAACAGCTGTTTTACAAATCATCAGCCTGAGTAACTTTATCGCGGCCCCGTGGCAGTGCCACAGTAAGATTTTGGGTGGTTTATTAGTTTGAGTATTGGACTTTAAACACAAAGATCGATGAGTCGATCCTGACCTGTGCTATCGGTGCTTTGTACTTGGGCAAGACATTTAATCCCGATTTCCTATGTGTAGGCATGGTGACTGTGCACTAAGGCGTACGGTACTGCACATAGATGATGCAGTTGTCTTCAGATGCAGTCAACCCTGCATACGCTAGGTTAGTAAGCTGGAGAGACTGACAGTTATCCCCTGCTGCTCGGTGGTTCTATCCAGGTACTCCGGCTTCCTCCACCCGTAAAACGATCCGACACGAGGTAACACTAACTGTTGAAAGTGTCGTTAACCCTTTACCCAACGTAACGGCCAAAACCTGCCAGCGCTATTTACAAAAATCTCTATTCAATTTTTATTATTTTTTTTATTTTGTGTCTCAAAAACATAGCTTATGACACCCTCATTGGAACGAGCTCAATGAGCTCATTCCAATGAGGGGATCATAAGCTATGTTTTTTTTAGACAAAAAATGAAAATAGTTAGTTATTCAAGAATTTTTTTTGCGAGTGTCGTCTGCTTTTCGTGTTAGGTAAAGTGTTAAAAGTGTCGTTAAATCCCATAAACAAACAAAAGGCCGATGCTAGTCCTCTTATTGGGTACGTCGGCATACGCAAGGTTAAATGTAATAAAACCAAACGTCTAAGTTTGTCTAATCATTTAAAACTTTTCAAGATGAAAAACACAGAAAGAACAACTGTGCACCAAATTGTCATATTTCAATGTTAGTTTGCCTTCTTAACTCCTAGCTCTCTGGTAGTATTTCAAATTGTTCACCAATTACTCCATATTGCCTACGCAGCATGAAAAATTTAACAAATTATATCTTGTTTGACAGAGCTCAATAAGCACTGTTAAACAAGATATAATTTTTTGAATTCTCAGTTGCATTGTGGGAAAAATTTGCTGCTGAAAACTTTGGTATTTTGACATCAGAGTGCACTTACAATATCTGAGCACTCAGCATTGATTCAACGAATATTATAAGATCGCACAGGTGCAAAAAGCCCGAGGGGTGTCTGGAATGTCACAATTCAAGATACACTATCAATTGTTAAATGACCCTTGTCAGTGACATATAATATAAACCGAAAGCAAAAGAGAGTATAATAAATTTTCGGTAAATATCTATTATAACTTTAACCCTTCACAAGACGCAGACGATATCAAAATTTATTATTTTAAATATCATTTTTTCAAATTTTTCAAAAAATTTCAACAAAACCATATCATGTGACCTCTCGTTGGAACGAGCTCGTTCCAACGAGGGGTCACATGATATGGTTTTGTTGACATTTTTTGAAAAATAATATTTTTTCAACTACTGAATTTGCATATTACGCGGGCGGATGCCGTCGATTCGTTGGGTAAAGGGTTAATACCTTCAATTAAAGCGCCTAATAAAACCGTTCTTGTCAAAACTGTTCTATTTCATTTCCTTTTTTTTTATTTCTCTCTCCCTTTTTCCTGCGTTTTGTATAAATATTTTTTGTTTGTTTTTTATGTTTTCTCTTTTTCCTGGGGGTCTGGCATGGTAATTTATTTTGCGAAGTGTGCACTGAATTAGAATCGATTGTTTTGAAAACAACTTTTTTTCATAGGGATAGGCGGTACAGAAACGGGTATATTTAGCTATATATAAAAACTAACAAAAACAAATTTATCATCTGACCATCCCTCATCATACTCCTGTATCAGGTATATCATGGGACACTGAAGGTCACTGGGTACACCTTTATCTTATCGGTGGGTAGATTTCCTGATCAGTACATTACATTAAAACTATTTATATTGTAACGAGAATATATACATTGTCATGTAAATGTTTATATTGGAAATTATTTGCGTACCGTACAAAATACAATTCAGTGTCACAGACTTGATCGTGTTTAGTCGGTGTTAATATTACACCCCGTCCCTTTAACGCGCGAAAGAATTTCTGTTTTAAACACTTGCTTATAACAAACTATGCTGTGGAGCGGATGAAAGAGGTTCAGGGGCAGAGTTTTCTCAGAGTCAGCTCTAAAGCTCTTGGATAATCTTCCACTCGACATTTAAAGATAAAAAAAAAAAGATTTTTGTTTAGCCCTTAATGAAGCTTTCTAGGTAATTTTCAGAATATATTTGTTCTCTGTGTTCCACGGGAAATTATACTTTTCTCTCTGTCTATATATGGTACTATAAGACTGCCCGTCCTGTGGTCGAAAAAAATTCCCAGACAAATAATTGTGAGATTTTCAATAAAAGTTTACAGAAACACCCAGAATATTGTGCAGAACATGTGTGCTAAATAAGAAGGCAAATGTTGTTTAGAAGAAGACCCCGGTCAATTAAACTAGAGCTGAGTGGTTTTTGGTTTTCCAGTTCGGTTCCGGGTTTTTTTCGGCAAACCGAAAAACGAACGGCAAGACCCACCAAAAACCGGCTGAACGGTTTTTCCGTGTTTGTGCATGAACTGATCAAACTATTTTACTGGATGGGAACTGGACTCAAGTCCCTTTGGACTCTCGTCATTTAGTCTATCGGACAAAGGGGCGAATATGTCGTGTGCTAATCGTCACATTTTGTCCCTTATTAACTCGTCCACCTGACGAGTCAATAAGGGAGAAAATGCGCTAACGGGAACACAACATAGATTAGATAAAATTTATTCACTTGTTACCCTGATTTATTACACCCCTAACGTCTAATTATAATAGGAATCGGTAAAAAATAAAAAGCGTTCTCCCCTCACTAGTGAGACCAAACAACTCGGTGATTAACATTTCGTGTGAACTTGAAATTTACAAATGAATTTTCACAAGCGTAAAACAAAAGTTGTTCTCGCACCACTGGTGAGTATAGGTTATGAACCACTAAATTAGTGAACACGTGACCTGGAGCATTTGACATGTTGTGAGTAGGATTAAATATGGCTGATCAGTTGATTGGTTAAATATATTTTGACTTTGAAACCATTAATTAAAATTTTGATTCCTCCACTTTAGAAAGGATAAATACGTTTGTTTGTAATTTGGTGTCGGAATGTGTGAGAATCTCTCAAAAACATGAGGCATGGGGAAAAAAGTGTGAAGGTCATTCAGTGCAAGACCATACGGTAGTTGTGAAAATTCGAAATTTAAACTGAAATTTGGTGTGGCAACATATATTTTTTTTCCAGTTTAATTTTTTCAAGAGATGATGTACTTTGTAAATGTATAGGTATTTTTTTCAAAACAACTTGGTGTGTTGTACAGAGAGTGGAATGTTAACACTGTGGTCAATGGGGTTTATTTAGTGGTTCATAACCTATAACAAGACTTGATCTGTGTCAGCGGAAACAGCGATCAGCTGATTGTGTAAACAGATTTCTTGTGTGGTATGGGCGTCGGTTTGGATCGTTTCAGTTGAAGCTTCAAATAAATGGGGTCGTGTAATAAACAGAAAATGTTTTCTTGTGAATACCGGGAGTAATCTCATTCGTGAGTGAGGGAATTTGTGCTTTCACTCGCAGCAAGCTGCTCGTGAAAATACGAATTCTCTCGCTCACTCGTGAGATAAATCCCGGTATTCACAAGAAAACATTAGATATCCTCTATTTATAATATATGTACATTTTTTGTGACGGAATAGGCTTAGTAACAGATCCTCTAGATCCACTAAGAATGATCAAGGGAAAGTCAGACTGAAGCCAATGGAGAAATTTACCCACTGGGCTTTTTGAAGTGAGTGGCGTCGTACAAATTCTTGTGAATATTTTCCAAGTCAACTCTTTCAACAGGGGGGCGCGGTGGCTCAGTAGGTAGAGGTGCAGGCTGCAAGCCGAGAGGTCCTCGGTTCGATTCTCACCTGCGGCAACCGCGTTGTGTCCGTGGGCAAGACACTTCACCCCCATTGCCCACGTGGGGGCACGGTGACGCTGTGTACTAAGGCGTACTGCACGTCGATGGAGCACTTGTCTTCACCCAATTCTAACCCTGCTTGTGTGGAGTTAGTATGTTGGGGTGCTGGCAGTTGCTCGCCGTTGCTCGGTGGTTGTCTCCGGGTACTCCGGCTTCCTCCATCCGTAAAACTGTCGCGGTCATGATTAGTCATTGTGCAGAAATATGTGGCCTTAAACTCCAGTAAATAAATAAATATAAATAACACTTTCAACACGAGAGGCCGCTTTTGCGGTCCAGGAACACGATACGTCATAATTTCATTAAGTAGGATGGCTACTTAGTGAACGTGTGTGGTAGAACAATTAATATTTTCAACGTGCATGCACGTTGAAAATATTAATTGCTCTACCCCCAAATAATGAATATGGGCTCTTCAAATTTCTGACATTTAACTGGCATGGAAGATACCACTACTGTTCAAAGGGTTCAGGAGCCTGAACTGTTATTTACTATATGTTTTTAACACATAGAAAAACCGAACCGAAACTAAGGTTTTCCTGAAACCGAATCAAACCCGAAACGGAATTTGAAGAGTCAAAACCTCCCAGCACTAAATCAAACAAACCCTGGCAATGAATTTTATTAAAGATATATATCATTAGAAAAGTCAGTTGATCTGTGTGGTCGGATTTCGCTGAGTTGACGAGTGCAGATCAGCCAGAACAAACAAGACACCGAGAACGAAAGAGAATATGACAACCCACATTAACTGGGTGTCGTAATAATTTCTTTATTATGTGAGCTTTAAAAATTGAATTCGACACCTGAGATGCAGACGAAAAAGAAAGTATGGCTGTTTGACTGCAGTGTTCACCCCAAGCACTGGTCTCTGTGTCAAACTGAACTGGTAGAAAGCCTTCTGGTTGAAAATGCCCCCACAAGTCGCCACTTTAGTTAGCTGCGGGGGGGTGGGGGGGGGGGGGGGTGGGGTTATTGTAAATAAACAAAAGAATGCTCAAAAAAAAATTTATTGACAATTTCCATTTTTGCCGATGCCTCGCAATCGCCGATCGCTTTTTAACCCTTTACCTGTTATGAAAAGCAGACGACACTTGCAAATAAAATCCTTGAATAACTAATTTTTTTCATTTTTTGTCTCAAAAACATAGGTTATGACCCCTCATTTGGTACGAGCTCGACGAGCTCGTTCCAATGATGGGTCATACATAATCTATGTTTTTGAGACAAAAAAAATGAAAAAATAATGAAAATTAATTGGCGATTTTTTAGAATAGCGCTGGTCGGTTTTGGCCGTTACGTTGGATAAAGGGTTAAAGAATATATTTTGGTATCTATTGAAAATGAATATGTTGATGACATGCACAATTTCAGCGACAAAACAAATCGATTATTTACAACATATTTTAGTTATTAATGACAATGAACAAGTGCCGAGATTAGAAAGTTCATACAGTGTTACTAGTTTTCGTGCAACATAAACACCATGACGTTTATTGAAGTGAAAGTGGTTGCGAAGTGATTACAGTTGCAGCGTGACAACTTTCATGACATCAAACGTCATCGATTGGGAGGAATTTTCGGCAATGGTTGACTTGACGCCATTTTGGGGAGAGGGCGCTGATCTCTATGTGACTGGATTGCTGGATGTCAGCGAAAAAAACGTCGCTCCTCAAAACTATCATCAAACGTCATGGGGAGTAGTATGTCAGGGGCTGAACGTCCCCTCTTTGCCTGATCTCATATATGACGTCATAGTCACGTTACCTAGTTACGTCATGTTGTATGGTCATGGTAGCCCGCGTGAGCGGCCATCGTGTCACGTAATTGCCATAGTGATACGTGGTATTATTGCTCATGCGCAGCGCATGTTGTTATGGTGATACGTGTTTCCGTCGTCCATTTTTTATATTGGAGGCTGTCATCTTGGTTTCTATGGTTTCACATTGTTGCTATGTTACCCAAAACCTTCTAATAGAAAAGGGGTATGTTTGGAGGTTATGTTCGATTGAATAGGCGTAAATCTAATTACCACAAACAACCCTGCAATCTTCCCAAATCACAAAAAAACACCAAAGCAGATATTATATGGTACGGATTTCCCTGGAATCCTTCTATTTCCGAATAATAGGCGCGTTCCTTTTTACGAGAGTGAATATAATTACTCAAATAGATTCGACAATTTCTCCAAATCATTAAAACCACCTCCAAACCACCAAAAAGGACTTGGCAAAGCCACATTTTGGGTTTATAAGTTTAGCACGTAGTAACACAGGGTGCTTTCTATTGAACTGGGGTTTCTGTACTGGTTCAGATTTCCCCAGAATTCCAATTTTTCGGCCTATTACAGACGTTATTCTAGCTACTCTAACCCTAGAAGTTCATTTAGTCCTAACTACTCCTGACTACCCCTTGTTATGACCTCCCATCGTCCAAGTCTTATAATCACCAGTCGGATTGCTTGATTTCCCATAATCTGTACTTACCCATACAGAGTTATCTTCCTCGTGTACAACAAAAACCTCTGATTCTCAAACCCAAAAGATAATCGAGCAGTTATTGAACAATCATTGCTCGAACGACGTGCTGATTCAATCAACTCATTTTATATTCGTTGTTTTGAGAAACTGATGACACCAAGCCTCGGGTCTGGTTCAAAAAATATCTTGTCCCTCGGGTGAGATTTCCCCATCCCGCCCCAGACTCATCGGGGATCATAATAGTCTCTCCCTGCTATCTCCCCCTGGACACACGTATGTTACACGTGCAGTGGGGGAGAAAAAGGCATCCCCAAATGCCTAGATGAGTCGTAAAGCGGTAGATGTAGTCACTCGATCCAGCAATTGCTCAATAGCTCGATAGAATTCGAATCTTGTTTGGTTTCAGGCAGTTTTTTCTTATATTATGTTCCCACAAAATTATCAAGAATGCTCTCTCTTCATAATGAGTGATGTAAGTAAAGCTGGGAGATTTTAGATTCGGTTTCGGTTCGGTTTCAGGGAAAACCCTCAGTTTCGGCTCAGTTTTCTATGTGCTAAGCAGGGGGGGGGGGGGGGGGGCACTAAATATTTGCAAGACGTGACGTCCTATTTTTTATTCGGCTCCTTTTTACACCCACCGACCCACTACGTGCAAATTTTCTACTACCGTTCTCAGACACCCACCCCCACTCTCCCATTAGAATCCAAAATAAACTTATAAACTTAGTAGGCACAGCTGTCTTTAGGGGGTTTTCATAATGTTCTTAACAATTCACCCACCGTAAGGGCCAAAACCGGCCAGCGCTATTCTAAAAAATCCCCAATTAATTTTTATTATTTTTTCATTTTTTGTCTCAGAAACATAGGTTATGACCCCTCACGGGAACGAGCTCGTTCCAGTGAGGGATCATAACCTATGTTTTTGAGACAAAAAATGAAAAAAAAATTAGTTATTCAATCATTTTTTTGGCAAGTGTCGTCTGCTTTTCATGTTAGGTAAAGGGTTAAACTGGTACCACCAATTTAACCCTCTGTGGGCTGCCGTGGGCCCCAATCTACAAATGACAAGCTGTTCATTATCAGGCTTGGCCAGAGCAGGTGTACATATACGGGAACAAATTTTCATTTGAATTGTTCCCAAAATATTGTCTGCACATTTTCTGCATTTCGAACAAGACACCCACCCCCTACTAACGTGTGTCATGTTCCCAGATTAAGCCCAATATTCTCACATATAAAGCCTCCTGATGTTGTATTTATATTGAGAGTGTGATGTAAACATCATCTTTAAGGTTTGAAACACAAATGATGGTATATATTAGCTGATATATTGATATATTTTTTAAAAATTCAAAAAATTGCATAAGTTGGAAATGCACATTTTTGACGCACTGAAGAGACCCACCCACCCCCACGTCACGTCTTGCAAATTTTTGGTGCCCCCCCCCCCCCCTCCTGTGCTAAGAATATATAGTAAATAACACCCCAGGCTTCTTAACATAGAAAGAAATCAGCAATAGTTTGAAGGACACCACTCACCCCAAAAGCCCTGTATGTGAATATCTCCATTGGGTTTAGTCCAACTTCCCTTTGATCATTTTTAGATGTTCTGTGTGATCAGTTTCTAAGCCTATTGGGTCAGAAAAAGATAGAAATTAGGGTTATAAATGAATAAAGTTTATCTATCGTGGTTGTGTTCTCATTGTCACATTTTCTCCCTATTGACTCGTACGGTGACGAGTCAATGAGGGAGAGAATGTGACAATGAGAACACGACATATTCGCATCTTTACCAGATAGACTAAGTAACGAGAGTCCGTAGGTGCTACTGGTCCAGTTCCCCTCCAGTAAGATAGTTTGATCACTTCATTCACAAACACAGTAAAACCGTTCGTCCGTTCGTTCGGTTCGGTTCTCCGATTGGCCGCATAAAAGGGAACCGAACTGGTAAACCAAAATACTAGATATAACTATATGCAGCAGTTAATTCGTTAGACATTGTTAAGTAATATAATTATGATGAATACACAACATGTGGCGAAAATACAGATAGAACCGGGGGGGGGGTCCCCCACGAAGTATTTTGTCCGAAATCTTTAGTTCTAAATGGATTTTTTTTTTTACTCTTTGAACCCAAAAGACAGCTTTTTAGGCTCAAGGTCGAAGTATTTTGTCCGACATCTTTCGTTCTAAAGGGATTTTTCTTTACTCTTTGAACACAAAAGACAGCTTTTTCGCTCAGGATCGAAGTATTTCGTCCGAAATCTTTAGTTCTAAAGGAATTTTTCTTTACTCTTTGAACCCAAAAGACAGCTTTTCCGGCTCAGGATAGTGATAGACCTGAATTCATAAAGTAGATAGTTGCTCAGTGCATTTGTGTGGTAGACCAATCAAGATTTTCAACATACAGCCCGAGGCTGCACGTTAAAAATATCGATGTAACGAATATAAACTCTGCCAGTGTTGATGGCTCGGAACTGGCATGGTACATACCGTCATATTTCAAAAGGTTAATTTAAATGCACGATATAAAATGTGTGTATCCAACCCGTCCTGGTCTGGTGGTATAACAACACTAAATTCGTTAAGAAAACAAACCCAGTTATTGAAATAAACTCTCGATAGGGTGATACAGTATTGGCTGAAGTAATACTTTAATGATTAGAAATACATTATACATTATTATTTGACTTTCACTGCATTGCGGGTTCAAACATTTTGATATTAAATCGGTCGTGTGTTTACGACACGTTTGGACGCATTTTCTATCACATTATCGCTTGTTTTTTTGGTTTTTTTGTTACAGTATTGGATATCATACGTAGTCGTTGATGTAGCATAGACGCATAGCCATCGTTGTCACTTCTCGCAGTAGATTAATCCAAGAACTGATTATGTCCAAATATCGAATATATGTTTTTTAGCTCATATAGCTTCTCGCGGTTTGGGGGGGGGGGGGGGGGTGGTGTGGGGGGGGGGGGGCTCTTTTTTAGGAAGACTGAAACACAATTTAGTTAAAAGCTGAAGTCATTTCTAACATCGTGGTCTATATACCGGAGAAAATTTCTAAAGCCATTTTTAGCTAAATATAAAATTACATAAATGTTCAATATTTCGTGAATGTATTGAAGTCTAAGGTCACTGCCAACATCTGTGGAAGCTCAAAATACATACAATGTTTGTTAAGGTTTAGTAATTTAATATGTGCTTTTGGTTTGGGTTTTTTTTAGCTAAGGTGAATTTTAGTATCTATAGCTATGATGGAACAAAGCAGACTTGCAGTTCCTTTGACCTGCGTCAGTATCAGTGAAAGCGTCTACACTGGTATCAATACAGATAGAAGTGCTTGGACGACTCTGACCACCAAGAAAAGCTCCTTATATGGACAACGAAGTGGAGTGCGATTGTCATGCGTGGTAGCTGCGATGGATGAGGGGGTGCTCTCCCAAATATCTGCCCTTTAACCTCCACGCACTTGGTGATAATACGCTTTGCGGTGAGAACTGTTCAGTAATTTATCATAGTGCCGGTATACCTGCATGTCTTGTGAAAAAGCCTGGATTGTCTTGTAAGGGGAGATTAAACAAAACACAGTGTCAGACCTGGAAATAAGAACATAAATTGGCAGGTCACGCTTTGTAATATGGTGGCAACCAGTTGGAAAAAATGTTGTGATACTTTTCCGCCATCTCTCTTTTCACGACTTAATAAAATTTCCGTCAAAATCAGAAGCATATAGCAACAACTAACGCGTGATCTCACTTTCGAGAGATCGCGCGTTAGTCGTTGCAATTTCTTTGAGTGGAAATTTTGTTAAGATATCAACAGCATGTCACTCTGTTCACATCTGGATACCACGCGTAATCTTTGAGGTATCACAGTATTAAATACTTTCCCATAGGCGACCATTATAACGTTCAGGCGAAAAAAAATAAGATCGTATAAGTTTAATTTTTACATTCAAATATCTTTGTCAAGTATAGACCTCCAGACAACTGTTTCTGGTCCGAAGACTGTGAGTCATGCAACAAATAAGGGAGTAAAGCCGACAGGAAGGGAAGTACCGGTCACGTGCACATATTTTTCCGGAAATTCCCAACAAAAACACACCAATAGTCAATTGTACTTTTTAGGTCTAAAAGTCATCAAATCACCCTCTTTAATTTTCTGGAATATTCAACAGTAATGTAAGATGCCAGTAGAATGCTTCAAATGTTTATTGAAAAGATATATTTTCCAAGGCTTCTTAGTTTGGGGATTGCATCATTGCACGTTTCAAGGCAGGCAACTCTGATTCAAATATACTCGCCCAAAAAAGAAAGTGTGCATTGCAGAAATTGATCAAACTCCAAAAAAATAATTTCGTAGGTGTAAAGAGTATTAACCTGTTCATGAATAAGTTATATTGAACACAAAAACAGCTTTCCCTGTTAAAATTGCATTAACGTTAAATGACGTGCTGCACGTTTGTGAAAAGGCATGTTTTGCACGTGGAGAGTCTGAAAATTCATGCAGCAGTGTGAATCCTTGGGTGTTTAAACACTAAAGTAAGGCCTTCCTATCGTTCGCATTCAAACTTGCGCTGCAGTTAAAACGACTCCACATTAGGATGCCAAGATTGACAATGAATCAACGTCTCATTGCCCTGGGTATGATTAGAGCTGGCAGAACACACAGAGAGGCTGCCCAGCATTTGAACTGCCATCGTAACACTGTAGACAGGCTAGTCCATCGACATGCACAACATGATGACGTTCGAGACCGACCCCTCTCCGGGAGACCCCGAGTTACCACCCCTGCACAAGATCGGTATATCCGTGTCGTCCATCTCCGGAACCGGCAACAAACGGCAACGACGACAGCCAGGAACATCCCTAACCTGAGACGGATACATCCTCAAACAGTAATCAACCGGCTGAGAGAATACGGCTTACGTCCTCGAAGACCTGCAATTCGTCCGATTTTGACGTTACGTCATCGTCGTGCTCGACTGCAGTGGTGTAGACAACATCTCAGGCATCCCTTACACTGGTGGCGACGTGTTTTATTCACAGATGAATGTCGTTTCCATCTTTAATCATCAGATGGCCGCCAGAGAGTGTACAGACGTCGAAACGAATGCTGCGCAGATCCATGTGTCATGGAGCGAAACCGTTATGGGGGAGGGTTTCTCATGGTGTGGGGTGGCATCACTGCCCGTAACAGAACTGAGCTGGTCATTATTGATGGCAATCTCAATGCAGCCAGATATCGTGATGAAGTGCTTACTCCTGTTGTTATCCCATTTCTGCAACGTCACGGCCCCGGCGTCATTCTACAGCAGGACAACGCCCGACCCCACGCAGCTCGTGTTGTTCAACAGTATCTGCAGCAACAACAAGTGGATGTTCTTCCCTGGCCCGCAAATTCGCCCGATATCTCACCCATTGAGAACGTATGGGACGAAATGAAACGTCAGCTACGCCGGCTTCCCCATGCACCGTCAACGCTTGTGGAACTCCAAAGACAGCTTATCAGAATATGGAACAACATCCCACAACACTTCCATGCTAACTTGTTCGCTTCCATGAGGCGTAGATGCACAGCAGTAGTCGATGCAGACGGAGGTCATACCAGATATTGAGTGTGTGACTTTTGTGTTTGACCCTTAGTGTCTTTGACTCTCCACGGCACCAAGAGTATTCGTCGTAGCGTAATGAAATTTCTCGTGTTGATCACAAATTGATTCATCTGTGATTGAATAAAATTTCCATGAATGAAAATGATATATATCTTTTTTAGTGTTAATTTTTAGCATGCACACTTTCTTTTTTGGGAGAGTATATTTAGTACAGTCATATATCGAGTCTAGTCAGTCCCGAAAGATTAAATAATATATAATATATATAACGGAGGTTAGCCTAAGTTCAAAAGTTATTGTGTTGCTAAGTCAAGCTTTGCTGAGCCAAGCTAGTTTCGAACTCTCTCGTTCTTCAGTGGCAAGAAAGCCAGAGGTCACTGTTGCTTCAAGAGGCACAGAGGCAACTCAGCAACTCTACCTTCTACTGTAAGGTAAGTGAGGTAAGTGAGGACTTATCGGACAAACATTTTACATCAGTCCTCAATGAGGTCAATAAACTACATGGAGGAGCATTCTCAATCCTTTCCGACTTGCGACATCACCAATTGCCTAATCTGCCCCAGATTACCCAACAGCAATTGATTCCAACCTTCGAACACCAAGCAGACGTTCAATTCAAAAGGCTGACACAACAGCCAAAGCAGAAATGTTATTTACCTTTTGACCTGTAACAAATGCAAAATACAATATGTCGTTGAGACTAAACGCGCATTTCGAGTCCGTATCTTGGAACATTTAAGGCATATCAAAAACAAACTTGATCTACCCGTCAGCAAACACTATAATGAAACGGACCACTCGTCTGACAATTTGGATTTCTGTATTATTGACGTACTTCCGAATGACCCTGTCCTCGATCAAAGCACACGAATCAGGCGTTATAAAGGAACTACATTGGATCTTTATCTTGAAAACCATACATCCTTATAGTTTGAACAGGCTTGTCTTTTAGTCTTTATATTGTGAGCAGTCCCGAAAGTTTGAATGGCAAAATATTTACAAATTTAATTTATGTTGTAATATTTTGTAGTTTTGTAATTTTGTAGTTACTTGCATTGTTCGCGTACTTTACGACTGAAGTAAGTCCCACATAACCTAAAAGGTCGTTTGTGGGTTTTTTCAGGCATGCGGTGTCATGTGTGTTGTCACGGAATCCCATTTTACGGCGTCGGATAGGAATTCCATTTTATGGAATCCCATTTAAAGAATCCCTTTTGGAAAACACCTGTGGCTATGGAATCCCATTTTGGTCGTATGTGCCTATGTGATAGGCACATTGTGTCACATTGTGCCTTTTAACATAAGCACATATCGGCACATAAAGCATGTGCTTATGTGCTAGGTCACATTCTGTCACATTGTGCTTTTTCACATAAGCACATATGACAAAAAGGGATTCTCCAGAAGGTATCCTAGACAGGTATCCCCAAATAATACAATACTAGGCTATAGGTATCCTCAAATACCCGTATGTGACTATGTGATAGGGCACATTGTGTCACATTGTGCCTTTTCACATAAGCACATATCGGCACATAAAGCATGTGCCTTTGTGCTAGGACACATTGTGACACATTGTGCCTTTTCATATAAGCACATATGACAAAAAAGGGATTCTCTAGTAGGTATCCTCGAATAATACAATACCAGGCAATAGGTATCCTCAAATACCCGTATGTGCCTATGTGCTAGGGCACATTGTGTCACATTGTGCTTTTTTACATAAGCACATATCGGCACATAAATCATGTGCCTATGTGCTAGGGCACATTGTGTCACATTGTGCTTTTTCACATAAGCACATATGACAAAAAAGGGGTGCCGAAGGTCATATGTTTTTTCAAAAAAGGGGTGCCGAAATGGGGGTGCCCGGGGATATTGCCATTGGATATAGATGTGATGAGAATCTGATACAACTTCGTTGTAATAAGGGGAGATAACTCTATATGATTAAGTAAGGTTATGGGAAATCGAGCAATCTGATTGGTTAGTTATAAATTATATAAATGATCTAGATAAATGAAACAACAAGAGTACACGGAATAGGGTCAGAACTAACAAGAATGGACTAGAATAGCTAAATATAGTAATAATAAGCAAAGCTGTTCCAACTAATAGGCTCTTCTACGTTACTGGAGTATACTCTAGAACAAAGGAACATGGCCAGATAGACGTAAACTATTGCATACATAGATAGAAGCAGAGAATTCTGGGTAATGACCAAAGGAACGTGTCTTTTAATGGGAAAACGTCATGGGATAGGGATCCAAAAAAGGGATTCTGGGAGAATTCTAAGCCAGAACATTACTCCTGTTCAATCGAACGCACCCCCGGTACTCCCTTAGTACTATAGCACTACGTGCTAAGCCGATAAATTGGGGAAATAAAGTCAATTTTGGTGATTTTGGGTGGATTTTGGTGATTTGGAGGGATTGTCGGGTTGTTTGTGGTAATCAGATTTACTCCTCTACAAAGGAACACACCCCCGAACATACCCCTGTCTTGTTAGAAGCCATTGGTAACATAGCAATCACGTGCTACCATAGAAACCAAGATGGCGGCCTCCAGTGTACAAAATGGACGACGGAAACACGTATCACCCTAACAACACGCGCTGCGCATGTGCACTCACACCACGTATCACTATGGGGATGACATCACAACATGGCCGCTCACGCGGGTTACCATGACAACACAACATGGCGCCACTAGGTCACGTGACATGACGTCACTTCCGGGGTCCCCCACCGGGATCCCCCAAACTAGGGGTGAAAACCACATTACATACTACTCACAAATTATTTCCAAGAAGTCTTGACATTTTTAAGCCCAGTCCTGACTGACTAAGAGTCCATCTACATCATCAAGATATGCCTCGACGAAGCCATGCCTTGGTGATGTAGTTAGAATATTTTATCATTTGGGACTTCAGTCGTCACAGTCGGTACAAAATAGGTTTACACCCCAACATCCAATCGATCATCATTGCACTGCCCATAGACAAAGATTGCTTTCTGGTGGCGAACTCTGGGTGATCTTTCAAATGTACTTATAGCCTTATAGGTTGCATTATAATAATAATAATAATAATAATAATAATAATAATAATAATAATAATAATAATAATAATAATAATAGGGCTGCACGGTATATTGATAAACCGATATTTTCCGGTATTCAAACCAATATCGATTGAATACCGGTGTAATTACAAAAATATCGGTTTATCGTCATTATTTATTTACCCACAATTTAATTTTCAAGATGTCTTGAGTTTTTTAACTGTAGCCCCGAATGAATAATATTATCCCTTTATCCAAGGAATCGTCTGCTTGTGCCCTCGTAATATACAAATTCAGCAGTAGAAAATATAAATTTAAAAAATTTCAACAAAACTGTATCATGTGACTCCTCATTGGAACGAGCTCGTTGAGCTCGTTCCAATGGGGGGTCACATGATATAGTTTTGTTGAAATCTTTGGTGAAAATCTGATAAACTAATTTTGAAAACAATAAATTTTAATATCGTCTGCGTCGGGTAAAGGTTTTTCGAATCGCATCTTCAAGGCATGCTAATTCGTCCCGACCGTGATGCCTCGAGTCTCGATTGTGGTACATGTGTTCATATATCTGAACAGTTTTCGATATACCTGTATACCGCGATATTTTTTTGAATACCGATATCGGTATTCAGTTTTGAATATCGTGCAGCCCTAAATAATAATAATAATAATTCTTTGGCCTTCCACTGATTTGTCGCGGTCCTCTAACAAGTATGCCTATATCAACTTCCCCGCCAAGCTATTCCTTCCCAACTCACCCTTCTAATTTCCTAGCATTCTGTCAAAAACCGTTGCATAATTCCCCAATTGGCACTTTCTCGATCGCTCCAACTATAACATTAACCCTTTCTCTCATATCATTCATCATCCACTTATTCCACATGATTTCATCCCATTCTCTTATTGGTTTCTCAAGGAGTGTTGTTCTCGTTGGTAAATATTTGGGGCATTCTAAAATGAAATGTTCCAGGGTCTCCGTTATTCCTAAGTTGCACATTTTGCTCGTTCTTTCTCGATTCTCCCCTTCCCCCCTCAACTCCTGTGACTTAGATCGCACTTTGAACAGCAATGACCCCAAAGAACTATTATATCTGGTATGTGGATGGGATCCCCTCAGTAACACTGTCTCTATTTAAAGAGCTTTGCGTAATTCGTGCTCCTTGGGGTTAGTCAGCAGGTACTTGTGTTTGAACCCTTCTTATCTAGGAAAAGTCGTCGTGTTGTTCGAGGTACTGTTACACGCTGTGGTGCTCACGAATGAAACCTCAGGACTCTGTACTGATCTGACAGCAGCGACTTGTGATTTCTAACAAGCTATTCTAAATGCCATTGCAAAAACTCTCGTTTGGATCTCGTGTTTTTCGAAGGATATTTTACCTTACGCAGTCATGATTTAGTACTTGTCGAAAGGTGCAGGAACTTGGTCTTCCAAACATCAGTGGCGGCGCCTGGGGGGGGGGGGAGTATGGGGGGGGGGGGGGGGGGTACTTACCTCTCCACTTTTTTCGCCAAGCGTAGTAAAAAAATACTATCATTTTAATTTTTGTTTTGAACGTTGCGGTGTAATGGTGGGTATTCTTAATTCCATATTCCCAAGTGCACTAAATCAGAGAAGTTTTTAAATTACGTTTGCCCCACCCCCTCCCCCACACACACATATTAGCTGCAAACAACAAACAACAGTCGAGGGCCCAAATTGCAACAAAGCGGCCACGTTCAAACGGTCTGAAACATACCGCTTAAGAGTATTCGAGGAATGCTAGAATCGAGAGCGTGCAACGCATCCGTTTGGAATGCAGCCTACTTTCATTTTCGATCTGAGTGTCGTTTGGTGCTTTGTGCTTGCACTTTACAACAGCGTTCTTCCGTTAAAATGTCACCATGTACGACGTTTTCTATAACTGAAAGACCTAACCAATAAGTTTCAAAAGGATAAAACTGTTCTAATTTAATTGTCTGAGAATGCGCCAGAGAACACCATTTACAACATAAGTTTTAAAAATTTTCTCAACTTCGGCAGGGGAACCCCTCCCGAAACCCACCCCGGCTCGGCAGGCAGCCGAGCCGGGGTGGGTTTCGGGAGGGGTGTCCCCTGCGCGGCGGGCAATACCCAACTGTACCTCCTCACTTCTGTAACTCTGGCGCCGCCACTGCAAACATGTGGATGAATGTTTGATGGACTGACGTTTGTAACGGTAATGGACGTTATAGCAGGCGGAGGATGTTTGATGAACAATACTTATGAACGTTGAGAAGCAGCAGTAGATTACTTTGATAACAGATCCAGTGCAAAAAGTATCTTTAAAAATACGTAAAATGCACTAACAAACAGCTACAGGTACTTCTACCATTAATGTTACGATAATGACTGTTAATGCTAAAGGGTTGACGGTACGAGATCTAAGAGTGAAGTAGTGTTTATATACAGTAGAGTAAAAACTTTTTTCGGATCGAATGTATTCAGCGCTTTACTTCCTGCGTTTGCAAAATGTCATCGCCGATGTTGTCGAAATGTGCCTTGTTTTAGAAGATTCATGAAGACTCATGTGCTAAGATAGATTAGTCAGTACCTTTAACCCCGTTCATATACCTGCAGTTTAAAGTTATCAGCTGACTGACTCTTCAATCGGACTGACATACCATTCGACATTATGATTCAAGAGGAGTAGTAGTGTATGTACCTTTCACCCCTCATTTGGATGACCTCGGTGGATGACCTCGGAAGTGACGTCATGTCACGTGACCTAGTGCCGCCATGTTTGGGTGTCAAGGTAACCCGCGTGAGCGGCCATGTTGTGACGTCATCTCCATAGTGATACGTGGTGTGAGTGCGCATGCGCAGCGCGTGTTGTTAGGGTGATACGTGTTTCCGTCGTCCATTTTGTATACTGGAGGCCGCGAACTTGGTTTCTATGGTAGCACGTGATTGCTATGTTACCAATGGCTTCTAACAAGACAGGGGTATGTTCGGGGGTGTGTTCCTTTGTGGATTAGAATTCTCCCAGAACCCCTTTTTGGATCCCTATCCCATGACGTTTTTCCCCTATTAAGAATAGCACGTAGTGCTATAGGACAAATTTACCCAGAATTCTCCGCTTCTATCTATATATTCAATAGTTATCGTCTATCTGGCTCTGTTCCTTTGTTCTAGAGTATACTCCAGTAGCGCAGAAGAGCCTATCAACTAGAATAGCTTTGTTACTATATTTAGCAATTTCTAGTCCATTCTTGTTAGTTCTGACCCTTTTCCAAGTACTCTTGTTGTTTCATTTATCTAACTAACCAATCAGATTGCTTGATTTCCCATAATGCAGTTATCTCCCTTGTGTATAACAAAAGCCTATATCCAATGGCAATATCCCCAGGCACCTCAATTTTAGCACCCCTTTTTTGAAAACACCTGTGGCTATGGAATCCCTTTTTTGTCATATGTGCTCATGTGAAAAGGCACAATGTGACACAATATGCCCTATCACATAGGCACATGCTTTATGTGCCGATATGTGCTTATGTGAAAAGGCACAATGTGACACAATATGCCCTATCACATAGGCACATACGGGTATTTGAGGATACCTTTGGCCTGGTATTGTATTATTCGAGGATACCTACTGGAGAATCCCTTTTTTGTCATATGTGCTTATGTGAAAAGGCATAATGTGACACAATATGCCCTATCACATAGGCACATGCTTTATGTGACGATATGTGCTTATGTGAAAAGGCACAATGTGACACATTATGCCCTATCACATAGGCACATACGGGTATTTGAGGATACCTATGGCCTGGTATTGTATTATTTGAGGATACCTACTGGAGAATCCCTTTTTGTCATATGTGCTTATGTGAAAAGGCACAATGTGACACAATATGCCCTATCACATAGGCACATACGGGTATTTGAGGATACCTATGGCCTGGTATTGTATTATTTGAGGATACCTATCGAGGATACCTTTTGGAGAATCCCTTTTTTGTCGCATTGGCTATGTAAAAGCCCTCAATGTGTCTAATGTAGTCTTTCCAACCGCTTCCATCGTGTCGCCAAAGCTCCAAGGCCATTACAGGTCTATGGCCTATCTGTCCTATCATTAGCTTTTACAACAGTCTTGTTCCATTGCGGCCTTGTACCAGTACTATTGGCTTCTGTTATTCTGCCCCATATCTCGTCCATTACTTCCTAGCTATACCTATCTCAGTCTCGACTATAACATTGATCAAGGTTGAATCAGATTTCCCCTGTATACATATAAGGCACTCCGTTATTGAGATTCCTAGCCGACTCCGTAAAATTTGGATTCCGTGTTTTAACATCGTCCACTCGAGGGTATGGAAAGGGATTGATAACAACCAATTCAACAATGACTACAAGACTCTGAACAGATACAACCAGTCACTACAAAACAATAAAGGTACAGAACGAAGATCCAACATAACCAAGATCGAAATAAACATAACAAAGTGAAAGAATGTCAAACTAGTAAGATTGATCGAACTAGTTGGACAGACTTAACAGAACAAAGTGAACAAAGATCCAACACAAACAAGATCGAAGTGAACATAACTGATTTATGAACAGATAGAAGAGAACTGACCCAATGAAGGTATCGAACTGAATTGACCATAACAAATTGAACAAAGTTCTGAACTATAACCCCATATGTAACACAGTGTTAACCCTCTTGAACTGTTTGAATGAACTTTATGTAATTAAAACCCCTTTGAACTGTTTGAATGAACTTTATTTCTGAACTATAACCCTAATGAATGTATATATAATTAACCCCTTGAACTGAATGAACTCTATTTTTTAACCATATCCCAATATTAACACCCTTTGAACTGAATGAATTTTAAACTTAATGAATTTTAACTGAATGAACTACAACCCATTGAACTGAATTCTTCTAACAGGGAAGGGAAATACCCTCGAGTGGACGATGTTTAAACACGGAATCCAAATTTTACGGACTCGGCTAGGAATCTCAATAACGGAGTGCCTTATATGTATACAGGGGACATGTGATTCAACCTTGATCAATGTTATAGTCGAGACTGAGATAGGTATAGCTAGGAAGTAATGGACGAGATATGGGGCAGAATAACAGAAGCCAATAGTACTGGTACAAGGCCGCAATGGAACAAGACTGTTGTAGAAGCTAATGATAGGACAGATAGGCCATAGACCTGTAATGGCCTTGGAGCTTTGGCGACAAGATGGAAGCGGTTGATAGGACTACATTAGACACATTGAGGGTTTTTACATAGCCTAATGCGACAAAAAAAGGGATTCTCCAAAAGGTATCCTCGATAGGTATCCTCAATAGGTATCCTCAAATAATACAATACCAGGCCATAGGTATCCTCAAATACCCGTATGTGCCTACGTGATAGGGCATATTGTGTCACATTGTGCCTTTTCACATAAGCACATATGACAAAAAGGGATTCTCCAGTAGGTATCCTCAAATAATACAATACCAGGCCATAGATATCCTCAAATACCCGTATGTGCCTATGTGATAGGGCATAATGTGTCACATTGTGCCTTTTCACATAAGCACATATCGGCACATAAAGCATGTGCCTATGTGATAGGGCATATTGTGTCACATTGTGCCTTTTCACATAAGCACATATGACAAAAAAGGGATTCTCCAGTAGGTATCCTCGAATAATACAATACCAGGCCAAAGGTATCCTCAAATACCCGTATGTGCCTATGTGATAGGGCATATTGAGTCACATTGTGCCTTTTCACATAAGCACATATCGGCACATAAAGCATGTGCCTATGTGATAGGGCATATTGTGTCACATTGTGCCTTTTCACATAAGCTCATATGACAAAAAAGGGATTCCATAGCCACAGGTGTTTTCAAAAAAGGGGTGCTAAAATTGAGGTGCCTGGGGATATTGCCATTGGATATAGGCTTTTGTTATACACAAGGGAGATAACTGCATTATGGGAAATCAAGCAATCTGATTGGTTAGTTAGATAAATGAAACAACAAGAGTACTTGGAATAGGGTCAGAACTAACAAGAATAGACTAGAAATTGCTAAATATAGTAACAAAGCTGTTCCAGTTGATAGGCTCTTCTACGCTACTGGAGTATACTCTAGAACAAAGGAACAGAGTCAGATAGACGATAACTATTGCATATATAGATAGAAGCGGAGAATTCTGGGTAAATTTGTCCTATAGCACTACGTGCTATTCTTAATAGGGGAAAAACGTCATGGGATAGGGATCCAAAAAGGGGTCCTGGGAGAATTCTAATCCAGAACATTATTCCTGTTAATAGAATGCACCCCCTTGTGCCCCTTAGTACTATAGCACTACGTGCTAAGCCGATAAATTGGGGAAATAAAGTTAATTTCGGTGATTTGGGATAGATTTTGGTGATTTGGAGGGATTGTCGGGTTGTTTGTGGTAATCAGATTTACTCTTCTACAAAGGAACAAACCCCCGAACATACCCCTGTCTTGTTAGAAGCCATTGGTAACATAGCAATCACGTGCTACCATAGAAACCAAGATCGCGGCCTCCAGTATACAAAATGGACGACGGAAACACGTATCACCCTAACAACACGCGCTGCGCATGCGCACTCACACCACGTATCACTATGGAGATGACGTCACAACATGGCCGCTCACGCGGGTTACCTTGACAACCAAACATGGCGGCACTAGGTCACGTGACATGACGTCACATCCAAGGTCATCCAAATGAGGGATGACACTACTACTAAGAGGTCCTTTGCGCAAGATTTTCAAAAAATTCTCAGAACAGAATAAATATTCCATCGTTACCAGAAAAGCGCCTCTAGGGGCTCTGGAAGTATAAAAAGATTTCTCGTGGGCATTTCCCCGAAACTCCAACATACCCTTACGACTCCGCGTCACCCTGAATAAAAAGTCATCTCTAAATAATAATATGGGGTATCCTGGGTCTATCAGTTCGGCTTGGTTACTGGAACAGTTAAGGATTGTGGGTATATATAGCAGAATATTTTAATCACGTTAAGACCTCAGGGTTTGGGTTGGAACAGAGATATCGATTCGTTTCGTAACTTTCATCTGCACCAACAAATATAAAGGTTAGTTTGGCGTGTCTAGAAGTTGTTTTGATGTAACAATATATTATGCTTGTGCGGGGATAATAAATAATCTAATCTATAAATATCAGAGTAATGATAATATGCTATTTCTGGTCACTTGACTGATATGCAATAAATAATGAAAGTGATGTACACAAAAGCTTCAAAAGCGGATCAGCCAACCGGGTAGGTGCCCGGTAACATTTTCCAAAAATACCTATAGCAATTTATCGACTTCATTAGACTGTCTGTCTACTGTCGATGTTTTACCTTGGCTCGTTATATATCGAATTCGACTCTATTTACACGTTACCTAACACGCATATAAGAGGACACTTTCAAAATATTGAAAAAACTAGAAATTTCATTTTCTGTCAATAAAACCTAGCTTATAACCCTTCATTGAAACGAACGCGTGGAGCTCGTTCCAATTGGTCTTCAGTTATTTCTTGAGCCAAAAAGTGCAGAAAAGAATACAATTTTAATAGCGCTTTTTGTGAACAGCGTTGACCGGTTGTGACCGTCACGTCGGGTAAAAGGTTCAATTCAAGAAATGGTGGAAAATATCGTTGCAGACTGCGCTTTCAGGGATAAAATCAACTCTCCCAATCTTGTGTCCCCGAAAGGCATCGTCCTGTACAAAACTGTCTGCAAATGGACAAGTGTCCGTAGTATATACAAAGTATAAATAATAATGAAATAAATGGCTGCAGGATTATATTTAAGATTCTGAGCCGCGAAGCCAGGATTCATTAATAGGGAGTGCCCTAACTGTATTTTTTTCTGAGGGAGGGTGGTGAACATTATTTATTACACGCCTGTTCTATGAAATCCCAATCCACAGCAACACTAAACCGTGCGGAAAATAAAAATCTGTTCCGCACATATGTGCGGAACGGAAATCGTTGACGGACTATTTTTAAATAGAAGCTAAATTTCACTGGAATATTCTACAAATCGTGCAACGCAATTACACTTTGAATCGCTAGCGACAGCTGAAAATCGCCCCCTGAGTTCCAATGTGTTCTATGTGCCAGTAGGCACATAGAACACATTGGAACTCAGGGGACGACATAGTAACACGGGTTCTCTCGCAAATTTGGTTGGCGATAAAATGTGTTGTCTGTGTTAATGAGGTCCGATGGTAAAATGCTGCTACATGTTCCAAAACATAGGTGTAAGACATTTGGAGATAGGTCATTCTCATTTGCTGGCCCTCACTTGTGGAATAATTTACCAGAACACCTAAAAGGACTGTCAAATGTCAACCTTTTCAAGAAAGATCTCAAAACATACCTGTTTCAAAAAGCCTATAAGTGATGTTCTGGACTGTAAGATACTGTATATATTCCGTTTGTTTATTTGCACGAGCTCAGTAACATGTGCAGCGCCTCAGAATATAGTTCTATATCTTCTGAACTATAATTTTGGCGCTATATAAATGTGTATATTATTATTATTATGAAAAATCATGGAATCTCATCTGGAAAAGCCATGATTCTCCAGAATCATAAAGTCTAGTTATTCATAAGTTACTGGTAGAAATAGTCTGGAAAACTTGACACTCTTGTTTTCCGGAGAACTGTATTTGATGTGCAAACTACAGTGGTATTGAGGGGCTATTTGTGGTAGTCATATAATGAACTCTATTTATGAAGCGGTTTAGTCTGTTTAACCACCACTCCACCACCACACCCCCATCCCTTTATTGTCTCTAAATACACATCAGACGGAGGTTGGTTTATTTGCTTATTGGGGTATAACAAAATTTTCAACATCCAGGGTCATTTCTTGTCGAACGGTTTTATGGGTGGAGGAGCATTCCGTAACAACCACCTAGCCGCGGCGAGTAACTGGCATAAGCAAGGTTTAGGCATGGTTGCGGGCAAGTGTCCCATCGACGTACTATCTGCTTTACTATACAGCGTGACCGCACTCACAAAGTGTTCTGTCCAAAGACACTATGCAGATGGCAGATGATCACATTGTCGACCTTTCGATCTGATGTCCAGTGCGCTAATCAATGAGCCACCGCGCTCCCGAGCGCTGAGATTTTTGCTCGTATTTCCTTGCCCTGATAGTCCATAATCCTTTTATCTGTAGATATTATATGTGTTGTTTTTAGTCTGCAGTACGGGTGTTTAACCGCCCACAAAGCGGACAACTATATACCTTTACTTACCAGTAGAAAAAAAACTTATGGACAAAAGAAACAAATTTGTAGTTTTTGACCACCGGGTATAGTCTAATAATGTTGAAGAAGATGATATATACAGATTATCATGATAATGTGCATCTCTTGTGATTTGTATCAGATTCGAGGTGGTGTCGAGAATGGGATCTCAACGAGCCGGCTTTGCCGGCGAGTTGTGATCCCATTCTGGACACCACCGAGAATCTGGTGCAAATCACATGACATTCACATTATCATGATAATTCATTTATCTAACAATTCTGTCACGTAAATAGATTAAATCTTAAATTATTAATAGAGTTTTGGGACATAATTTTGGGCGAGAAAAAGTTTAAAAATACATCCATATTTTATGGAACAATATTGTTGTGCACTTTAACAAACAATGAGTAACGCGGTCACTGCAAATTTTCAAAGCTGCGTTGTAAAATTATTCACTCTCAATATCACTTCCTATGATGATAGATACGCTTGAATTTACAAGTGTGTAATATTTAATTGTGCAATGTCTATTTATTGTGCGGGGGGGGGGGGGGGGGGGGGGGGGGCATTGGCTATTTATAGTTCTGTCACTAATTGGAAAGAATTGTGTTTTGTTTTGTAAGCGATCGGCTGAGTCGATCACTGAAATGCACATAGAATGTATTCATGCGCTTGTTATGACAGCCCACTGCATTCCCGGAAACGAGTCGTCTTTGTGATACGGAATCAGAATGAGCCGTCAAAATGATACAGAATCGGAACACATTATGTGATACGTACCGCTTCTCGTGGTTTTCAAGCGAAAATGTATATGATTGTTAGATAAATCATTAGAGGCGATTGTTGTGAATACTGAAGAGTACTGTGAATATCCGTCAAAAGAGGGGGGGGGGGTGGGAGGGAGGGGGAGGCTGTCAGAAATTGGTCGAAAAAAAACTGTCAAAAATGGAGAAAAAAAAATTGGGGAAAGGGTTGGGTGGGTGGTCTAACATGTCGAAGGTTAAAAATCATCGTATGTTCCTGGATTTCTTTTTTCCGACTCCCCCCTGAGCTCGATGTAATTTTCATTTAGGAAAAGAACAACACAATATTTATGATCCCCGAAAACTTTTCGGGGGACATACTTTAACCACTTTGCCCGTTCTTGCATTTTTCTGTCCGTACGTTGGGTCGTACGTCTTTCCATCCGTTCTCCCGTTCATCCGCTCTAACTTTGTCCGGTTCATAGAAAATTATTCTATGGACCAATTTTGTCCACATTTCACACCGCGGTTGCTTATTACTCAAGGGTGTGCCCTTGACCTTGATGCAAGGCCATAGGCCCAAGATCGAGAGCAGAGATCGTTTGTTTGTTTGTTCATCCATTCTAATTTTGTCCGGTCCGTAAACAATTATTCAGTGGACCGATTTTGTTCATACTCCATACAGTGATTTTATGACTCAAGGGTGTGTCATGACCTTCAGCCAAGTGTATAACTCTACGGTCAAGGTCAGAAACTGTTCGTGTGTTCTAACTTTGTCGGGCCAAGAAAAAAAAAATCATTCAGTGGGCAAATCGTGTTCATACTCCACTTAATGGTTGCTCATGACTGAAATGTGTCATTCATTCTTCACGCCGTACTTCCTCTTGAATCGAGTGTGTCACGACGTTCACCCACAGTTATAACTCCAAGGTCACATATCGTTCACCTCTAGTGGCATACACTAAAACCTAAAAGTATTTATAGGCCTATACACAATCTATTTTAGCTGAAAGTTTGAAAGCTGCACTTGTTTGAGTTTCTCTCCATTGTATTAAAAACAATCACCGTCAAGCCTTACCTTTGGCCTCATTTTTGCAGAGAATCCATCAGTATTGCTGATATTGTCTTGTTGTTAAAGTTTCGAGATGATCACCCAACCCCACCCACACACAAACACACCAATTCCATTTCAGGTCCAAAACCATTGACTATTATATAGGTACTGTGCCTTGCTTTGGACCACGAGAAAACTTGACTTTTTTGTTTTTTCTTTCACTTATTGCATCAAACCGTGATAAAACTGTGAACCACTATTCTACGTTTGCAACATTGCGATTTGTTTTACAGACATGACACCACCCAGGACTTGTCTTGATCGACCAGTCTGATCTAAATGTAAGTTTAAAGCGTCATACCACCCACCATTATTGTACTTCGTCGAAGTTTGTAAACAAAATTCATTTGCATCGATAAGTGTGTCCTTCACGCCGAGAAGAGTTTAAGAATTTAATGAATCTACGTAAGTAATGTACTAATACGGAGCTAACATATGTTTCATTAATACTGTTTGCCAGAACGAATCAATATATTTTACTGCTCGTGTGAATGGGGAAATGCTAATCGAAATATCTGTGCAAAAATGTGTTTATCTGACAGTCTGCACGTATACGTAAATATGTTTGTTGATTATCAGAATTCATTTAGTACAACTGTTATGCGTATTGCCACGTGTGCATATTTTTTATTAACCCGTTGAACACTGATGGTATCGTCCATGTCAGTTCAATAACAGTAATTGAGGGTAGACCAATTAATATTTTCAACGTGCAGCCTCGTGGCTGCACGTTGAAAATATTGATTGGTCTGTCCCACACAATCACTTTGCAACTATCTTACGTTATTTATTTATTTTATTTATTGGTGTTTACGGTCACATATTTATGCACAATGGCCAATCGTGAGCGTGACAATTTTACGGGTGGAGGAAGCCGGAGTACCCGGAGAGTACCACCGACCATCGACGAGCAAGTGTCAGATCTTTAACATTCTAACTCTGTTCAAGGTCCGCTCAAACAGGGTTACAGCGGTTGAAGACATGTGCAACATCGACGTGCAGTACGTCTTAGTACATGGCGTCATCGTACCACCCAGGCAACCGGGATAAAGTGCCTTGCCCATGGACACAACGCGGGTCGTCCTGGACGGGAATCGAACTCGGGACCTCTAGCATAGAAGTCCAACAGTCTACCACTGTGCTCCCATCTATCCTACGTAAAGAAATTATGACGTATCATTCTCCTGGACCGGAAAATCTTCTTCTCTAGTTCAAAGGGTTAAATAGGGAACATTACGCGAGACAGCTGCATTCTTTGTATTTTTTACAAAGTGAAGAAAGTATAAGAAATTAGTGTTATAACGGTTATCTCAGGCCTTTAGATTGGTCTAATTTCGGCCCAACGGCAAATACCGATCCACTGTATAGTTCGCTGGTGAGAGAGAAAGGCGCCGGTATTCATGCCTTCTTGCCATCTCTTCTATATAATTTTCAGGGTTTACAGGAAGCACGGTGGCTCAGTGTTTACGACATTTCTCTTCGGATCGAAAGGTCCATGGCTCGATCCCCACCGGGCTTAAATGCGTTGTGTCCTTGGGCAGAGTACTTAATCCTAAGAGCACAGTGGCGCTGTGTACTGTGACGTACTGCACGTCGATGGTCCACTTGCCTTCAATGTTAACCATGTTTGTGTGGAGTTAGGGAGTTTAACAGTTGTCCGCTGATGCTCGGTGGTTCTCTGTGGGTACAACGTCTTCCTCCACCTCTCAAAAATCTTCCGACATACTGTGGCCCTGGCTGTCGAATATGGCGTTAAACGCCAATTAAAAAAATCATTGTTTATAACCTCTTGTTATAGATCTTCGTAGCTATTATTGTTCTCCTTAACTGGTTGAGTGCTAGAAGCCACTATCAGGGCTTTCAGAAAAATGAGGGGACCAGAGCAAAAGCCGACATTTTCCATGCTCATGTTTCATATTCAGTCAAACGCAAATAGTATTTGGTTTCTATATATTTGTTTTATGACAAATTATTGGAGAGTACCCAATAAAACAAATTTTGAATAACAAATTCAGACCACCGAAAATATTTTATGCCAAAGCATATTAAGCATAACGTTCACCGGCGAACTCTGTGTTTTTTAAAACTGATTTACCTGTTGAATTGTTTGGGCCGACAGGCAGGCCCAAAACGTTTTTGTGTGCATCAAGGAAACTTGGCCAAACTATGTACAGCCGAAACACTGCAAAATTTTTGAACACCGCATAATTTGGGCACAGCGTCTACCGTTTCTATTTTGGAGAATTCAAATGCCTAGTTAAGCGCATAACCGATTCACAAACGGTTACCGACATCAGTGGTCGAGAAAGCTTTAACCAGTCAATCGCAATATCAGCAGCGTAGTCACGTGATGATTGGGGGACACCCCCTCCCTCCACCACCCACCACCACCACACACACTCACTTTTCTTGAAAAATGTCCACCTTTTATATATTCATCAAATCTCTAAACCTGGTTCATGTTCTCTTACTCTGATATTTCTTGGGTCATTTTATGCTGATTATTCCTACACTTTCTGAGTACTCTAGCCTCCCAAAAAAGCCCCAGTGTTCTCCTTTTTCTCCTGGGGAGACCCTTGACCTTTACCTATGGAGAATACATAATCTTAACCCAGCATGAGGTGAAATGAAACGGCCATTGATTCCAGAAAAAACTTTTGTCAGCATCGAGACCAGAGGACACGGAACTCTCCACAATATCGCGTGGATAATATTGCCCCCCCCCCCCCCCCCCCCCCCCCCCCCCCCCCCATGCATACGGCAAAATACCCTGCGCGGGTCTCCCGTAAGCCTTCGTGTATTGCCTTTCTTCTTCAATATTTGAATGAACCTATTCAAAATTGCGGAAATATTTTTCCAGGGAAACAAAATGACCATATGCAAAGAAAACCATAGGTGGGGCACACTAACCTTCCATTTTCAAACTTTTCCCTGAGAAGAGAGTGAAATACCTCCTCTCGTGTTTACCCCAACTCGCTTCTATGCGTGTTGGATCATTCTTCGCATCATGATCCATGACTGAATGTGCCCCCCACCCCTCAAAATAAAACTAAAATCCTGGATTTTTTTGCTGCTGAGTTCTGCGACGTCCCGTGGGGTGTCTGTAATTGGTGAGTACTTTGACAAACTGTTCCATAGAGCGTATATAAAAGAGCGTTGTTGAGTACTTCGGAATATATTTTGCAAATATTGCTCGTAAACCCGACGTTTCGATCTCATAGTGAATGTAAAAATGCCTATGATGTAGGATTTTCAAATTTCTTTCAACTTGGTATTCGGGGTGGTAGATACTAAAAGCTATGCATAAATTCCTATTTATACCCCCACTTTCGAAGAAAATGGGGGTATACTCGATTACATGCGTCCGTCCGGGCCAACTAAACCTGTTTAGGAGCTATTAGTTTTAAGAGGTTAGTCGAAATTAGGGTAGTATTAGGGTTAGGAGAGGGGTGGGGTTAGGGTTAGGGGTAGCCCCAGGGCAGGGCTAAAGGTTGGAGGGGGTTTGGATCCAGTGGGGTGGGGGGTCAGGGGTGGGGTTTTAGTTTTTATAGCCCCTAAACCAAAACATAGCCCCCTAATTCTTTTGGTCCGGCTAGGGTGGGGTTAGGGTCAGGGGTGGGGTTGGGTTGGGTTGGGTTAGGGGTAGCCCCAGAGTAGATCTTAACGTTGGGGTGGGTTAGGTCCCTGGGGGTCGGGGTTAGGGTCAGGGGTGGGGTTTTAGGGTTTAGGGTCAGGTTAGGGTAGGGTTAGGGTTAGGGTGTGGTTTTTGAGTGGATGGGGTGGGGTTAGGATTAAATATAAGTTCTAGGGTGGAGGGGGGGGGGGTCTGGCTAAAATAAGGTGATGGACATATAAAATGTTTCTTTCGAAGCTTGTTCAGTTAGAAATTTTGTCCGTCCGAGCCAAAGTTTGTCTGTTCAGCCTGTATCTCAGAAATCGAATGTTCTATTGCAATGACGTTCGCCATGAACACTGCTTATGGTATAGGCTTTAAAAAAAGGATTCAACGATATTTCTCACATTCTCCTTTTTAGAGTTATCCCTTCTTTTGTCTCAGAAATTGTAGGAAATAGACATTATTTGTCTGTTCCCTGTATCTCAGGTATGGGTTATCGGATTTCAGTGAAATATGGCATGCAGTTTGCCTATGACAAAGGCTTCTGCCTCATTGCATAAAACTTCCAAACACCAAACAATTTACCATACCTTTTGACTTAGAAATTGTTGGAAATTGTTGGAAACTTTCGAAGAAAATGGGAGGGGGAGGGGGGGGTATACTGGTTTGCTTCCGTCCATTGTGCATCCGTCCGTCAGTCCGTACGAGAATATTCATAAATAATATTTGTTGGTCATAGGTATGCCCACTCTAGGTGGTACACCATGTGGGGGTATGCATCGGACGAAAGTCCAGCTCTTGTTGTCATTTTATTATGCCATTTTTCAAATTCTTCCTCCTAAGTGTGTTCCAAAAATGCTCATTGGGTGAAGAAATTGTGTTCTAAGAGTTTTTAAGAGCCTGATTTGGTAAGAACTTTTAAATATCAGTGAATGGAAGTATAGGGTTTCTGGTTGTGTGTTTGTATGATGATTTAGGAGGAGATTGTTAAATTTGGAATTCCTCTCTACCACCAGGCTTACTTGGTTCTGTAAATGGTGGTGTTATTTGGTATTTCACAGAGATTATTGTGAGTTTCTGAAAGCAAAATTTGGCCAAGATGAGAATTTGTTTTCATCAAACGTCTTATTTTTAACAATGTATAGCCTCTGTTGCTCACTGTAACAACAGCATAAATTTACAAAACAATAAAACAGTACTGTCTGGCGCCTGATCTCTCAAGGATCATTTAACTATGAAAGCTAAAAAAAATATATTTCCTTTTGGTGTAACATCAAATATATAAATGCGAATGTCTGTAACTATATCTCTCTCTATCTCTCTGTCTCTCTATCTTTGTTCCGGATGAACTCCTCCGTTTCTCGACCGATCGATCTCAAATTTGGTACACGGGGGTAATTCGTCCCTGCGAGTAACATGGGATGGGTGCCGTGCCCGTGAGGGGTGTGACCTTGACCTCGAAATTGATGACCTTGACCTTTTATTTCGAAAACAGCTGGGCCGATTGGGCTAAAATTTCATATGTGCGGGTATATTGACCCATCGATCATTTTGACTTTATCGAGGTGCCCGTGCGGGGTGACCTTGACCTTGAAATTGGTGATCTTGGCCTTTTATTTCGAAAACGGCTGGGCCGATCGGGCTAAAATTTCATATGTGCGGGTATATTGACCCATCGATCATTTTGACTTTATCGGGGTGCCCGTGCGGGGTGACCTTGACCTTGAAATTGGTGACCTTGACATTCTATTTCGAAAACGGCTCATATATTATCCATCTTCTCCCGTGCAACGCCGGGTAACACCCGCTAGTCTAATATATAAATGCGAATGTCTGTATCTATATATATATATATCTCTATCTATATTTGTTCCGTGTGAACTCCTCCGTTTCTTGACCGATCGATCTCAAATTTTCTACACGGGGGTAATTCATCCCTGCGAGTGACATAGGATGGGTGCCGTGCCCGTGCAGGGTGACCTTGACCTTGAAATTGATGACCTTGACCTTTTATTTCGAAAATGGCTGGGCTGATCGGGCTAAAATTTCATATGTGCGGGTATATTGACCCATCGATCATTTTGACTTTATCGAGGTGCCCGTGCGGGGTAACCTTGACCTTGAAATTGGTGATCCTGGCCTTTTATTTCGAAAACGGCTGGGCCGATCGGGCTAAAATTTCATATGTGCGGGTATATTAACCATCGATCATTTTGACTGTATCGGGGTGCCCGTGCGGGGTGACCTTGACCTTGAAATTGGTGACCTTGACCTTCTATTTCGAAAACGGCTGATATATCCATCTTCTCCCGTGCAACGCCGGGTAACACCCGCTAATCTAATATATAAATGCGAATGTCTGTATCTATATCTCTCTCTATCTATCTTTGTTCCGGGTGAACTCCTCCGTTTCTTGGCCGATCGATCTCAAATTTTCTAACCGGGGGTAATTCATCCCTGCGAGTAACATAGGATGGGTGCCGTGCCCGTGCGGGGTGACCTTGACCTTGAAATTGATGACCTTGAACTTTTATTTCGAAAAAGGCTGGGCCGATCGGGCTAAAATTTCACATGTGCGGGTATATTGACCCATCGATCATTTTGACTTTATCAGGGTGCCCGTGCGGGGTGACCTTGACCTTTTATTTCGAAAAGGGCTGGGCCGATCGGGCTAAAATTTCATATGTGCGGGTATATTGTCCCATCGATCATTTTGACGTTATCGAGGTGTACGTGCGGGGTGTCCTTGACCTTGAAATTGGTGACCTTGACCTTCTATTTTGAAAACGGATGAGCCAATCATATCTGAGGGTATATTGATATAACCATCTTCTCCCGTGCAACGCCGGGTACACCCGCTAGTTACTAAATATTTTCCCTTTCGGCGATCATTATAACGACCATTGTAACGTTTGTCTGAAAAGAAATATGATCGTATCATTTTAATTTGGGCATTCAAATATCTTTGTCAAATATAGCCCTCCGGACAACATTCGCTGTCCTCTAAACCGGTGGTCATGCATCAAATATGAGAGAAAAATTGACTGAGAGGAAACTTCCGCCCACGGGCACATTTTTCGGGGAATTCCCATCAAAAACGCACCAATAGTCATTTGTATTTTTAGGCCCCAAAATTCATCAAATCACCCCTATTTTTCTCTGGAATATTTAGCAATGACGCTAGATGTCAGTACAATGCCCAAAAGGTTTCTTTAAACATTTTTTTTTTTTTTGTTCAGGCTGATTTATTTCAGAGATTGCATCATTTCCGTGCAACTTTTCAAGGCGAGTAACTCTAATTCAAAAAGTTGGTACTGTCAAACCACCTGAGTGATATTAACTGTTACTTTCCCAACATTTTTCACTAGAAACATTGGTTACCACCAGGTCAGTTAGTTCTTTTGTTATCAGTTTGTTATCAGTTCATCTATATGAATAAAGATCTTTAATGAAGGTGTTTTGTTTATAATGATACATCTTGGAGTTTTTGCCATTTTTGCATGTCTGCTCAATAACTTGAAAATGAAATGCACTATGAATCCCCCTTTTTGTGGTGGGTTAGTGACGACTAGAGCCCTTTATTCATTTATTGGTGTTTAACTCTTTATCTAACATGAAAAATAGACGACACTTGCAAAAAAAATTATTGAATAACTAATTTTTCATTTTTTGTCTAAACAATATAGGTCATGACCCCTCGTTGGAACGAGCTCGTTCCAACGAGGGGTCATAACCTATGTTTTTGAGACAAAAAATGAAAAAATAATGAAAATTAATTGGTGATTTTTGAGAATAGCGCTGGCCGGTTTTGGCCGTTACGTTGGGTAAAGGGTTAAGGTCGCATACTTATGCACAGTGGCTAGTTATGACCGTGACAGTTTTGCGGGTGGAGGAAGCCGGAGTAGACGGGGAAAACCACCGAGCATCGACGAGCAACTGTCAGCTCCTCAACATTATAACTCTGTTCAAGCTCCGCTAAAGCAGGGTTACAGCGGTTGAAGACATGCGCCTCATCGACGTGCAGTACGCCTTAGTACTCGGCGTCATCATGCCCCCATATAGGCAACTGTGCTCTCCAATGGATGATATAACTATTTACTCTAAAACTGTCGGATGTATATTATAAGTTATCTCCGCCAACATGTATGAGTAGTAGGTGATGTGGTTTTCGCCCCTATTCGGCAGGACCCCGGTGCAGGACCCAGGAAGTGACGTCATGTCACGTGACCTAGTGCCGCCATGTTGTGTTGTCATGGTAACCCGCGTGAGCGGCCATGTTGTGACGTCATCTCCATAGTGATACGTGATGTGAGTGCGCATGCGCAGCTCGTGTTGTTAGGGTGATACGTGTTTCTGTCGTCCATTTTGTATACAGGAGGTCGCCATCTTGGTTTCTATGGTAGCACGTGATTGCTATGTTACCAATGGCTTCTAACAAGACAGGGGTATGTTCGGGGGTGTGTTCCTTTGTAGATGAGTAAATCTGATTACTACAAACAACCCGAAAACCCCTCCAAATCACCAAAATCCACCCAAAATCACCGAAATTGACTTTATTCGATACGGATTTCCCATGTTATTGGTTTTATTGACTTAGCACGGAGTGCCATAGTACTAAGGGGGTATAAGGGGTGCGTTCGATTGAACAGGAGTAATGTTCTGGCTTTGAATTCGCTCAGATTCCCTTCTTGGATCCCTATCCCATGACGTTGTTCCCATTAAAAGACACGTTCCTTTGGTCATTACCCAGAATTCTCTGCTTCTATCTATATATGCAATACTTTTCGTCTATCTGGCCCGGTTTCTTTGTCCTAGAGTATACTCCAATAGCGTAGAAGAGCCTATTAACTGGAACAGCTTTGCTTATTATTACTATATTTAACTATTCTAGTCTATTCTTGTTAGTTCTGGCCCTATTCCAAGTACTCTTGTTGTTTCATTTATCTAGATCATTTATATAAATTATAACTAACCAATCAGATTGCTTGATTTCCCATAACCTGTATGCAGAGTTATCTCCCTTCTGTACAACAAAAGCCAATATCATTCCCAAAGCCAATATCATTCCCAAAGCCAATAAGCTATCGAGCAGTTACTGATAAGTCATTGCTCGAACGACTCGAAGCTCATCGAGCAAATGAGCCTTAGAGCAATTGCTCGATCGAGTGACTCGGCATATTGCTCGAATGACTCGAAGTCCGTCGAGCAAATGAGCTATCGAGTAATTGCCCGTTCGAGTGACTCCTCGAACGACTCTTCGACTCATTTCAGTATTTGAGGATACCTATGGCCCGGCATTGTATTATTTGAGGATACCTATCGAGGATACCTTTTATAGGATACTTATCTGAGGATACTATTACCTATATCACAAGGCATACCTATCCCAAATATCCCTTATAAGCTAAATAGCAAGAGAGTAATTGCTCCATGAGCAATTGCTCGATCGACTCGAAGCTCATCGAGCAAATGAGCCTAAGAGCAATTGCTCCATGAGCAATTGCTCGAACGACTCGAAGCTCATCGAGCAAATGAGCTATCGAGTAATTGCTCGTTCGAGTGACTCCTCGAACGACTCTTAGACTCATTTCAGAAAAAAGGGGTGCCGAAGGCCATATGTTTTCCAAAAAGGGGTGCCGAAATTGGGGTGCCTTCTGGAGAATCCCTTTTTGTCAAATGAGCTATCGAGTAATTGCTCGATCGAGTGACTCGACATGCTGCTCGAACGACTCGAGTCCCATCGAGCAAATGAGCTAACGAGCAATTGCTCGTTCGAGTGACTCCTCGAACGACTCTTAGACTCATTTCAGAAAAAGGGATTCCATAGCCATAGCCGTTTTCGAAAAAGGGATTCTTAAAAAGGGATTTTGTAAAATGGGATTCCTATTCGAGTCCGCAAAATTTGGATTCCGTGTTTTAACATCGACACTCGAGGGTATTCCCCTTCCCTATTGGAAGTATTCAGTTTAATGGGTTGTATTCTCGAGTTAAAATTCAGATCACCTTCGTTATATTTTCATTAAGTTTAAAATTTATTAAGTTAAACTTTGTTCAGTTCAAAGGTGTTAACATTGGGATATAGTTAGGGGTTATACTTCATTCAGTTCAAGGGTGTTAATACCTTCATTTAGGTTATAGTTAAAAACTTTCTGGACTTCAAAGGGGTTTTAATTACATAAAGTTCATTCAGTTGAAAACTTTGTTCAGTTCAAAGGGTTCATTCAGGTTTGTTCAATTCAAGGGGGTTAACACTGGGTTATATTTAAGGGTTATAGTTTATTCAGTTGAAAACTTTGTTATGGTCAATTCACTTCGATAACTTCATTGGATCTTTGTTCACTTTGTTCTGTTCCCATCCATCTTGATTGTATTGGATCTTTGTTCACTACGACTTCATTCTAAGAGGTGTCTTGTATCTGTTCATAATTCAGATCTGTTCAGTCTGTCCAACCAGTTCGATTAATCCGACTAGTTTGACATTCTTTCACTTTGTTATGTTTACTTCGTTGTTTTGTAGTGACTGGTCGTATCTGTTCAGAGTCTTGTAGTCATTGTTGAATTGGTTGTTATCAATCCCTTTCCATACTCTCGAGTGTCGATGTTAAAACACGGAATCCAAATTTTACGGACTCGAATAGGAATCCCATTTTACAGAATCCCTTTTTAAGAATCCCTTTTTCGAAAACGGCTATGGCTATGGAATACCTTTTTCTGAAATGAGTCTAAGAGTCGTTCGAGGAGTCACTCGAACGAGCAATTGCTCGTTAGCTCATTTGCTCGATGGGATTCGAGTCGTTCGAGCAGCATGTCGAGTCACTCGATCGAGCAATTACTCGATAGCTCATTTGACAAAAAAGGGATTCTCCAGAAGGCACCCCAATTTCGGCACCCCTTTTTGGAAAACATATGGCCTTCGGCACCCCTTTTTTCTGAAATGAGTCTAAGAGTCGTTCGAAGAGTCACTCGAACGAGCAATTACTCGATAGCTCATTTGCTCGATGAGCTTCGAGTCGTTCGAGCAATTGCTCATGGAGCAATTGCTCTTAGGCTCATTTGCTCGATGAGCTTCGAGTCGATCGAGCAATTGCTCATGGAGCAATTACTCTCTTGCTCTTTAGCTTATAAGGGACATTTGGGATAGGTATGCCTTGTGATATAGGTAATAGTATCCTCAGATAAGTATCCTATAAAAGGTATCCTCGATAGGTATCCTTAAATAATACAATGCCGGGCCATAGGTATCCTCAAATACTGAAATGAGTCGAAGAGTCGTTTGAGGAGTCACTCGAACGGACAATTACTCGATAGTTCATTTGCTCGATGGACTTCGAGTCATTCGAGCAATATGCCGAGTCACTCGATCGAGCAATTGCTCTAAGGCTCATTTGCTCGATGAGCTTCGAGTCGTTCGAGCAATGACTTATCAGTAACTGTTCGATAGCTTATTGGCTTTGAGAATGATATTGGCTTTGGGAATGATATTGGCTTTTGTTGTACAGAAGGGAGATAACTCTGCATACAGGTTATGGGAAATCAAGCAATCTGATTGGTTAGTTATAATTTATATAAATGAACTAGATAAATGAAACAACAAGAGTACTTGGAATAGGGTCAGAACTAACAAGAATAGACTAGAATAGTTAAATATAGTAATAATAAGCAATGCTGTTCCAGTTAATAGGCTCTTCTACGCTATTGGAGTATACTCTAGGACAACGAAACCGGGCCAGATAGACGAAAAGTATTGCATATAGAGATAGAAGCAGAGAATTCTGGGTAATGACCAAAGGAACGTGTCTTTTAATGGGAACAACGTCATGGGATAGGGATCCAAAAAAGGAATCTGGGCGAATTCAAAGCCAGAACATTACTCCTGTTCAATCGAACGCACCCCTTATACCCCCTTAGTACTATGGCACTCCGTGCTAAGTCAATAAAACCAAAAACATGGGAAATCCGTATCAAATAAAGTCAGTTTCGGTGATTTTGGGGGGATTTTGGTGATTTGGAGGGGTTTTCGGGTTGTTTGTAGTAATCAGATTTACTCATCTACAAAGAAACACATCCCCGAACATACCCCTGTCTTGTTAGAAGCCATTGGTAACATAGCAATCACGTGCTACCACAGAAACCAAGATGGCGGCCTCCTGTATACAAAATGGACGACGGAAACACGTATCACCCTAACAACACGCGCTGCACATGCGCACTCACATCACGTATCACTATGGAGATGACGTCACAACACGCTCACGCGGGTTACCATGACAACACAACATGGCGGCACTAGGTCACGTGACATGACGTCACTTCCGGGGTCCTGCACCGGGGTCCTGCCGAATAGGGGTGAAAACCACATCACATACTACTTGTATGGTATAAGGAGATTTAATACCTGGATGTCGGTTTTTAAACACCGAGCCGCCGAGGTGTTTAAATGAGACATCCAGGTATTAAATCTCCATATACCATACATGTTGGCGGAGATAACGTTTTTGTCCCGTTTGAAACACAATACAACTTAGTGGAAATAAATTTGTGGTCGCATTTCTCAGCTCCACAATTATTTGGACCAAATTCGTGATAATAATTTTGTTTTTATAATCGCAGAAGACAACAGATAGACCTACATCCCTTGGGTCGTTGAGGACACGAGTAAACAGTATTTTGTTGACATATCGTTCCCTGAGTACACAGAACACATTTGTACTCAGGGGACGAATTATTTGCTCTTATTTTATTTTTATGATTGTATTGTCGGAAATCTGATGATATTTGTGACTATTTTCGGGTTTTTTGGTTCGATTTTTGTAATGAGGCGAGCGGAAGCGAAAAGCTTTCATTGAAACCATTTGCCCCCGATGTTTCCCTGGATGTTGCACGCTCTCGTATACCTTGGATGTTGTGCGCACCCTTTGCCATGGCTATTTGTCCAAGGCATTCTGACCAATCAAAAGACAGAATCTATCGGGATATAGGGACAGCTATATATGATGCAATAAGCTCTACAGATATATATAATGGTTTTACAATTTTAATTTGCTACTAGTGCTTCTTTTGTTTTCCATTAGACATTTTCAGGAGAGAGGGTCTATCAAGGTATGGTATGGAAACTCTAATTGACTTAAATTAATAACGCTCGTTCATATTTTGTGAATATAGTTTTTCTCAACGAGATTTTATTGTGTTGTTTATTATCTCCCGCTAAACGAAGTTTGCTGGTGATGTAGCGATAGGCTCCGGCCGTCAGTCGTTCCGTCCGTCCGTCCGTCCGTCCGTCCGTCCGTCCGTCCGTCCGTCCGTCCGTCCGTCCGTGCTCGTATCTTTGCAACCGATGGCCAGATTTCCATGAAACTTCACATGCATACATCCGTTGATAGTAATTGCGCGTCCAGTGGACCTTGTCCACCCCTTCTTTCAGGAGTTATGCCCCTTTGACTTAGAATTTTTCATGTAAATCAGCATATGACCAAACGTTGTCCCGGGGTTAATTTCACCAATTATCAACGGATTTCAAATATTTTCGGTGTGTGGGCACATGGGATGTTTAAGTGAAATGAGTTCGCATATCAGCTTCGCCAGATTTACAGGAGTTATACCCCTTTGACCTAGAATGTTTCAAGTAAGTCAGCATATCACCAAAAGTTGTCTTGGGGTTAATTTCAACAATTACCAACGGATTTCAAATATTTTCGGTTCGTGGGCTCATGAGATGTTTAAGTGAAACGAATCACATATCAGCTTTGTATGCCCAGGTTTTCCTTGTCTTTTATTTTTATTCAAATCGTCGTATTTTGAAACGTTGTCCAGCTATTTTTTCCAATGTTTACTAACCGATTCAAGTTATTTTTGATGTGTGATCCCACAGAACGAACAATACAATGAAATGAGTTGGCATGCCAGCCTCGAAGTTAGCCACAGTTTACTTTAATTTTTAGCTTAACTTGATAAAGTCAAGATAAGCTATTGCCATCGCGCGTGCGCAAGACTGTGAGTCTGTCAGTCGGTCAGTCTGTTCACATTTTCTTTGCCACAGGCTACATCCCATAGTTCTTGTCCGATCACCACGAAATTTCATATGCTGGTTCGAGGCCATGTCTTCATGAGAAGAAAACCAGAAAAACCTTTAGCAGTCTACAAGTCGTATTTAGGAAGGAATTCCCTTGGTAGGATGACTCTGTATAATATCTAGATGGGAATGTCCTATTTGGGCCGTGTTCGGTCAACCGTGAGAGCCGCACAGGCATGTGACCTAGATTTGTTTCGCACAGTCTACGGGTCATATTTATGAAGCAATTTTATTGTAACTTGGAAGGATAACTTGGTATGATGTCTAGATGAGATTGTCGTATTTTGGTCACGATCGGGCGGCCGTTACCGCCTCTTGGTCACTTGGCCTAGATTCCTTTAACACTGCTTACAGGTTGTTTTTATGAGGGGATTTCATTGTAACTTTGTACGACAACTTTCGCAAAGTCTACGAGTTATATTCATGAAGGGATTCCATTGGTTACTTGGTAGGATGACTCGTTTTGGGATGATTTTACTGTAAATTGGTTACTTTGGTTGGCATACGTTAACTGTTAGGGCCACTTCAACCCAGGTCTTAATTCTTTAGTACAGTCTACACTCAAATTATTCTTATTGAAAACATAGCATACAGGGAACAGAAATTAACATATTCTCAATTACCACAATTCTTGCCTTATTTCACAATCCTTTCATAAACATTTAACATCATCCTTTTCATCAAAAAGTGCACATTCGAGGATATACTGTTGTGTATCGTAGATCGTGGGTAAAAATTGCAGTGCAGAAAATGGTAGTGACCACAAGCGCTCTTCGTATTACCAGAATTTAATACATTCAGTGAGCTTCACACACCGTGAATATCACCGCAGATTTCCACCTCGGAGCGGTCGAAACACTCGCAGTGCATCACCTCAGCTTTCACAATGAGACCAACGGGAGGTCAACGGCCCCAATGTAACAGGTAGACAGAGTAATACGTGGCCGAGGCTCGATCCGTTGACCTCTAGCACATAAAACTAAGAGATCCGGACCCACCAGGTTGGTTGGTAAATGACCCTTATACTTCGACCGCTACACAAAATATACTTTTCTTTCTGATTGGCATCACAAAGAATTCAAGATTTATCTCTCCCGAGATATAAAATGGGGAAAATTCAGGTAGCAGAAGCAAGCCAATAACCGACTAGGGGTGAAATTCTGGAAAACGAATACAAAGTATTCGCCTTATTGTGTCACTTTTGAAAGTACGTCTGGGACGTGGTTAAAGGGTCTTGGTTCTTGTCCCTTCTGAATTTCCAACTGCTTCCCCTTCCAGGCAAGCGATTATCCAACATCTGAGAAAACCATTCTCCACACCCTTGAGTGACTATTTGCTGCTACCCGTGAACTTCTTACTCAAGAAATCCAAATGCACCCTCTCCCCTTGTGTTTGACGTATTTGATCAAGGCGTTGGGTTCTAGAGTTAGAAATCGCCTCTTGAGTACAACAAGGCGTCATCTGCAATTCTGTAGCATTACATACATATAGCGCATTGTTACACACAAAAGACGAACATTGACGCCAGTTGGAAAATCCTTGAAGTTCCCAACTATTGGTGGTTCAAGGGCTTAACCCTTTGAAACCTAATGGTATTTACCATGCCAGTTCAAAGACATCCATTGGGAGATCCCATATTCATATTTTGGTGGTAGATCAATTAAGATTTTCAGCGTGCAGCCTTAGGGCTGCACGTTGAAAATATTTATTTGTCTACTCCTACAAATTCACTGAGCAACCATTTACTTGAAGTTATTGGCACACATTGTGAACCAGCCCCGGAAAAGCGATCTTACGGGTCCAAAAGGTTAAATTTCTAACTATTGAACATTTTGGCTGTGATTGTGGATGACTGAGTCATTCTCTACCCCCACCACCCCAGCGCCACATCCCTGTGATACATAAATATAGTGTTGAGAAATCCCATAATCTGACTTCTGAACAGCAGGAATTGGGTTAATCATCTGAAGCTTGCGGAGGAGTTAGGAAAACTCTTTAAAAGGGTGTTTATTGGAAGAACATTTTTGAAGGAGTATTTACTCTGGATGTAACGAGGAGTACATACAATCCAAACAAAAGGTTGAGACACGAAGAGGGGTTCTCTCACCCGAAGGTATAACAAGGACACGTAGTGCTGCCGTGTTGTAAGAAATAAATGAGAAGTTTGTGTGGTTACCTGTTTACTCGTCCCATTGCTTGAGGACTAATGAGTTCAAAGTGAACGAGAACATGAAGATGCTTCATCACTTCGTGAATAAAATTCGGGTTGTTTTGAAATTAGTTTTAAAACTACTGTCTTGTTAATGTGGGGAAAGATTTCCTCAGAATGGTACGAAACGGTATGCAAGTCCAACTGCGCCCTAGTTGAGTTGAAACCGAACAATGATTCGTCCTGGGAAAATCCTATTTTGAGTAGAACAATGCGTCATCTGCAAGACTTTAGCATTGCAGATGGCCTCTTTTTCTTCTCAGCGGGCGAAATGTAAACTATTTATACACAGGTGTGATCTCAAATTGCCTCTGGCCCTTGGAAACATGATTACTGCAACAGTGCTTTTTGGTTTTAATGGACAAAATACAATTAGTGTTTTTTTTTTTTTTTAGTTTTTAAGCTTTGGTTTATTTCGTCCGTTACTACAGTTGTGACTTGTCCTTAAAATTCACGATCAAATTATTCATCTCCAATGCATATTAAAGTGGTAGCGTGCTGAATTATTCTTGGTTGTCAATATTTGTTTACATTTTCTTACCGAGTTATAATTTATGAGAGTGTTCTGACAGGGTAAATCCACACAAACCATGTACAGTGCGTGGAGAGTGTATTGTCACTAAATCACCCGCAGAGTGGAGATTCAACCCAAGCAATAATTATAAATTTGTTGCAAAGCATAACCAGCACAAGCAAAGTTTCAGCAAATGGACCTCCGGGTCCATTGGCTGAAATATTGCTTGTGTTTTTTGTTGATAAATTTGAAAGTTATAGCTTGGGTGATAACTCCACTCTGCGGGTGATTTAGTTAGAATCCACTCTCCACGTACTGTAGTTTTAGTTCGAAGATAATACGAAACACATCCTCAGGATATGAAACCTTTAAGTTGTGACACTTGCCCGAATATGGGCTTCCAGCCCTCTAGAAGATAATGAATATTTTTTTTTCATTCTTTGGCATGCCTGGTCCGATCAGTCCTTTCACCAGAAGCTTACATGTCATAGTTTTAACCCTTTACCCAACGTAACGGCGAAAACCGGCCGGCGCTATTCACAAAAATCGCCATTTAATTTTCATTTTTTGTCTCAAAAACATAGGTTATGGCCCCTCTTTAGAACCGAAAAAAATTAGTTATTCAAGAATTTTGATTGCATGTGTCGTCTGCTTTTCATGTTAGGTAAAGGGTTGAAGCACATATCGTTTGAATATAACTATTTCTGACCATTGATCCACATCCCCTTGACAGTGGCGTAGATAAAGGGGGCGGGGGCGGAGCCCCTCCCCCCCCCCACCAGAAGTTTTGTCGGAAATTTTTGGGGACCATTTTTAGGCGAATTTATGCCTAATAACATTAAAATGCTGGCTTTGGGGATAAAAACATGCCATTTTGGGTAAAAAAGACCAATTTTCAGTACATTTGCAGTAAACAACAGATTCTTTCTGTTTATTTGGGTTTTTGTTGTTGTTACACTGTCGGAAAATTTTCGGTCTGTCGGAAAAGTTTGGGCTTGCCCCTCCGCCAGCGAAAAGCTATCTACGCCACAGCCCCTTGACGCATTGTATCTTAATTGCTCTTTTGTTGCATCGCCAGTCGTGTTAGCTTTGTGTTCTAGTACCAGCGTGGTTAACCCGTTCAACACGAAACGTCACTTTTCCGATCCAGGATCGTGATACGTCCTGTATTCATAAAGTAGATAGTTACTCAGTGAATTTGTGTGGTAGACAAATTATGATTTTCAGCATGTACCCTGCAAAAAATATAGGTTCTCTTCAGAACCCAAACTGGTTCAAATCTTGTCCCTGAGATTGAACCAGTTCTGTTTAAACAGTATTTATTTCAAATCAAATAAATTTACCAAGATTAGCATTCAACTTTAACAGAATGTTACATGAACTGAAGGAGATTCAGCAGTAAACTTGGAGCTTATTCAACACAGTCGCCAAACATTTTGAAACAAAGGAGATATGAACAGTTGGCATATCGAACCAGTTTTGGTTCTGTACAGAACCAAAACTGGTTCGATATGCCAATTGTTCATATCTCCCTTGCTTAATAATGATTTGAGACAACCTCGTATAAACTCTAAACTTACGGCTGAAACCCCCTCAATTTATGTTTAATTCTGTTAATATTTAATATTAATCTTTATAAATTTATTTGATTTGAAATAAATACTGTTTAAACAGAAGTGGTTCCATCTCAGGGGCAAGATTAGAACCAGTTTTGGTTCTAAAGAGAACCTATATTTTTTGCAGTGTAGCCTTAGGACTGCACATTGAAAATATTGATTGGTCTTCCCCCAAATAGAAAATATAGACTCTACCAGACAATGGCTCTGAACTGGCGTGGAATATACCATAAAGGGATCACAGGGTTAAAAAGTTCACCGGAAATAAATTCGCAGAAAAAAGTAGCAGGTAAAAGTCATCATTCGACTCTAATGTCTTTTTCAGCAAAAACTAAAACATTTTCTTCTTTTGTTTCCAAAGCACAATTCATTACCCCTTTTTGGAACGAACATGATGAGCTTGTTCGGATAAGTAAGTTATAAGCTATTTTTTAGAATCATACATAGAAGAAAAAAATGACTGACAAATTTGTCTACTGTGTTTTGTATAATAAACGTTTTATTTTAATTTTGATTTGATAAATTACATGATTTGACCAATGTAAGGTGTTTAAACACTACGCAGTCTAAAAATTTGTGTAAAAGTGTAGCCGAATTCGATAGTTGTTTATGACATTTCTTTCCTGTGCCGCTTTGCTGTGGAAACTTTTTGAACTTTTTAACCCTTTACCCAACGCAGACGATATCAAAATTTATTATTTTAAATAACATTTTTAAAAAAATTTTCAAAAAATTTCAACAAAACCATATCATGTGACCCCTCATTGGAACGAGCTCAAAGAGCTCGTTCCAATGAGGGGTCACATGATATGGTTTTGTTGAAATATTTTGAAAAATTTAATTTTTTCAACTGTTCAGTTTGCATATTACGCGGACGGATGCGGGCGATTCGTTAGGTAAAGGGTTAACGCAATATTTTTCTTTGGACTTTTTTCTTCAATCGTTCTAGCCATCTTAACTGCCATCATAACCATCTAGTTTTGATCGGCATGTCCCTCCGTAAGTTCACCATTACGGTATCCTGTCACGAATCAAAATTATGAAAATCCGTCTCAAGATTCACACACTTAAGATTCACCCGAGTCCTTGGAAGTATCAAAATTGCTTGCATTTTAAACTTCTAGGCTCTTAAAAGTGGATGGAAATCAGACTTTTATGAAAATATATTTGGAAACACGTCCATGTAATTGCTTGGTTCGTATTGCTAAAAAAATGTACTTATCGACAGTAGCATTAGTTACGTCAAATTTATAATAGTTGGAATTGGAAAAGTTGAAATTTTCCCAATTAGTCTAGATTATGGCCAGAATATGGAGTTTTTAAACTTAAAAGTGGTGAAAGTCCCCCAAATATTGATTGAAAAGTATTAAAAATCGCCACCAAATATTTATTTGGAGTTGGAATTTGTGAGTATCGAGATCCCCTATAGTTGGACAGTTTACAGCCAAGGGCTGTATACAAATGGAATTCTGCATCCTAAAACCTGTAGTTGGAAAAAATTGACTCCGGGGGGGGGGGGGGTGGGGTGGGGGGTGCTAATTGAATTTCCCAATTGGAAATTATATGGTGATAGTCGGAATTTTGACTACCCGTGTGGTGGGAAGGGGGGGGGGGGGGGGGTACTACAACTGGAAATGTAACGATGGTCATAAAGGATTGTTAACAAAAATATGCCTACAGACTTCACATATTATTAAACTAATTCCATGCAAACGCACAGGACGATGCTTGAAATTTCCCTAGAAAAGTTCTTGGTGCTCCTCTATGTTCTCTCTCAGCGCCCTTATTCTCCGAATACTCTAAAAGTTCAAGGACATCACTTTTTAGCAGATTAAAGGGTAGATAACCTTTGAACGCCACGCTGAAGGACGAAGATTCTGCCCATGCGCCTTTACATGGAGAGTGAGATGAGAAATTGGGAATAATGAAGCTCATTCCGGGAGAATAGATGGTATCCTATGGCATAATACGCTGTAAGTAAGGGCCTCGGAGGATATTTAGCGCGGTATGAAAGAGGACTTAAGAGGTCCCGTAAAATGTGTCTGTTAAAAGTGACTTCTTGCTTTATTGGGTTGGTTCAATGATGGGATTCAAATTTTGTGACCCCCCTCAACCCTACCCTGGTGAAGTCATTTCTAAGGTTCCGCTCCACAGTTTTCCAGGCATTTCCAAATATGACATGCCATACACTCTATTCAAATGCAAATATTCTGTAGCTTAGTTAGCTAACTCATAACATGTATTACATTTCCAAAATCCACAAAAACATATAATACTATCTGACTAAGTAGAAATAAACAATCTGAATGTGGGTGGAATAATTTATTGTCAAAGGCCCGACTTCAACCTGAAAAATTGCATGAAAAAATGCCGAAACCAGTCATTTTCAGCCACCTAGCAGCCTCAAAAGCAGAATTTTCTCACCAACCGCACCTACCCACCCCTGGAACAGAGCATCTCCTGTTTCTAAAATGCAAAAAAAAATTTATATGTTTCCGTCTCATTTTTTAGTTACCTGTCTGTAAAAATTACATTTTAAAAAATAGCCAATTTTTCGAAGCCACTGTTTCCCATAATTCATCTGGTAATTTACCCCTATGTATCAGAATCCAACTTTGGGGCCAAAACTTCAAATTCTCTTGTGCAACAAAAAGCCTAATGTAATCATATATCTGACACTAAAAATATATCTCAATTTTATGTGGCCTTAGTTTCAACATATGCCCTATATTTAGATTTTCACCCCAGTGCAATAGTGCGTAACTTTGGAGCGGAACCTTAAAGAGAAAACAAGAGTGATCTCCCCTTGGATTTCACTCAGGCAAAAGAATCTGGAATCTATCCTGGGTTGAATGAACAAAAAACACAAGTCTCTATTTTCAACCAGTAAAAAGATACAGCATGGCCTTTCTGACTGCCGAATAGCTTTTGCAGCCAGTTTTCGCTTGATTTTCACAACCACACCACACCACACCACCTCAGCCCTCACATTTCTCTGAGCCACTTCAGAGAGCATTTTTTGTTATTACCACCAGCCACATTGACTAACCAGGTCCTGCCAATAGCACTGTTAAATACAATCAAAATGTAAAACAATAAGCAGTGATAACCATAGCTTTGGGGGGTGGGGGTGTTGCTCTCTAGATATGAAAGCGTTTAACAGCTTGACGGACGGATGACACACAGGCATGACACCAATGACCAAACTGAAAAAGTAGACACCATGACTGCAAACCTCTGGTCAACAATAACAACCAGGCTGTCCATAACTGCATATATTTGCCATGAATACAAGGCTCGGTGTTTAGGAAAGGCAGTGCTCTACCTTAATGTTTTCGAAATCTTGACGAAAATTCAAAACAAGTGCGAAATTAGGCTACATCAATATATTTCTCCAAATTTCCACTTATTTCCATCCAGTTGTGCTGAGATATCACTTGATGAATGTTAACTACAATTAACAGTTGCACACAAACCAGAAATAAAGAAAAGTTTTTTTGAAAAATGGTGTATTTTTAACTCAAACACAAATAAGGAACTTCCTGGTTCAAGAATTGACACCGACGGCAGAATGCTCTTTAAGGTTCCGCTCCACAGTTTTCCAGGCATTTCCAAATATGACATGCCATACACTCTCTTCAAATGCAAATATTCTGTAGCTTAGTTATCTAACTCATAACATGTATTACATTTCCAAAATCCACAAAAAACATATAATACTATCTGACTAAGTAGAAATAAACAATCTGAATGTGGGTGGAATAATTTATTGTCAAAGGCCAGACTTCAACCTGAAAAATTGCATGAAAAAATGCCCAAACCAGTCATTTTCAGCCACCTAGCAGCCTCAAAAGCAGAATTTTCCCACCAACCCCACCTACCCACCCCTGGAACAGAGCATCCCCTGTTTCTAAAATGCAAAAAATGTTTCCGTCTCATTTTTTAGTTACCTGTCTGGTAACAAACCCGTGTAAAAATTACAATTTAAAAAATAGCCAATTTTTCGAAGCCACTGTTTCCCATAATTCATCTGGTAATTTACCCCTATGTATCAGAATCCAACTTTGGGACCAAAACTTCAAATTCTCTTGTCCAACAAAAGCCTAATGTAATCATATATCTGACACTAAAAATATATCTTAATTTTATATGGCCTTAGTTTCAACATGTGCCCTATATTTAGAATTTCACCCCTGTGCAATAGTGCGAAACTGTGGAGCGGAACCTAAAGCTTACCATCCCGTACGCCTATCTACCCAATGCCTGTCTTCCCTAACAGTGAAACTATTTTCATGATTTTGAGAGTGATTTTTGACACGTTCAACGTGATCTGATATGGTTGTCAGTGAAATCTGTTTAAAATTGGTTTTCAAAACATGGTAATTATCACATTGCAATAGTCACATACAGTTAAAACTAGAAATCCTGTCATGAACTGTGCGGTTATCTAGGCTTAATTGCGCGTAGGAATCGTGCGCAATTGCCTTATCGAATGGCATCCAACGCACGGCAGGTTCTCCTGGTTACTCATAGCAAACACAGGCAATGTTTCTGCCAGTGGACCTCCGGGTTACTTGTCTTCAACCAATGCTAACCCTGCATGTGTGGAGTTAGTATGTTGGGGAGCTGACAGTTGCTCGCCGTTGCTCGGTGGTTCTCTCCGGGTACTCCGGCTTTCTCCACCCGTAAAACTGTCACGGTCATGATTAGCCATTGTGCATAAATATGTGACCTTAAACACCAATAAATAAATAATATCTGTATCAACTTGGTTTAAGCTTCTCACCTGCCAGAAATGCACAAAGAAACGAATGAATATTCTACCACTACTCTTTGAGTGTCCATGTCTTTTTCGAGATAGCCTGATTACAAATTACATTGTGCAGGTCACCTCCCAGTGTCTAAAAACCAGCAGGAGGGTGTAGTACATGCTTGATGTACAGTGAAAGCCACCCTTGGGCCTTTGAAAGTGTCATAAATGAACTCAGCATCACCCTTACATTCATTCTAAGATCGCGACAATAAGTTCATTGTTGTATGAGGTAGGTATTCTTCAGTCCGATGGGGTAAAAAAATTGAATAGGCCCGAGGGTGTCGTGGGGTAGGAAATTTTGAACCTCATAATCTGCTGATAATATGACCCAAAACCCATTCAATTAAACACAGAAAATCGATTTAGCATACAAATCCCATGGGATTACATTTCATGCTGCTTTAATTTAAATTTCCATCATTATGTTACATCGCATCGTTTCAACGCCAAAATCCACGAATCTTACGGTGGGGACGTGACAATCGTTTTTTAACGGCTGTCCTTAAGAAAGGACTTCATAAGGTTCATATGAGTACGGTGGTCTTCCATCGCTAGATTTGATGACCTTCTGCCGAGAAACTAAAAATGATTCATCGTGGAATCTAAATTTGCATTGTAAAGTATTAACCATCGGTCATTGAACGTATTCAAGGATTTTCTGCTAGACATTTTTTCAATTCGTTATTCTAATGACATTGTGAAAAAATAATAGTTTTTCTTTTCGAGTATCTTGAAAAATGCTGAAATCCTCGAGTCTTGGAAGTATTCTGAAGGAGAATCTTCTATTCGGTGGCCCTATTATATTCAAACGTAACGATCGTTTGCCAAATTTGTGCAGACTCGTTGGAAGGGTTACTGGAGTAGCACTGGATGGGACCCTGTTATTGTCATTAACACACCGAGCAAATTGTGGTGTGATGTATTATTGTAAACAAAGTCAGTGATTATAACAAATGCTGGACTTGTGAACCAGGAAATGAAATTATTCTACAGCACTGAGCCAAGGTTATAAAATGTGGTTCGACAAAACCATGACCATTCATACTTTTGATTGACATATAGTCAGTCTGTGTGAAACACCCAAACTACTGTTTTTGTACAGTTTCTTTTCTCTCTTCTTTCTTCTTCTTGTGTTCTGATCGTTTCCTTGTCAACACCTTAAGTCGAGTACGAATCTTCCTATCTTGCTGCTTTAGCATACTGATAGACAGTCACAAGTACTCAGCCACCTATGTTTTTCAGGCTTCTGTGGCATCGGGTATCCCTACGGGGTGTTTTGAAATATATCAGTCATGATGTAATCTATAGACCTTGGATCCACACCAAAGAGTCGAAACTGAGCGGATGTTCAAAATGTGGGTCAAGGTCTATGTGGTCACCCAGGGGCCATTGAGAGCTTTTTTCCGAATTGCTGGAAATCGTATTTTATACCCCCCCCCCCCCCCCCCCTCACACACACACACCAATAATACATCACCAAAGTTCATAAATTTATATCTACACTCATAAAAACTTCTCAAGCATGGTATGACCCATTGACCTGGGGCCAACACCAAATGAGTCGAAACTCAATGTAGGTTCACAATATAGGTCAAGGCCACTGAGGTCGGCGAGGGGTCATTGAGTAAATTTTTCAGAATTGCTGAAATCGCATTTTATGACATCCTAATGCATTTTAACTCATAACCCGCTGAGTGTTTTCAAGATATTTTTCATCAAATCTAGATTTGATGAAAAATTCAACTAGATATAACTGAAGAAATTATTGGTGAAAAAATTCATGCCATTTACAGGGGGAAAATCTGATTGAATGTGTTAAAATTATACTTATTTCGGTGGAAAGGGAAATCTTGTCCTGGGCAGGAATATCCGCCAGCAGCATGTAGGGAGTTGATGTGCATACATGTATTTCTATACCTAGAAATGTGAGTGAAGTCAAATATTTTGACAGCGGGTCACGTCCATATGCTGTCACCACCTTTTATCCGCGTGGGAGGCATGACACGGGGTTGTTTAGCCTCGCCATTCAAAATGTTGGGGGACGAGCCAACAAGGCCAAACTTGGCTCGCAGAGCTGAGTTGGGACCGAACTATGATTTTCGTCCCTGCCAAGTAAACTCGAAATAGGTTCGTTCTTCGTTAGGTGTGATTCCTAATCACTTCTTCTGGCTGCGTAAAAGGAAAGGATGATTAAAGTAATAACGATCCTTTTATTTACATTTAAAACTGATTTCAATATTTAACACATTTAACAATTTGATCAACATGGGCAGAAGATTTATCCCATGGGTTCAGTAGTTTCTGATCAATTTCAGTTTAACTATAGCCATGTACTATAGTATACTTTGAAAAAGTCACTGTCGCGGGCTCGCAACAGGAGCTTCTTAACTTTCATGTATGTGCGTGTCTGCAGCCCTGACTGTCGGGGATCCCCACTAGCAATGTTAATTGCCTCTTGTCAACATAGTTCTGAATTGGATTCGGGTCATCCACTCCGCCGTACAGATTAGCAAGTCTACATCACATACCTTATACATGTGTCCTTTGAGAGAACTCTCCTCGAATGTCCCTGTCCTTTTGGAATTCTCACAATTCTTGACGACAGAACTCACAACTTCAAAATGCGCTTCCCTGCTTGCGCGAATTGTCACTGATTGACTTCGAGTCGATATTCACAACACTCTGACAGGAAAAACAGGCTACTAATCTATCTGTGCGTTCCTAAGGGTTAATACCACAATACAATAGCCTATACTTAAAGACAGATGCGAGTCGATCCTCGCTAATGACATCTAAACTAAGGCTTTACTTTGGTTCGTTCCCCGTGGGAACCCCGGGAAGTAAGCAGCACTTGTTTACTGTGGTAAACCAGTTCCGCTTTACTAGTAAAATAGGACCCAGTCACCAATGCTTGGGGTGAAAGTCCTCTAAAATGGGCAACATGTTGATCAACGATTGACTAAACTTGACTTCATCTCCATGTTGAGTCACGATTAGCCATGGTGCATAAATATGTGACGTTAACCACCAACAAACAAACAAACAAACTTTGGTTCGTAATATGTTCTATAAATTCGGGCCTGTAGCCCTCCTACGTCCACCTAATCTGAGAATAGCGGCGTACAACGGAGCTTCGCGGGTGCCCAGCAACCCCACTCGCACGAGACCCTATTATGGCGACTTTCAAACGGCCGAAACCCAAGTCTCTCTGAACTAGTTAGTTCTCCAAACTTTATACCATTATGAATTTTTTTCAGAATTAAAGGAAGTCTCATTTCAGGACCCCAAAGCATTCCCTAAGTTCATACATGTATTTCTACACTCAAAATAAGTAAGCGAGACGTATTTCATCACCCAAATAAATGTCGGCAGGAGTCATTGTGTGCATTTTCCTGGATATTGCATTTTCTGCACCCCCCCCCCCCCCCCACCCCCTGCTTTCTCGAAGTTCATATATATATTTCTGCACTAAAAAAATTGGGAGGGTTCCAAACATTTTGAAAGTGAGTTGCACACAACTTGCGCTTTCTTCCGAGACTGGTTTTGATACTTGGACATGTCGCACATGTGGTCGGTCATACAAATGAAGGTATGTGGTACCCGATTCCGGCGGTTGGGGGCCCAGCTTTTCGAATGTGATCTACAGTTACTGTACGTTCATGTTAAGTAAATAAGAGGTTGGGTTGTTACCAATACATGTATATTTTATTTACAAGTACATTTCAAAGAAGTCTTGAGTTTTTTTAACTAGATTCCCGGCCAACTAATTAATATTCCAACTACATAAACAACGAAAGCTTGCTTTGATGATGTAGCTGGAATATTTAATTAGTCGGGACTTGAGCCATCACAGTCGGGTAAAATCAGGTTTACATATGTCATCTTCGCAATTCCCATGGTCATTATTTATAATCATTTTATTGGAATAAAAACATTAGATCGCTGTGGGTAGAAAAAGATAGTAATGTTACATTCCCAGATGTGACAGAGATGTAATACCCACTGAGCTGGAAGTATGCATGACTTGGAAGAATTTTCGGTGACAATACGGAGAAGGTTGCTCATATTCACGAATACCGACAGTGGGGCTAGTAAATATGGAAGTGTATTTTGGACACGGAGAAAAAAAAGTTCTAATCTGCCCGGGCAGATTAAATAATGCCCGCGGGCAGATTTAAATAGTGAATCCGAACATGGACTACTGGGTATCGGGTCGCATATCCCTAGGTAATTTCAACCAGAGTGGATTTGCCCAACACGATTCGTCACTAAGTCGTTCGTTTACAGTCTCTGTGAAATTAAAACAGTGACTCTGGATACGGACTGTTCGGTATCATGTGGATTGTACCTGAGTAGCTTTGCCCAACTCGAACATCACCTTGTCAATTCACCCCTGTCCTGTGTACTCATTAGCAAATAAACCGTGAACTATTTGTGTATTTTACCCAATCAGTCGTTTGCAAACATCATTGAGCCTCCCCAAATTTTCTTCCGTTTTGTAGTACTGAAACGGTTAACCGATTAATCGATTAATCAATGATCAACATCTTGATAGATCCAAAAAGTAATTGATCGATTAACCGTTATTTTTGAACAACTGTATTGTATGAGTTAACAAAGGAACAAACTTGCTCCAAAACAGACAAACATTGTCACACTGACTCACATCAATTATATGACACAGAGTAAAGCATGCAAGTTACTTGCTGACATACTTGTTTACTTGCATGATCATCATACTGTATCAGTGGCTGAAAATGGTCATTCTTAACCCTTTATCCATTGTGGATAACAGACGATACTTGCAAAGTAAATTCATGAATTACTCAAATTTTTCAATTTTTGTCTCAACAACAGAGCTTATGACCCCTCATTGGAACGAGCTCAACGAGCTCGTTCCAATGATGGGTCATAAGCTATGTTTTTGAGGCAAAAATTGAAAACAATAAATTTGAATGGAGATTTTTGAAAATAGGCTTAGTCGGTTTTGTTTGTTACGTTGAGTAAAGGGTTCATGCTGTAAATCATCAACGGTATGGCAATTATTCAGATATCTATTTGGACAAGTGATTAATCGGTTAACCAAGGTTAATCCACGTGATTAATCGATCAAGAACACCCCTTAACCGTTTCAGCTCTACCGTTTTGCATACGAAAAATAGACAAAATTCAGTGCAACGATTTTATTTTCCTCTTTTAGATATGTGAACATAAATATGCTCTAACAATATCACATTATGTAAGATAGAAACGAGTTTTAAATTTAACTTTATACCTAGCAGACTATGCTCGGATTCACGAGTTTAAGCTGCCCGTGGGCATTATTTAACCCTTTGAACTCTAATGGTATCTTCCACGCCAGTTCAATGGCAGCAATTAGAAGAGTCCATATTCATTATTTGGGGTAGACCAATCAATATTTTCAACGTGCAGCCTCGGGGCTGCACGTTGAAAATATTGATTGGTCTACCCCACACATTTATTGAACAGCCATCCTATATAATGACGTTATGACGTATCATGTTCCTGACCGGAAAAGCGACCGCTAGGGTCCAAAGGTTAATTTAAAAATATGTCCGAGCGGATTTGAATTGTTTCACCATATCCTACATACACTTACGTAGTTACCAAATGAATTGGGGGATATTCATCAATTTCATGGCTGTTACTGACAATTTTTTTTATCATTTTTTTAAAGGGGGGGGGGGGGGGGGGGTAGGACGTTGGTGCCCGATGGCTCGGTAATATCGCCAACTATTTGGAAGATGCCTAATTGCTTTTATCAAAGACTTCTATGCTACAAATATATTTTCAATGGATAAAATACTGTTTTTTAAACATACAGCAATCACTCACCAGTTAGGTGGAGGCGCCCGTCCATCTGGGTTCTTTCAACAGGCCATGATCATAAAAATCATTTGTTATCAGTTACTCTCTCCCCGGATGTGGAATTCTACCGATATAGTGTGCCATGCATTTGTTGCACTTTTTAATCTATTTATAGTTTTGTCGGACAAGCAACATATTTTGTCCAATTGAGTATTCCAAAGCGTGTGTATATTTTCGTCGGGCAAGCAAGGACATCTGCCCAACTTGGTTTTTCATAATATCTTGCTCAACCTCGGCCTGACGAAACCCATGATCTGAAGATTTGGGAGTTACACGCCCCAATCCCAGAATTTACCCCCTGATCAATTTCATCAGAGTACTCACGTGTGAAGAAGAATGTATAATTGTTCTTTGAGAAGGCTAAAGAAGTTTTGTTGGAATGAAATTAAGATCTGTTGTTCAAATTCAGGGCGACACATTTGGCAAAGTAAATTATTTCTATTTTAACTTCGCCACCCGGATATAAAATACACTGGCCACAGAATGAATCGTAGAAATGATTTTAGGTCCTCTCTTTTCATAAACATTGGTAATTTAAGAAAACTTTTCAAACTATCAAACCGAAGAAGGTAAAAATGAGTCATTATGACACCCCCATTTTCCATCAGGAACCATTCGATGCATTTATTGAAGTTATGTGTCCTCGTGTTGATTCCCGGCATCATTTGTACATGTGTACAGAAGTGATGTTTGATGTTTGTTTTGTCGGGTCAAACCAACGAGTACAAGTTTATAGTTATTTTGATTCAAAGTCGCCCTCAACACCGAACTCTCACTCAATCAGTCAAAATCTAAAAGAAAACCGTCTATCGCCTTTTGTTAGATTCAATCGGGTGGAATATTTCAGTTAGTTGGAAATGCGTGCAACAGAATTATTCATCCGATGACATCTAAAAATACCATAAACATTCATTTTCTTTAAATCATTACAGGAAATTCTTCTCAAATGAGACTTGATTTGACAAACTCTTCGTTGACTTTATCATTACTATTAGACGTTCTTGTTTACTAAATATTATAAACGCGGGATGAAACCGTCGGTATTTACTGTGTAATTCTGGTGTTCAACTGATGACACAGAGATAAATTAAAGATGATAACAATTTAATATCGAATCTGATATTCCAAATGTCTGACATCAATAAACGTTTAACAACTGGACCTGGATATCCGAACAATATTACAGCAATAGCGCGTAGGATTTCCCAGTAACATGAAGCAGAGTAACATTTGAAAATCCAAACTATAACTGAGCTCCTTCCTACTTGTGATCAATGCTATATGAACAATACAATAAATGAGTCATGTCACAATAAGTTTACTGGATATAAAGATTAATGTAAGCTTTCACCGGGTCTTAATGAGATGCCTTATTAGCTTACTGAATAGAGCTTAACTTTTAGAAGCCGGGGAATCAGAATGAATTTATTGAACTTGACATACTGCGAAAAACTTACAGTAAAGCAGGTGCTCCTAGTCAAGTGTCGTCTGCCTATTCAGGCAGAAGACACTTGACTAGAAGCACCTGCTCAGTGTTTAATTCTCTTCCAGCCGAAAGATAGCCGAACCGCCACAGCCAGATTGCCTGCCGTATTACATCACAGGCAAGAAAACTCGACCCCCGGCTTCTAAGAGTTAAATAAACAATGTCGAGAAAGATTGATTTGAGGCAACTTGTTAACTACTGCTACGAGAGAGGCCCGCTGTGACGCGACGAATAAAGAAATATGCCAAGTTTGAAAACAACTGAAATTAAATTGGACACAATGCGAATAGCATAGATTGTCATTGCAACATAACAACAGCAAACAATCGTTTTGTATCGAAAATCTACTATGCTCAGAACGTGCCCCGGTGATATATCTCTGCCGCTCCAATTTTGATTCGTCCCAAATCAGCACTTTATGTGAGATAGAGTTTATGGGCATGTGTGAGCTACCCGGGTAATTTATTGCGGATTCTGAGTGGCAATGTACGGCAGTATCTGTATTTTCTAAACTGATAGAGTACAATCCCAGTATTGTCACTCGCCCGATATGCAACTTGCAGAGACTTGTAAAGTTCTAAAAAAGATGCCCAGCCGCGGATTCTCTCCACAAAATATAACCGTGGGGGGAATACCGTCGGTATCTTCTGTGTAATTCTAGCGTTCAACTGATGACTCGGAGATAATTAAAGATGAGAACATTTTAATCCGAATCTGATATTCCAAATGTCTAACAGCAGTAAACGTTTAACAACTGGACTTGTTGGATATCTGGACAATATTACAGCAAAAGCACGTGGGATTTCCCAATAATATGAAGCAAAGTAACGTTTGGAAATCGACCTGTAACTGAATTCTTATTTGTGATCAATGCTATATGTACAATACAATAAATGAGTCATATTACAATAAGTCACATAAAGATTAATGTTAGCTTTCACCGGGTATTAATGAGGTGCCTTATTAGCTTACTGAATGGAGCTTAAATAAACAATGTTGAGAAAGACTGATTTGAGGCAACTTGATTAACCACTCCTATGAGAGAGGTCCGCTGTTACACGACGAATAAAGAAATATGCCAAGTTTCGAAACAATTGAAATTAAATTGGACAGAATGCGAATAGCATACATTGTCAATGAAGTATAACAGCAGTAAAGTAGTCTTTTGTATTGAAAGTCTACTATGCTTTGAACGATCATGTTATGAACGAAGACTCGCCACAGCTGTAGTTTTATGTTTAGGTCGCCTAGCTCCACTAATTGTGATAATATCTTGATGTTTTCAAGGTGAATTAAAATATTATTGATTGGTATATCAATACTTGGAGAACGAATGAATATCTGGAAATCTTTGGACATGACATTACATCAACTGCGCGTAAACTCCCAAAAAGTAGGAAAATAAATACCCCATGACAGCGAATTCCTTAAAGACTTTACCCTTGGGTCCTGTGAAGCTTCGAGATTCGATTCGCTGAAATATAGCTTGGCAGCAATCATCTTCATCGTCTCTCAATAGGTACAGTTCTGGTGAAAATTGTAGATGAATAATACTGAAAATAAAGACTGAGTGTAGTTTCCGCTATCAAACCAGAAACAACATCTGCACCCATACCACCAGCCATGCTAATTCCAGTCACACCAGACACACTAAACACTACCACTGTTGAAAGAAAATTTAAAGTTTCCAGGCAATATCAACGATGAACTGTTGCTAGCGGTTAGCCCCGTGCAGTGCCCAGTGTCGATGATTCTCGCACTCGTTTCGGTTTTGAACTATAATCCTTACTGGGTAATATTCCAACTACATCACCAAGGCTTGCCTTCAACGAAGGTTGAAACCGGTCACCACAATCGGCCGATTTTGGGTAATAGGATGACAACGGCAACGGCCACTGGAACATCGTATCAGCAGATTGTTGTCAAGCATTTTGTGATGATTCATTAACCGCTTTTTATTATCTTCTGCAATTGTTCAATTGTTATTGTAAAATGATGTCAATGATACCATTCAATAAAGTTGAGAAACGACCACAATGTGTCTTCCTAATCTCTCTTGGCGCCCCTTTACAGGATATAAAATTTAAACACATAAAGCTTACAATTGAGCGTACTTGCGGCACTCACCAGTTCATACCGGAAAATTGAAGGTTGCACTCCATTGACTCAGGTCGCAGTAAAATTACCACTCGCACGCACTTGGGCGGTAAACGTGGCTCTGGAAGCCACGTTTACCACCCAAGTGTGCGCAACTGGTAATTTTACTGCATTCCCAGCCAACGAAGTTTAACACTGTAAAAAATGTTCAGTTTAATGTAGTTCTTTCGAGCCTCGACTTGTCCAGTGTGCACGGTATTGCAATTGGAATCGGCATCAGAATGGCCGATTGTGAGCTCAAATAACCGGTAATCGCTCAGAGCCCATTTTTGGTAATCAGTTGAACGCTAGATGGAATGCCTTGATGATGTAGTTGGAATATTTTATCAGTCGGCACTAGAGTCATAGCTGTCGGAACAAGTAATAGTTACTAACTGAGCTGGAGGTATTCGTGAATTTGAACAACCTGCCAACGTGCGGTATGTGACGCCGGGCCGCGAAGCGTCGAGGTGTTACAGCTCGTTGGCAGGTTGTTCAAATTCATGAATACCGACAGCGAGGTTATTAACTTACTTACACGCCAATTCACAGAACGCACGGACCCAGGTAATGTAAACACCTAGTCTATTGTTCTATCGGGTATTTCAAGCCTCTTATCAACCCGGGGAAGACAAAGGAATTGGTGTGTAAATCAGGTTTACAGCATCCCCCACCCCTTTCCCCAATCGGTCATCTTCAAGAAACTCCTGATTCGATTCAAGATTCGATTCAAATTCGGATCATAGACCCGATACGATTCGAGATTCGATTCGAAGCGAAAATGGGTGATTCGCAGAGGCCCTACTTTGACCGGTGGCCCGAGAGCCTAATTCAGAAGCCACGGCCATTTCGACACAAGAACACAAATTTAGCCAATTGCTTATAGTAGTATTGTCCATTTAGGATGTGTCACAATGCCGGTGTTCGCTGTCAGATACCCTTGAGCGAACGAATAATTCAAAATGGCAGCGCATAATCACAATGAGCAATAGGTTTATATATTGTGTTCAAACATGTCTCAAAGACACGTTTCTGAGGCACAGTTTTGTACAGTTATAGGAAAATAGATCCCTTTCATACAGGTGTAATGGCTTTCTCGCATTACATTTGCTCAGTGGTTCAATTGGCGTATAAGGTCTCTGTCAGCGATGGAATTGTTTCCGAGGCAACGAACAGTCCGTCTTTTGAGTCAATTTCAAACCCTATGTGCACAGTTCGGCAAAATTATGGTTTGTGGTAGGTAAATTAGGTTACCAGATATCTTCGCAATAAAAACTCCGGGAATGTTCCGGTGTCTAACACCAGAAAAGGAGGTTTGAACGTTTTCAGTTGTGCAAGAGTGGACTCAGGATTTCTTACGCGAATCCATTTCTTTGCGATTGAGAATTTTCAAGCTTCGTTTTCTTGTGTCAGATATACCTCAAACGTTGTCACGTCGATTGAATGTTAGGGACCCATTTCCCCGTAACTGTACAACGTTGTGCCTAGGAAACATGCCTCTGAGACACGTTTGACTGTCCACAGTATAAAAATCTACCACTCATTCTGTTCTCTGAGCGCAGTCATTTTAGATAGTACGTTGCAGTTAGAATCAGGCAATGCTGTTGGTTACTTATTAAACCATGAAACAGAAATATTCACAATACTAAACAATAACTACAGAATTTGTCACTCAAGCTTCGATAGGAATCAGAGTTGGTATTCATTCATATCCCCCCCCCCCCCCTTCCCCAATCTGTTTTTCCGACTGACTTCCACTGGCCATACTCGCGCTACCCCGGGCCTGTATATGTCGCGGTTTCCTGCATGCCCATACGTATGGAAAACAAAATCAATGTAGGATGTACGTTTAGGAACTCACGATCAATATAAGCATTATTTTCTCTACAAAGATATCATACTAAAATCATTTGCCTCATTAACGTTCTGGCATTAATCCTCTTTATTGGTTATGATCGTGCATGATAATAGCATTGATGTTCGTTGACCCATCAGTCACACTATTATTCTCTCTAAGTACTTAAGCGATATTTTCTTTGATGACTTCATGTTTTACAGGTAAGATTATAATTCAGCCAATTATATTTTCTTTGACAGAGCTCAATGTGTGGGTGTGTGTAACAGCCATTAACTCGAGAACCATTGGGATTGCCATCATCAAACTTCACACAATTATAAAAGACAATGGGATGATGTGTCACGCATCCTTGTTAGTCCGAAACATCAAGGACAATGTTAAATTTTATGGTTGCACTTAACATCTGTTGACATTCGTTTCTTAGCAGCGAATCAAATTACTGTTATGAAATTCCATACAAATGTTAAGAACAGTCTGAAGATGTGCCGCGATTAATAGTTCCTCGCAGATCTTCAAGGTCAAGGTCATGATTTCGTGTTTCAACTAATTAATCATCGAGGCTAACTCTTTCAGCACAGTGTGTATTGCATTTTTGCTGGGACGGAGTTCGATGAGAGGTGTCACTTTGGCTCAACGAATTGGATAGGCTGAAAGTCAGTGGTGTTTTCCTCATTGTCGTTAAAAATACAGCAAAACACATGGCTGTCAGCTACCCGTCTTGTCGCCATATTTTTGGAGCAACTACTGCCACTGCTTAATATGTATGAGATACTAATGCTGGAGACAGCGCCCATTGATTAGACATTGCACTTCATATTGAAAGATCGTAGACTCGATCCTGACCCACGTCTTCTACATTGTCTCCTTAACCAAGGCACTTAATTCCAATGACCAAAGTGGGAGCGTGGTGGTGGCGCAGTGTACCAAGGCGTGCAAGGTGAAGGAACTCCAGCTTTCAACTGACACTCTCCCCGCTTGACTTCCTCTGCCCCATAAAACTGTCCGACACGATATGACCTTGGCCATTAAAAGTGTCGGTAAACTTCACTACATAAAATATAAAGTAAATCAATCGATCAATCAATCAATCAATCAATCAATCAATCAACCAGTCAATCAATGTTCAGAGGAACAAACTCCCTCAGGAATGCTATTAACTTAACGCCACATTTTCCTGCTTGTGCTGGAGATCATGTAGGAAAGAATACTTGTCTCAAATGAGACTATTCTTTGTGTATATGTTCTTTAAACCCCTGCACAATGATGTCGAAATAGCAAAATTCCAATCTGCATGCGCATTTTGCCCTAATCCAAGAAGGAATTTAACCAATTCAGTCTTGTTTGACAGACTCCCTGAGCTTTGTCAAAGAAGGTTGATTTTTTGTGAATTCCTAGTTGCATTAAATGGGAAAATGTTTGAAATTTTGTTATTTTGTGAACTTTGATACAAATAAACTCACTGTCATGAACGAAAACGTTTGACAATAAGGGAATTTATCCCACTCGGAATCAAATGTATATTTTATCTCTTTCATACGAATTATGATTTTAAATACATTCAAAATTTATTTGATATACATTAGGCTATCATACTATACTGTTATAGGTAAGAAAGCTTGTACTGTCGTTGAGATATTTAATAAAATGTCTGAAAAAATACAGAGATTTCCGGAAATGTCGTTTACGTTGTCCAGCCAATCGGTCATTTTTGAACACACGGTCTCAGAGCCGCAAACCTCAGATCATGTTACCATCAATTCATCACAATAACGTATAAGACCCCCACCCATAGCCCCAGTCCTATATCGTGAAATGAACAATTATTATTTATTTATTTATTGGTGTTTAAGGTCACATATTTCTGCACAATGGCTAACCATGACCGTGACAGTTTTACGGGTGGAGGAAGCCGGAGTACCCGGAGAGAACCACCGAGCAACGGCGAGCAACTGTCAGCTCCCCAACATACCAACTCCACACAAGCAGGGTTAGCATTGGTTGGTGACAGGTGCACTATCGACGTGCAGTATGCCTTAGTACACAACGTCAGGGTGCCCCCCAAGTGGGCAATGGGGGTGAAGTGTCTTGCCCAAGGACACAACGCGGTTGCCGCAGGTGGGATTCGAACCGAGGACCTCTCGGCTTGCAGCCTGCACCTCTACCAACTGAGCCACGTCAAATGAACAAGCGAACTTTTAACGATCACAAATTTAGTAAATAAACCTCTGTGTACCCCGCGATGTCACTAGACAAATAATCAATAAATAAGATAAAGGTTGATGTCACTCCATCTCAGTTCAAATCTTAACCCTTTACCTAACCTGAAAAGCAGACGACACTTGCAAAAAATATTCTTGCATAACTCATTTTTTTCATTTCTTGTCTCAAAAACATAGGTTATGACCACTCATTGGAACGACCTCGTTCCAATGAGGGGTCATAACCTATGTTTTTGAGACAAAAAATGAAAAAAATAATTGGCGATTTTTGAGAATCGCGCTGGCCGGTTTTGGCCGTTACGTTGGGTAAAGGGTTAAACCGATTTGTAATTTAACCCCTAGCACTCTGGCTGTGAAACAGAATTTTCTCCAATCCCTCTGTTTTTTTTTTCTTGTTTAACTATGAATTTAACCAATTATACCTTGTTTAACAGAGCTCAGTGAGCTCTCTCAAACTAGGTATATTTGGTTAAATATCAAACTGCATTATGGGAAATCTTTGCTGCTGAAAACTTTGCCATTTTTGACATCAGAGTGCAGAGGGATAAACAACACTTATTTGAAATACCGTCTGCTGCACGTGTGAAAAATCTACAAACTGAAGCGATTTGCAAGTCACTCCCTGGTCGCAATAACTGCGAAATGAGCAACCTCAATATTTCGCGTGTTGACGTCAGACGGTAATATATGGTACCTGGGCCGTAAACATAGAATAAACTCAGCGAACTCTCGTCCAGTCAGAGTTTTACTCTGATTGGAACATTCTAATTTACTTTGAATATCCCAAGTCGGAAATTCCATGAACTTCAAATACATAAACACAAATCATGCACCCAAATGAATGTTGTGGTGTATAGAACACGAAAATGTATATACTCGCATAGTTCACGACAGGCATGAATGGTTCCTGGGAGTCTGCTACACATCCTTACTGGAACTGTTAATAAAATAATTTATCATATGATTCGTCCGTTTTGTTCACTTTAAAACATTTGATATTTTGTTTTCATATTAATCAGTGATAAATAAATCCTTCCGTCAATTTCATTGGTCAATTTCAAAACTAGACAATTTGATTGGCTGAACAAAATACAACTGGGCCACATTTTCATAATTTGCATAATCAGAGTTGGGAGCTTTCATTGGTCAATTTTAAAACTGGACAATTTGATTGGCTGAACAAAATACAACTGGGTCACATCTGCATAATTTCAGTAGGGAGAATTTACGTTATCTGTCCTATTTCGGGTGGGTTATATTGTAATAATCTTTTACCTACAAGAAAAACGCCATTCATTTTTTTTTTTACATTTTCACTTTTTGCTTCCAAAACATAGGTTATAGCCCCTCATTGGAACGAGCTCGACGAGCTCGTTCCAATGAGAGGTCATAACCTATGTTTTGGAAGCAAAAAATGAAAATGTTTAGTTGTACGAGGATGTTTTTTCCAAGTGCCGTCTGCAACTTAAGTTCGGTGATGGGTTAAAAAGTCATACTAACTGGCTAATTTGTGCGTGTGTGTGTCATATGATAAATGGAATATGACATGAGTGTTTTTCTCACATAATATTTATGAAACTCGTACGAATTTTCCGTTTGGGCTCGCCAGAGGCTCGCCAAAACGGAAAATTCTTAGACTCGTTTCATAAATATTATATGAGAAAAACACTCATTCCATATCCTTTATATATCATGAGAACAATTCGTGGCCGAATTTGAATTCAGATATCCAAGAACAAAGCTAGGAATTCAAAACACTTCAAGGTTCGTCAGAAGAGTTACGCGCAGGAAAATTCCATCAACTGTGCTGGTTAAAAACATATATTTTCGTGTTCTGTACACCGCTCCTTTCATTTCGGCGTATAATTTATGTATACTTTCAGACACAGACCTTCAAACGGTAACCCACATTAGGTCTACAATAAAATCTTGTTTTAAAACGGAAAAATATGAATGATTCTATCGTTTTAAGGAGAATTAATTCAATTAAAGTTGAAAATCTGAATTAGTTCAATGTTTGATCACTGCGTTGTCGTTCGGGATAACTCATCGAAAACAACAGCTCGGTTGTTTTAACTGGATGAGGGCTGGATTATTTTTTGTGGTCTGAAGTTGTTGTTCAAAATGTGTTCTTTTACAAACTAATTCAGTAATTTATAATAAAATAAATTTACAAAAACAAAATATACTACTCAAAGTTTGCTAAGCACCAAATATTTGACACATCATTGTGAAATTTGCGTGTGACATATTTGCGATATTTTTGGTTGATATAATTGAGGAATGTATTGAGATGGTCCCCAGTGTTTTCATTAGCTCTCTTGACGGGTAGACTTTTCGTGACAGTCATGGAAAGCATGTACCCCTTGATTTTCATGATGTTTTCGTGTGCTGTCTACATGTACATTACATGTGTAGGGTATTCAATCTTCATTTTAACACAAACCCTTGTGATTTAATGATTGAATATGGCAAATGTAAATGTAAGAAGACATTTGTCTGACGCAGAAATGTGGTGGGCTGTAGGGATGGTGGAGCAAGGGGCTACCCATCGTCAGGTTGGTGAAGCTCTTGGTGTGCACCATACGGTGATCACTAGAGCCTGGGCAAGATTTCAGCAGTATGGCGCACCAGTAAGACAGCATGGTGGTGGCAGAGACAGGGCAACATCTGCAGCTGAAGACCGGTTCTTGATCACTCAGGCCCGTAGGAACCGCTTTGCTACAGCAACCCAGTTTTGCAGAGACCTTCGGAATGCATGCAGGGTAAATGTTTCGACGCAGACTATCCGAGCAAGGTTGAACGAATGTGGTCTCCGATCGCGAAGACAATGTATTCCCAGAACCACCGCCAGGCACGATATGAATGGGCCATGGACCACGTTGGATGAAGATTGGCGACCTGTCCTTTTTACAGATGAGTCAGGGTACTGCCTAAACCACTCAGATAGGGGTTTTAGGGTATGGAGAAGACCAGGAGAGCTATTTCATGCAGCCAACATTGCTGAGCATGACCGCTATGGTGGAGGGTCAATCATGGTCTGGGGCGGCATTAGCAGGGATGGACGTACATAGCTCTCAATTCAATCGAACATTTCTGGAATGAGTTGCAGCTTGCAATTTCAGCCCGTCCAGTTCAACCAAGAAGTGTTCAGGAGCTTGGTGCCATTCTGGTCCAAGAATGGAACAACATCCCACAAAGGACCACTGGGTACCTGATTTGGGGCATGAGAAGGCGTTGTCAAGCTGTAATTAACAGTAATGGGTCTCATACTCGATATTGAACCCATACCAGTTCGCTCTGTCAACTTTTTGGCAAATTGAAAAATTCCCACTTTTACCAATAATATCCATTTTCCATGGTTATCGTATTCAAAAGCTAAAAACTAATGTCAAACACAACTAAAATCTTAATTTCTGTTCTTAAATCATTAAAGATATAATTAAATAAAAAATATATACACTTTTCATTACAATATTTCAACTAAAACAGGTAATTGGATATACTTGGTGCTTAGCAAACTTTGAGTTGTTTATACTTTTGACTGAATATGAAACTTGAGCAAGGAAATGTTGGCCTTTGCTCTTTGCTTTTGTACCCTGATATTTTTGAAAGCTCTGATAGTGGCATCTAGCACTCAACCAGTTAAAAGAAACTGGCGATAAAAACTAGATCAGGCCAGGGCGAAAATTTGTTTGTTTTTTAACAATACCAGTCCTGTGTATTATTTCAAAGAATACCGTTCATTCGCATAATGCACACTTATTATTCATGGTGGACATTCTTTCGAATAAGAGCGAAGGTGAGAAAGACAATTGTACGCAGTCAAGAACGATAGTTTATCAATCAGACTGTGACCCCGTGATTCAAAGGTACACAATATCAGGGTCAATACTAGAAAACTTTTTTACAGTTGTATTTTTTCAGAATTGTGTTTTCTGTTTATGGAAATAACTAATTGAAATGAACCATTAGCATTTTCAAAGATATGGCAATTTGCCAGTTGGCAAATTGCCATATCTTTTGAAATGCTAATGATTCATTTCCGTCATTTATATTCACTTGCAGAAATTCAATTCGGGAAATTACAATTGTAAAAGTTTTATGGTATTGTTCCGGGGGGGGGGGGGGGGGGGGCACCAAAAATTTGCGAGATGTGATGTGTGGGGTGGGTGGGTGAGTCTCATGGGCGCGCTAAACACGTTCGTTCTCAAATTATGCAATTTTTCATAATTGTCTGTAATATATCATTATGTTCCAAACCGCTGAGATTATGCTCTAGATCAACCCTAATAGGTTAACTGCAACACAAGCTGCCTTTTATAAGTGTTAATATTAGGTGAAATCTGTGCAAATGTCACAAATAATACATGTTGGTGGAGGAGTGGGTGTCTGGTTCTCAGTGTAGAAAATATGCCGGACAATTTTTGGGAAAAATGCTTTATAATGAACCAGATACAACATGAATTAATGTAAAAATGTGCTAGTATCAGTTAATATTTTCTTCACTTCAAGGGCTTCACTTACTAACTCAGATGTTAAAAGGATATTTGGGAATATTTTCTTTTATTTACTCGTTGTCATTGCTTTAGTATTATGACGGAGAAGGAGTGCTAGTGAATTGATTGTGACAACTGCCCTGTTTCAACTTGGTTAAAGGTTCCAACACGCTTTCAGATTTCAAACATTTGTTGCATGACCTGGTCACAATATAATATTCAGTATAGTTTAACTTGCTATTATCGTGTATTAAGGCTTTACCACATGTGCCGTTGGTAACCTGAGATTTTGGAAAAGTAACAAATATCATTTTCAACTGATTTTTAATGGGGAATTAGGCAAAAATAAATACACCATACTAACGGGATTAGTACTTGGAGTCACTTGTGGAATCAAACATGCAGACTCCTGCCAGAATCAAGTAGAAAATAAATAAATGGATCAGAATGGATTGAATTTTTTGTCATTTTTAGCTTACTCATATGGTGCAAATCAGGGGAATAATTTAAACATATTTTATTTACGTCAAATCAGGGGAAAATGGGGTTGGGCATATCTTAGGCCATCATTCATACTTTCATGGACATTGAGCTGTTCTAGGTGGGTTTTTTTTATTTCTGAAACCTCATTTTGCAAATAGGAAGTGAAACTAACCTTTCTGGGTAATAAAAAGTTGTAACAAGTACCTGAAATCACAGGTGGAATCAAACTAATCAGCGAACTTTACTTCTTTCCATACCTATTATGATGTTTGTCAAAGCAATTCGTAATTTCAATGGGAAAGCGGGGGTGGATGCCTGAAAATAGCAGTAGAAACAGTGCTCAATGTGGTGGGTGGGTGTAAAAAAGGGCGAACTCGAAAAATGGGTCAGGACGTCTTCAAATTTTCTTCTGCCCCCTCCCTCGATTGGTCCCTGCGTTTAAGAAGGCTATTACTAATAACATTCTAGTCTCATATAACATACAGGTCACATACAACAACATAACCTGTCACGAATGCCGTGGAAATTGATGAACACATTACAACCAAGCATATTGACTCACAGTAACTCACTTGCCTGGATTTTTGCATATCATAGCTGCTTTCTGAGGATAGCACACCTACCTTAGGGAGACAAATAGACATCCTATAGATGATAAATCAGCGTTAGAAGTTTAAAATGGATTGGCACTGGACTTAATCTCAATCTCAACTCTAATTATCTCCCAGCTTGTTTGTCTCGGGCAAGTACTAAGTTAAAACAAAAGACATTACCCATATAAAGTTAAGTCATGACCTGTTTTCATTCTAAAAGAGCAATCCTCGATGTGTTTTCTCTCTGGGGAAGCAAATGTTGGACTTATTCGATCGTATATTTCCTTTCTCTTATCCCTTCTCTTTCCCTCTACTCCTGCTCATTCCCTCCAATCTCTGTCTGTCTGTCTGTCTGTCTGTCTGTCTGTCTGTCTGTCTGTCTGTCTGTCTGTCTGTCTGTCTGTCTGTCTCTCTCTCTCTCTCTCTCTCTCTCTCTCTCTCTCTCTCTCTCTCTCTCTCTCTCTCTCTCTCTTTATAAATATATTTTTTCTGAGTATGTTAGTTATATGACCTGTGTGAGAGGCATATTGTGCGCGACTGTGTGTTTGTGAGTGTGTCGATTTCTGTGTGTGAATGGACTATAGGTGCATGTAAGCGTGTACATGGATGCGATACAAAAACGGCCAGTGGGCTATGTCATCTCCCTGCAGTAAACTTAAAGCACAGACTGACACGACAATTTATTTCAATGTTCTTTGTATCGTATTTTGTAATCAGGGTCCGACATAAGCCTAAACCTATAGGTTAGGTTAGGGGAGGTTACTTGTTTCTATAAACTCGAGACTTATTATTAGGTTACGAGAGGAAAACGATTACCTTAATAATTTACCTTATATCTACACTACGGAAACCTACAGGTTACGGTATGCTAGGCACACCGTAACCTATTTTAAGGTTACGGTGTATGAAACTTATATCAGTCCCTGGTAATGTATCGCATATTGGCGCGTACTGCAAATAAATTCATTCCAAACTGTTCATACTTTCAACTTTAATTCACTTGCACCAACCATATCCCAGGCTGATAAATTATTTGATATTTTTCGTAATGAGAGAGGAATTTCATACACTTAACCGGGACATTCGACCCTCGACCAATCATCTCGCCGAACACCCTGGGCCTTGTGCATTATCCTTGACATAACTACCGCATCACAGGCGAGTAGCCAGGACATTTTATGGGAATTTACGCTTAGAGGCAATCAAGGAGCAACAGTAAGAAAATTTGAAAAATGAGTATCAAATGGTTGTTTGTGATAACATCTCCGGAAATATTATGTGAAATTTAGGATCTGAAGTATAAGAAGTTTTGCACTGTTCTATGTGAAACATTACATACAAAATAGATAGATCAAGTTTATAGGCATATTTTAATTTTCAAGATGTAGACTAAACCTACTTGTCCCTAAATCCCGATACATTCTGACTTTTGATTGGTCAGAATGCCTTGGGCAAATAGCCATGGCAAAGGATGCACCCAGCATCATAGGTATATGAGAGCGTGCAACATTCAGGGTATATGGGCACGCGAAACATCGAGGGTGTATGGTATAAATGAAAGCTTTTCGTTCTCGGTCGCCTCGATATAAAAATCGAACCAAAAAACCTAAAAATAGTCACAAATATCATCAGATTTCCGACAATTTGATGATATTTTGCTGTTGTGAATTAAATAGCCGAGTAATTAAATGAAACAACTTGAGAAAAATAAAATAAGAGCAAATATCGTCCCCTGAGCTCCAAGGTGTTCTATGTGCCAGTAGGCACATAGAACACATTGAACTCAGGGGGCGATATGTCAACAAAATACTGTTTACTCGTTTCCTTAATGACCCGAGGGGATGTAACTCTATCTGTTGTCTTCTGCGTTTGTAAAAACAAAACAATTACTCACGAATTCGGTTCAACTTATTGCGGAGCGTGAGAAACGCGTACACAAATTTGTTTCCACTATGTTTCTATTGTGTTTCAAACGGGACAAAAGCGTTATCTCCGCCGACATGTATGGTATATGAAGATTTAATATATTTTAATACCTAATTTAAACACTGCGTCTGCGGCTCCGTGTTTAAAAACCGACATCCAGGTATTATATCTCCATATACCATACATGTTGGCGGAGATAATGTATAGTATCAAATTAAGTGCCTAGATGTTTCACATAAATCAATGCAAACAAGAACATTTATGTTTTAACTCACCTCGATACATGGGCGTACGACCCGGAGGGTTAAGGTGGCACTTGCCCCCCCCCCCCCACCCCACCCCCACAGATTCGGGCAAAGCAGTGAGGAAAATTCGGGCAAAGCAAGAAGAAAAATGTCGGACAGAGAACGCAAAAAAGATTAACAGATTAACAATGAAAGACATTTGATGGCAAATTAATTGCCGTCTAATAGTCAACCAAATCCCCGATAAACATTTTTTTTAAATGTGTCCCCCTCCCCCTTAAAGTTCTTTAGGAGTACAGTAATTAACCCAACGCAGTTATTTCTCCGAGTTAACTGTCAAGTTTGGTCGAGTTTGGAAGTCGTGAGTCGGCCAGTCCCACACCAAGCGTCTATTCAATATCAAAACAGGAAAGCCGAGCACGCTAACTGAAAAATGGTATCACGAGAAAGTCAAGTGCAGTGTTTGGAATAATGAAGTTGATTCGGGCTACAAGGCTACTCACCGTAAGCAACATTCGGACGTATACATAAAATTCATTCGCGTTCTGGAAAAGAATCAAATGCAAATTACTATGTTTAATAGTCGAGAAAAAATACAGAAAACCGATAACTGCACTGCTATTGTCAGAACGTTGAATTGCTCATCTTTGTCTGATGGCGTGGCGTGGATGTCGTTATCGCCAGTTGTGTCTTGCGATACTATCGTGAGTTCTAATCTGCAGCCCGGTTCAGAACTTACGATAATATTTCAAGACACAACTGGCAATAACGACATCCACGCCACGCCACGCCACGTCACCTCTCGCCAAGCCACGCCATGCCATGCCACGCCACGCCCCGCTATCAGGCAAAGAAGAAACATTTTAAAATTTTACGTTTTTCCGGGGGGGGGGGGGGGGGGGTCAGGAAGAAGTTTTCGGACGCTAGGCGCAAAAAGTTTTTTTCCGACCCATGGGCACCCATCCAATCCTTTTTTGAAGGAAAAAATGTTTTTTCTATTTTGAAATTTGTGACCCACCCCCAAAAATTAGAGTAAATTGCACATAAACTGCTTTGATTGGAAATTCCAACGGGTATTTTTGCTGGAACATGGCTTTTATTGTTCCAGTAACCATTCCCGAGATTTAATCTACCCACAACCAGACAATGAAGATTGGTCGGAATTTGGTCCCATTTCTTGGCAAGTTTATGAATTTATTCAAACTTTCTCATAGACACTGATAGTCAGTGTGTACATGGGTAATCAGGTGAATATATAGCATAATACTGACATTCTACCTGAATAGTATTGAGACAGGTGTAGTAGGAACAGGTGTGAAATATGTTGAACATTTTAATGTTTTACCTGGTTTCACCACCGTATTTACTACTTCTATCTGTTTCTACTCATTTCTAAACTAAATTTTAGTTTCATCAGTCTAACATGAATTTATTAAGTATATTCAAGTACACAATTCGTAGAGGCAGTTAGCCCAATGTTGTATTGAACCTGTCAGTTGTCAATATGATGAGGGGTGATTCTTTGGTATCGGAAATCCATCCCTCATAAACTGCACTGTTGCACCTTGGATGAATTGAGTGGTGCATCATTTGATGGAGCGGTTAGTACGCTTTGGTTGATTCATCTTAGCAAGTCAGATGATAAAGTGCGAAAGAAATGGTGACCACGTTGAGTTGAAAAGGTGGCCTGTGGCATAGCAGGGTTAAGTACCCCGGAAAAATGATCGTCTAGTGGATTTGGGTTAGGACTACAATCGTGGCAAGTGGCCACAGGACAATTTAACTGTTCAGTCTAGGAGGCAACCAGTTCTGTGGAGTCTGCAACAATTCTTGATACTGCAGCCGCAGCGAAAGGGTGAATTCAAAACACATAAAAGTTACTTACAGTTTTCTATGTTTATTCACTAAACCCTAAATAAAGTTCCTACAATTTAAACTTGTAAAGAAATATTCTCTCTCTGGTAAATTTCTAAAATATATATCAGATACGAAATGAGACTAAGTCGAAATTATCGCATCGCTCTCATCGCGTCCTGTGTCTGGAACTGTTGTCTGGCCTGGCAGCGTTCGGCGGCGTCCTTCCACGAGATAGGAGAGTGACTTCTTGTACGACGGAAGACCAAAGAGAGAAGTGAAGTCTCGGGTGATTCCGTTGGTTTAAATACAGTTTGATTCGTGCTTACTCGGGCAGATCTTGTTTCAGTTGACGTCATAAAACACCACAGAACACCACTTATACCCCAAGATGGCGGAGAGGCATTTCTTAACCCCTTACTTCCATTCTGGGATAGTAGGGCATCCTGTGGGTATCCTATGCTAAGAGTATGCGTTCTCGCATTTAAAAGGACATTGGCATTTGGTAGGTGTACAATTTCAAAACCGACAGTGCCGCCTAGCGAACGTGCTAGATTGCACAATTCTCAGAGCTGAAAGTGATACTGGGTGTGTTGAGGTTAGGTCGGGTCAGGATACAATGCTAAAATCTGTCAAAAGCATTCTGATGAGGTTATTATAGGTTAGGCTTTTACTAGCTAATATGCCAGTCATAATTGCAAATTCTGTCGAAAACACCTTAGTAAGGTTACTTTAGGTCAAACTATTGTCTAATTTCGTGTCTCGTGCTCCATTTCTTTAGTAAGTGTGCAGAGTACTTTTTGGGTCAGTTGCACTGATGTTATGCAATGCAAATATACTAGGAATTTGAATAAAATTACATAACTTGTGCCTGAAAACAGCATTTACTTATTAAAGTTTATACAACAGAGAATTATTACCAAGTAGGACTTGGCCACTCTGATTAACACATTAACACTTCGGGAACCAAGACTCCCAAGTGCAATCATATGACTCCGACACGCCCTACGGAGGTTAACCCGATGCGCTACGTGGAGGGCATTTCGTTACAATCCTCCCAACCAAGACGCGAGGTCCGGTAAACTTTTATCGGAGCTCGAGTCTGGATCAGATGAATTCAGAATTTTCAACAGTGACCAGGATCACGGGCTGACCTGATCCATGGAATCAGGATGACCAATCACATGCGGTGACCAGGATGCTATCAGCATCACGGTCAACACTGTGACGGGAATCCATGACCAGGATCAGACACTACCGGTTTTAGGGATAAGAAATGCACTACAGGGATTATTTATTAATGTGAACAATACTGGAACGCCTCCAGACAACAGGAATCACCTTTTTCTCCTAAGGCATTACATTCTCAATTCCTTAAGTAATTCTAAATAAGAATAAACTCTACCTGATAGTAGCAATGATAATAATACGTTTCCTATATCATTATTCCATTGGTAGGGAAAGGGAAAAACTGATAATTAAAGGCTGTATAATCGAAGCTATGCTTCTTTAAAGGGGTTCCTCATAGAAGGTCAAAACGACACAGAGGACAACTTCGCTTTTGTTGCATCCAAGTTAACCCACAGTAGAGATGTACTATCTGAGTACATTGCGGACAACGATATGCTTCACGGGGCCCAACAATGTCCACCAAGCATATCGCACATTGTCTTCCATCTCCATCAACTAAATTTTGTCTGGCTTGAAAGATTCGAAGGCTTGCATACAATTCAAGCGAGGATTGCAAGACTTGATGATTGTATTGTGCATTTTCCCATTCATAGGTATGTTCCACCTGCACCTGATGGAATGTTTCACCAATGATCATTCGATATTCACGGGGTAAATCAGGTACGGAGATTTGACTATATTCACTAGGGTGAAATGGACGGACCGGAGTAGATGTGATGAATGTATCGATCCCATTCTCCGATTCATAAGGAATTCGTTGATCATAATATGTTCCGTCCCACCGTTGGTCATTCCAATAACGAATGACACTTGTACGGCTTGATCGTGCTGCTTCCCGAGGGGTTGCTAATCAAGCCTCATGTTCGATGACCACTATGTGAGGCATCACCAGTTCGCGTCCTACTTCCGTTGTATGGAGACAATACCGGTACAAAACTTGAGTTCGAATCAATTCTAAGTGACCGGTGACTTCGTTTAACTGGACCACATCCCACACACGGATTTTACGCTGAAAAGCGGAAGCTCCATTGTGAAAGATCATAGGTACAGGAATACGAAATCTCTGTGTCCAGTACTCTAATTGCTCCGGAAGAAAATCTTCTGAAGTTGGGTTAACTGTACGGTATGCAAATGCAGTGGCCATTTTTCAGGGATTGAATATTACTTGTATGACTAACGAAAACTTGTTTTAACTATAAACACTGAACTATAAACACTGAAAATTGACTACAAACAATTAGATATCAAGTGCGATAAAACAAAAGAACTGTGATTGACTATACTCAAGAAAATAACAAAAACTATTTTACACTATGCTACAGCTGTGCCGTATGAACAATTCTACTTTCCCCGTTAACGGTTCTTCGTTAGTTTTTAGTCTGTTGTCGATAGTGACGAAACTAGGAGTCACGTCTAGAATGTCACTATGTAATTTTGATTGAAAATAACTTTTTCGTTTACTTTACTTGAAATACTTTTGTTGTTTGCGCAATAAGAAAATTATACAATGACGTCCAAAGATGACAACAGTGCCCGACGGCGCGCAGCTGTAGAGGTCGCCTTCTCAACTTCTGTCATTAAAACTCAAAACTCATGTGGGTTCATTTCAGCTGGTACTGGAAGCTTCAGCTCGTTACTAATGCCCCACCGCATGGGTGCACGGCAGTGCGGGCAAGAAGCTTGCTCAGGAGCACCTGCTTTTGATCTGGCCCATGCAATACCACAGGAGTAGTGGATTTGCTGTTTACATTGGCCACATTCAAATAAATCCTGCCAAGTTTTCGAAATTTCTGTTAAGCAAATACAGCAAGGGTCTCCAAGACCCTTATAATGAGTCTGTACCTCCAGCGTCTCATTATATTTGAGAATTTGGTTGCGTAAACTAAAGCATTGTAATCGTCTTCCCTTGTGTCGGATTACAGCTTCACAAAGGAGGCGATATTGTTTCTGTTGTTTTTCCAATTCATAAGTTTTCTGTACGTTACCAGGAGGAAAGAATCGTGCAGGGTGCATTTGGTGCTGATAAAATCCAAATGAATCATCAGCATCTTCACTAGCGGGGTATGTACTACCAGGGAAGATCTCATGACTCCTAAATGGTCGAACCAGGCCAGGATCGGCTATTAGGTCCAGTTCAGCATCCAATTGATTTCGTCCATGGTCATAATATCGGCCATTCCAACAGGGGTCATTGACATAATGAATGACCTCGTCAGGACCGGGACCAGTGACCTCATGGGGTTCAACTTTTACTGGGAACTCCGGTAAGTACAAAAGATGGGGAAATATTACTTTTCTTTCCTCAGAGAGATAAAAATGATAGCCAAGTTGGTGTTGCATTATCTCTGTCTGGCCATTGGCAGGATTATAATGTCTTGTATTCCATATACGAATATACCTTAGGCGACGACATCTCCATAAATCCTTTGGAAAAAATACACAATGATCATTACAAGGAGGTACTGCATGTTGGAAGGCCTCGCGTTTATGTAACTCAAACATCGCCTGCTCCTCTGCGAATTCTTCAAACTCTAAAGTATTTGCCGAAGCCATTCCAACAAGCTAAGTAGTCAATACAAAATAAAATATATACGATTATATTTAAAACAAAGAAACCACTATGTCACAATAGAATTACGTATAATACACTAAAATTTACACTGGATAGTACGCTCCCCTGGGTTCGTCTGTAACTTGGTGCACTCAACCAACACTCTTTCCACCAACTTTCAAATTTGTTTGCCTTGATACTGGAGTCCTGTGTGTAACTTATCTAATACACTCCAGGAACTCCGAATTTATAATAACTGGTTACACTGTAGGACAGAATTACTAACTTCTTGGAAAAATTTTTGATTAGTAAACAAGACAAACACAGACGACCCGTGATCGTCATGTATCAGGTTTCCAATGAAGGATTATACATAAATTGGGAAACCAGATTCATGAAAATCTTATATACATGTAGTAGTCTGATCAGACTTTTCTGCTTGCTGCTGCTTATAATAATACATTTCTCAATCTTCACTCTGAAGGTTTTCATTTTGTGTTGGCAACTGATAATGCCGATACACAGTATTTGGGCCTGTTCGGTAGTCAAACGTTGACCCTGTGAAATGTCCAACATAATCTGGGTGGTATTGACGATAGACAACAAAGGGTTGAAAACTCCTTGGTCGGCCATCTGAATGATATCGTGCTCGTCTTCGACGACTAAAGTCACGATATCTTGCACAGAAGGGAGTAAACTCTGCTACATTTCTTGGCATGTGAAATCTATGATGTACACTGCTGGTAGTAGCCACCCGGTGACTATAATACCGCAGAGGTTCACTTATCTCACCCTGCTCGTTGATTCTTGGATATTGTAAATCAGGGCAATTGTATATCACTAAATATCTAGACCTATTTGCAAAAGTTAAATGAGTATCAACAGCACTGTCATAATAATATATCAACTCTCGCTCAACCTCTATATATAGTATATTCAAATAAAAATCAAAATATTCTCATCCAAATTCATCCTCAATACTCAAGAGATCTGTATCTCTCATAAAATCTTGTTCATATGTATTGGGTCGTATGATATCTCGATCAAATTCATGAGGAGAGGCCAACGGGCGAGGTGTCCCGAAAAACTTGCTCCTTGCCCACTCCCACGGTCTCGGTCGAATATCGATTATAGGTTCTGAGACAACATTAGTAGGTAATGGAGTAAATTGTCTTGCTTCTACATCACTTAAAGGAGGGGTGTGTATTTCTAATTCAAGATCAGCTCGTGCAAGTTCGTTCTGTATCACACTGATACCGGACTCTGCTGCATCAGAGTCCAGAACAGTGGTAGAATCACTAGGCAAAAAATCACTTGTAGGTGTGGTCATACTGGAAGAAGTATGTGATCTCATTGTTATATCATAAACAAACCCACCGAGTCTGTCTTGGTTCTTGGGGTCTCGATGAATAATTGCATCATGGGTTCTAACAGGTAATCTTGGAGGAAGAACTAACATTTCCACGGTATCCGTAGGCGAAAAAGGTGGAAGTCGTTGAAGTCGTTCAGGTGTAGATAGAAAAATGGCGTCTGTAGGAGTTTGAACACTACTTGGAGGGGTCGACAAAAGGTCGGAAGATGCTATAGAAGGTGATGGTGATGCTTCTACTGATGCCAATACAGACACACAATTATCAGATGAATTGCTATTTATATTTACGTTTATACTAGATGAATTAGTGTCTTGAAAAAGTTCTCGTGAAACAGTACTATTACTGTCAGTTCCAGTACTAACTGTACTTGAAGTTTCATCATCATATAAATTGTCACGATCATTATAATAACTCTGGTAATCAGGGAAATCATCGATCCCACTGTCAACACTAGAATCAGATTCTGCCATTTGTACACTGATCACTGAAACAAAACACACAGTGTGTGAACTACTGTTTTTCAGTTTCTTTGTCTATATCAAACATAGTTATGTGGACATTGGCAGAATCCACATCATGTTGTACACGGGGATATATTGATTTCCTATTAGGTTGAGGAGAAGGTCTAAAGTTTTGAACAGCTTTTCTCATCATGTCTCTAATACTCTTAGGAGGTTGTTGTGGTTGTTGTGCTCCAGTTGGATTAGCAGGAGCTGAAGGCTGTGGTCTAGGTCCCATACTAGTATAGATTTCATCATCAGCAAATGCAAAATTAGACATTTCACTATCATCAACAGCAGAAAAAGTCGGTTTACTTTTACGGTTTCTTAACCATTTGTATATCTGTTTGTGTCTATCGGTTCGATAACACTTCCAAAGCAGATATAATCCTATTATTAATGCAACAGTCGCGAGAACATAAGCCCACTTAGGGACTTTAAATGATTCCGTCATTTGCAAATTGAGCGAGTCAAGTTCATGAATTAAGTCATCCATGGGTAAGTCATCTAAGTGTTCTATTCCTTTCGGTGTCGTAAATGTCGATATGTTCACTCTCTCTATGACAGGTTTCCACATCTGTCGTTGTAACAACGAGAAATTTGGTAACACCGTCTTTGTAACAATCCGAAAAGTAGAATTATCCCTTTTATGGAAATAACTCGGCAACATTAATTGACCGCTTGATGCCATACATAACGGTTTTAATTCCAAAATTCCAATTGGCGGAAGAATCCGTTTCGGTTTCGGATTTCTTCATTTTGGGATTGAGAATCGTAGTGGGACATCTGTCGTGATGTACCACATTCCTTCATCGATTCTAGTACTGAACGGGAGGTCGATATTCAATCGAACTTCCGTTTGACATAAGTTTGGTATCTCTAATTTCATGTTTAGAAACAAAGCTAACATACAACTTGTCATCGTATGTATCGTTCGTACGGCACCTACTAAAGGACAAAACAACTTATTGTTATCTACACATTGGTCATGTCCTATTTCTGGGACATACTTCGTCCTTTCTTTATTAATAATTAATATGTCAGATTCAAGAGTATATATTGCTACTAATTTATTTGCGACTCGCGACGCATTCTTAGTTACATTGACAAAGGGTACAGGCAAAGCCTGCACCTTGAACACTTCAAATTGTAAGTTCGAATTACGTAAGGGGATCTTCATAAAGATCACCAGTTTATCGTCGTCATAAATGGCAGCCGTCGTAAGCAAATGATAATATTGCCATAATTCTGTCGTCAGATCTAGTGGCAACATTGACTTATCATCTAATTGAACTTTAATACTCATTAATACTGAGGTCAATAGTGAAGGATCCACTATTTTCAGTGATAACTTCTTATCGGCTAGAATATCCATTTGATCATGTAATCCCCGTAGAGTGGTTTCTGCAGCGATTATCATTGATTCCAATTGACTCATTATAAACTCAAGCTGATGATCAGCATGAGTGAAATGTTCAAGATATAATATTCGATCTTCATGATTCTGAACTACTTGATTTACTCGACCTTGAAATAACATCAATTCGCGCGACATATTTAACATAAATTCTCTATTTTTCAGAATCGCTTCATGATTCATCTTAATGAAGGTTAAACTTTGTTTTTGAATATGTTAAATCATTGCTTGATTAGTACTTACACGTCGTAAATTTTCTGCTATTCCATCTAAATCTGACTGGGACACAGTTCCGAAGAGAAAACTCAATCCTTCACCTACAAAGACGAACAAACCTCATTTCTTCTGAGACGAGATTATTGTATGGCCATGTAATCTGCGGTAATCGTTCAGATCCTCTTTTACTCGTTTAACATGATTATTTAGGTATCTGATCTCCTGGTGTATATCCATTATGATCGATTGTAACGCAATGGCAAGAGTAGAGTTTTCACCATTTACTTTGACAAAAGTTTGTCGAAAAGCTATGGTTGTAGCATTATACAAACCATCGGTATATTTCATACTTCGATCAAGTCTACGCACATATTGTATAAAAGGCTGAAGTTCATAAACAAACATTGTACTCCAATCACTAGTTACCATATTTACTTCTTTCACTTTCTTAAAAATCACATTGTTTCTAATAATAGTATGTCCATCTATTATTGTAGTCAAAAGACCAACTAATAACATCCAACGCAACATCTTGCTCCTACAATGAGAAAGGAAGCAAGAGTTAGCGCAATGAGTAATACGCGATTCAATTTCTTTCACTCTGACGATTTACTTCCCGGGTGTAAAAGGTCAGAAAGTTATTCTAACTACATGAAATCTCAGTCAGTTCGCGAGGCTGACAAGACTTATAGTTTCGTTCCGCACAAATCATAAGTCAATACAATTTTGTTACTCATTTTACACTTTCTCTCGTCTCTCTCAAACTTAAGGAGAGGCATCTGCCATTATGTGTTACGTTTAGTTATCATTAGTCCTGTGGTAACATTTAATCACTAGTACTCCAGAGAGGGTACCATAATTGCTCCTAATTCTAATTTCTCACCTGGTTCTTTAATCTTATTATGATCTCTTAACACAGCTTGTATACAAGAGATCATCTCAGTTATATCTTTACTTGATTGTTTTGGTTGAGGCCCACTACTGTGGCCTTTTTCTTCAGTTATTTGCAATTGATCAACTTCCATCGTTGAATCATGTACTCGATCATTTTGATCGCCAGCAATGAATCGTGATGGCAGCCAATCAGCTGAAGGAGCTTGTAGCTCTTTCATATGTTTCTTGTAATCCCGTACCTGTTGTACTTGTTGTCTTAATTCTGCTAATGGAACACCATCTTCTTCTGAAGAAGAATGTTCTCGTCTTTGTCTTTTATTTTTAATGAATGACGTTAAGGGGTGTTTTTCTTGAATCCCTTGCATATCGTCACCTTCATTACTGTCACTACTGCTACTGTTTTCAGTAGTCGACTGTTCTGATGGGGCAGCATAACGTTGTATTCGTCGCGCTCTAACAGGTTGAACAGGTTGAGGCACCTCCCATTCTTGAGGCGCTTTACTAAGTCTTTCTCCATGACATTTAATTATTCTGCGAGTTAATTGATCTTGTATCTTGTAACTCACTGGACCTGTTCTCTCAATGACTCAAAATGGGTAGTCCCATTTCGATTCTAATTTTCCTTTAGATTTACCTGAGGAGTATAAAACAGGATCACCTACTTCAAAGGTGATATCCTTTGCTGTAATATCATGTAATCTTTGTTGTTTTAATACTTGTTTCTTTTGTGCAGCTTGTTGTTTTCGAAATGCTTTATGTTGTTCCTGAATGGCTATCTTATGAGGTTCTTCACCTACATATTTTTCTCGAGGTTTAAGTATATTGTCGAGTGGTAAAACCACATCTCTGCCATACACCAGATAAAATGGCGAGAATCCAGAAGATTCGCTGCCATTAAACCTGATGGCTGCCATAGCTTGGTTTAGGAATAAATCCCAAGTTTCTAATTCTTCTCGAGCTAGTTTTGCTAAGATGTCATTCAGCGTTCTATGTAGCCTCTCCACCTTCCCATTAGATTGTGGATGGAAGTAGGAAGTGGTTACATGATGTATCTTGAAATAATCAGTTAAGTATTTCATCACTGCATTTACATTTTCAGATCCATTGTCTGTTAATATTTCTAAAGGACATCCAAATCTTGGAAAACTTTGATCTATTATCAAGTTAGCAATTGTTTCCGCCTTTTTATCAGGCACTGGAAACGCTTCAGGCCAGCCAGAATAAATATCTATGAAGGTCACAATATATTTGTTTCCTGATAAAGTCTCAGGGTGTGGCCCACTCATATCCAATGCTATTTTAGCAAAAGGATATGGAGGTCTATCAGTCTCTTGCAATGGCAAAGTGTGAGCTCTGGTGTTTCGGGCTCGACACACAAGACAATTTTCTACATGTTTATAAATATGTTTATATAAATCTTTCCAATAATATTTTCTACTGATATTATTGTACACTTTGTCTATGCCAAGGTGACCTAATTCGTCATGATATTGTTTCAACACATCTGCATGTAATTGTTCGGGTATGCACAAGCGTACCCGTGGGTTATCATCAACTGCACTAATGTAATATAATACTCCCTCAATCATGAGGTATCTACTACTAATGTGTGCAGGGGTATTGTTACCTTGATACTTCTTAATGATTTCTACAATCTTTTCATCTTTCTGTTGCTCTACCTTCATGTCCAAATCTTTGTAATTAATTGCTTGTGGCTCGGGCGGAACCTGAGGTTCATCTGTGATGACATGTACATATCTTTGAGGATCAATTTTGTTACTATTGATAATGCCAATTTGTAATGCTTTTTGATTTTCCACATTATCCATCTCGTACCCGGGGTCAGCGTTTGCAATTCCTTCAGGTAAACGAGAAAGTAGGTCAGCACATGTATTCTTTCTACCTGGTAAATATTCAATCTTACAATTGTAGCTAGCTATCTTCAATGCCCAGCGTTGTACTTTGGCATTGTTTTGCAGACTTTTCAACAAGTACTGCAAGGGGGCGTGGTCTGTCTTAATAACAAACTCTGCTCCCTGCAGGTAGTTAGTGAATTTATCCAATGCATATGAGATAGCGAAAGCTTCTTTCTCAAATGTCGACCATTTCTGTTGGGTTTCACCCAATTTATGAGAGAGGAAGACAATGGGTTTTTCATCAGGTATTCCAGGTAGTTGACCTGTTTCGTCATCACATGGTTGTGCCAAAACCGCTCCGACACAGCGGCCACTGGCATCTGTGTGAAGCACGTAAGGCTTTCTTGGATTTGGATATGACAAATGAGCAACTTGAGTTAAACGATCTTTCAACTCTTGAAAGGCTTTTTGATGTGTATCACACCAATGAAATCTTGCATATTTCTTTGTCAGTTCTAAGAGTGGTTGAGCAATTTCGCTGAACCGAGGAATAAATCTACGGTAGTATGAAGTCATGCCCATAAAAGATCTCACTTCTGTTACCGTTTTCGGCGGATTTAATTTTCGAATGACCTCGACCTTTGAAGTCTCAGGTTTAATTCCATCTTTACTAATTACAAAACCAAGATAAGATGTTTCAGATTGAAAGAAGGAACACTTCTTAGCTTTTAGCTTCAGTTTATGTTTTCTTAGACGACCAAATACTTGTTTAATGTGGTCTATATGAGATTTTATGTCACGGCTGAAAATCAAAATATCGTCAAGGTAGACCAGAGAAAAATCCTCTAGGCCCTCCAAGACTCTTGTCATGAGGGATTGATACACCGAGGGCACATTCACGAGTCCAAACGCCATCACATTGAACTCATAAAGGCCCTTATGACAAACAAAGGCCGTTTTAGGTCTATCTTCTTCATCCATCTTGACTTGCCAGTAACCCGACTTCATGTCAAGGGTGGTGAAGTATTGACATCCATTCAATAAAGTAAAGATGTCGTCAATCAATGGAAGTGGCCAGTTCGTAACTTTCATGACTTCATTGAGCTTGCGGAAATCAATGCAGAAGCATTCCGAGCCGTCTTTCTTGTCCACAAGCAGGCACGGAAAACTCCATGCACTATTTGACCTTCGGATAATTCCGGATTGAAGCATTTCTTCAAGTGCTTCGTCCATAATTTTTCTCTTAAGTAATGGAACTCTATATGCTCTACTTTTTATTGGTGGCGCATCACCTGTGTCGATGCGCATCTTAACTGTATCTGAGTTAATTCTTTATCAGTTTTTGCAAACAAGTCTTTATTATTATTGATGACTGGCATCAACAGGTGCCATTTGTCCTCAGGCACCTGTATGTCAGCATCTGTGATCTGATCTTCAGGTGTATTTTGAGTTAAGATCTGATTAATTTCTAAGACTTTTTCTTCCTGTTCTATTGGTTCAAGTTTTCCAATCAAACATCCCCTTTTCAAGGTGTAATGTTTGTTGGTACTGTTCACCAACAGTACAGGTATGGTTTCATTTCCATTAGTGACTATACTGTTACTAACTAAGAGGCCAGGCTGTTCAGCCACATGACCTTTAGTCAGTCCATGATGTTCTAAGTATTTTGTGTCAAAGACAGATTTTGCACCGGAAGCTTTTGCTGTACACAAACAAGTGGACTGTGGTTTAAGTTCCACCTGATTAATCAGTCGAGTAAGACAACTCACCTGTATATCTTGAACAATGGGTACATAGTGACCATCTAATCTCAATTTATGAAATTCCCAATATAAATTAACTCGATTGCCCCTAATCCAATCCATTCCTAATAACATACTTCGATTCAATTCATTTATTACTAAGAACTCATGCACCTGATAAATTCCTTGAATATAAAATTCAAGTCTAACTTTTCCTCGAGGGAGAGTGTCATTCCCAGTAATACCCGCAATGCGAGGCAAAGAATTTTTATCACCAACTAATTTCAGTCGGTGTTTAAGATTTTTCCAAAATTTTGTACTAATACAACTTGTCTGTGCCCCTGTATCTAATAAGGCACGTACTCGTTGTCCTTTGATGTTCACTAAGACACTATTCAAGGAAGCAGCCCCATAATTTATGGTTACTGTTTCCGGTTGAGAATTTCTAAGTTTTTGTTGCTGTTGTTCCCCATTTGGGTAATCATCATTGTTTACTAAGTTATTTCCCTTGGTTTCCATAGAGTGTTTCACTTCCTGTTGACATGGGTTTTTCCAATTACTTTCCCTTGGGTTTTTCCTGTTTTTGTAGTTTTGGGTTTTTCCCAAGTGATTTCTCTTGGCTCCTTATTCTTGGATTCCTATTTCCTGATTCACTTACTGTCTGTTTCTGTTGATTTATTTCAACACAACCCTGCTTACCTGGTTGACTATAATTACAAGACTGTTTCATAGTTTGATTTTCATAAGCATTTTCCATATAAATCATAATATCAGGGTCTACATCTACAATGTGTATCTCTTTTAATTGTTTAGGAGTAAAGTTTTGTAGAACTCTCACATAAACATCTGCACACTTCTGTTTAGGTATACCATATATCCCGCTACTGATGAGTGGGATAGCTATGTTTACAAAATTGTTGTTGTCACATACCTGCAATACTTTTTGTACAGTACTGTATAAAACATTGAGACATTTATTTTTATCACTGTAATCATGCCAGTGTGGTCCCACAGCATGTATTACTTTTAAACATGGCAACATTCCACAAGTGGTAGTCATATTCTCACCTACTGGAAGATTTCCATGCTGTTGAATATATTGTTGACATTCTTGTTAAAGGGCTGGACCAGCTCCAAGAGCTATAGCTCTGGCAACACCTCCGCCATGGATTAATTGGCTATTTTCCGCATTCACCATAGCGTCAGTAGCTACCTGACTTATTCCAGTCCTATATACTTTTATTTCCAGACCACTGGTGGTCTGATAGCTGAAACAATTTTGTGAAGTAAATTTTTCAGGCTGACTGTCCTTTGCAGGGCAGCCATTTTGTGAGTTGGCCTTGGGTTTCTTGGCCTACCAGTCAGAGGAATGGTTGTGAATTTTACTGTACAATTTTTCCTATTATGTGTGGTCTGCCCACACCTGGTGCATTGAAGGCTTTTACTTTTCACTGGAGGAGAATCATTTTTGGTTCCCCTTGTTTGAGACTGAGTACTTGGCTTTATATTACATGTTTTATTACCCGTATTTCCACCTGTCTTATTATTTACATTTTTATTTTTACAATTATTCATACATTCATTTTGTACATTAATTTTCACGTCTCCCTGGTGATTTCCAGTTTCACTTCTGTTGGGAGCATGTGACTTCACAATAACTCTGCTCATTGCCCCATATGGGCAGAGTTCCCTTCGTTTAAATTGACTCGGCAATCGTGAGCGAAGTGGTTTGGCTTCCCACAGCGAAAGCAGCAAAAGGTCGCCCCTGGTGACCTTTCACCTGCTGGCTGAATATCAAGTGTTCTCACTTGTTTGGTCAAGTTGACGCGACAATCGTGTTTCACATGGCCAACGCGGTTACAACGATTGCAAACCGGTCATGAAAATCGTGTCGGTTTCTGATATCTGTTGTAATTTTGTCCTCCCCTATTTCGGTATTGACTATTGTATTGATTTTTGTTCTGATTCTGATATGGAGGTCGCGCATAACCTCCACTATAGTTTTTCGTTAAGATATTCACCTTATGGCGTCGGCGCGCCACACCTATGTCCATGGGAGTCTCGTCCCTTGTCTCCAGAGGGAGATCTACAGGTTCTTCCTGTTCGTCGATGGAATCACGAAATACAGGGTCCCGATAGCGCTCATATTCTTCATATTGTCAGTCAAATGCCTTCCCAAAGGGCGCTTTTCCTTTGGCGGCTTCAGAGCGGGCGCGGAATTTGATTTTCGCGGCGTTTTCAAATAATGCTTGACTAACAGCATTTTCTAGCGTCTTGGGCATACGACGGATTAGTTTCATCCGAACGTCGTTGTCATACAACCCGTCACAAAAGTAATCTGAGAGGTTTTTCTGGATGGTGGGGTTATCAATCTCCTGATCAAAGGCGTCTTTTGCAAGATCAAGCAGTTGCTCAGCATATGAGACAAGGGTTTGATTTTTCCCTTGTCGCATATGGCGCAACTGATTGGTAGCCATGGAGTTATCCATTGTGGCGCTATAGCGACTTTTCAGTTCACCATACAGTTCGGACCAGGGCAGTTCAGGATTTTTCTTCATTGTTCTTAAAATGAAGTCAGCAACTACAAAGTCACTGGTTTGAGCGGCGATTTTAGGTCGACGCTTCTCCTCTACATCATTTGTCTCACAGAAAAGGTCAAGAGATTTTATCCAACCCCGAAAATTCAAGGGGTTCCCGTCAAATTTTTTAATATGGGAATGAATAGACTGAGCCTGAGTGGCGTTCGCAGTCTTTGCATTACTCTTTTCACTTTGGCACACGGTTTCATGCAGGTCGATTATGGCAGAAGACATGGGGTCATTGGCTTTCTTTTCAGCTTCTGCCAATTGTCTTTTTACTCTCTGTAATTTTGCTTGGGCACCGGCCTTGTCAGTAGCTAACTGTAATTCTAAATCAGCTTTCTGCTGCACCAGCTCTGCTTTAACTTGAGCGAGGGCTGTCTGCGTTTGTTGAAGGGTTTGTTGTGAGGCGGCATGCTGCTGCGACAAGTTCTGAGCTTGAGAGCTCATTTCAGCAATTTGCAGCTCATACTGACCCACAAGACCTTCCCTTTCCTGTTTCACTTGAGTAATTTCATCGATTAACCGTTGCTCTCTGTCTGACAGTGGCGTAGTCATTTTTAATGAATTTTATTACTATGAAAAATAATTTACAATTTAATTTTTCTGCCATTAATGAACGTAAAATGAAGAAAATTGCACCTACCTTGCTAGCACTACAACTGTTGAAACACACGCGGTTGTCTTTTCAGAATTTCCTGGAATTCCTCGAGATTTTTCACAGTTCCCTGAGTTTCTGTTTTTCTCTGATGTTCAGTCAAAAGTTCGATATATCTGATGAGCAACGCTCGGTGCGACCAGTCGAGCATAGTGTGGATGTGATAGCAATTGGCGGTCGGCGTCAGTGTAAATAATGGCTCGTTGGACATGCAACCAGTTCCACCATGGAGTTGTACCAGTTTTGGATTCAGAGGGCGCTGTCTGCGTCTGCTGCCTTACAAATTTCAGCTGCCAGGCATTCAATTTACCAGTAAAATTAAGGGATGTCTGTCCCTCATAAATATTTAGCAAAAAGTTCTCACAAGTTCACTGAGCTCCCCAGCGGCAACGTTTTGGGTCCGTTTCGGCTTCACTGGGTCCGTTAGGGTTAATAGATGTTTCTAGAATGTTCACCCGATCGTTTCAAGAGAGTTAGAAGTCAGAGTCTACATCCTGACGAGCGGCACCATATAAACTGGCCTGTGGCATAGCAGGGTTAAGTACCCCGGAAAAATGATCGTCTAGTGGATTTGGGTTAGGACTACAATCGTGGCAAGTGGCCACAGGACAATTTAACTGTTCAGTCTAGGAGGCAACCAGTTCTGTGGAGTCTGCAACAATTCTTGATACTGCAGCCGCAGCGAAAGGGTGAATTCAAAACACATAAAAGTTACTTACAGTTTTCTATGTTTATTCACTAAACCCTAAATAAAGTTCCTACAATTTAAACTTGTAAAGAAATATTCTCTCTCTGGTAAATTTCTAAAATATATATCAGATACGAAATGAGACTAAGTCGAAATTATCGCATCGCTCTCATCGCGTCCTGTGTCTGGAACTGTTGTCTGGCCTGGCAGCGTTCGACGGCGTCCTTCCACGAGATAGGAGAGTGACTTCTTGTAGGACGGAAGACCAAAGAGAGAAGTGAAGTCTCGGGTGATTCCGTTGGTTTAAATACAGTTTGATTCGTGCTTACTCGGGCAGATCTTGTTTCAATTGACGTCATAAAACACCACAGAACACCACTTATACCCCAAGATGGCGGAGAGGCATTTCTTAACCCCTTACTTCCATTCTGGGATAGTAGGGCATCCTGTGGGTATCCTATGCTAAGAGTATGCGTTCTCGCATTTAAAAGGACATTGGCCTTTGGTAGGTTACAATTTCAAAACCGACAGTGCCGCCTAGCGAACGTGCTAGATTGCACAATTCTCAGAGCTGAAAGTGATACTGGGTGTGTTGAGGTTAGGTCGGGTCAGGATACAATGCTAAAATCTGTCAAAAGCATTCTGATGAGGTTATTATAGGTTAGGCTTTTACTAGCTAATATGCCAGTCATAATTGCAAATTCTGTCGAAAACACCTTAGTAAGGTTACTTTAGGTCAGACTATTGTCTAATTTCGTGTCTCGTGCTCCATTTCTTTAGTAAGTGTGCAGAGTACTTTTTGGGTCAGTTGCACTGATGTTATGCAATGCAAATATACTAGGAATTTGAATAAAATTACATAACTTGTGCCTGAAAACAGCGTTTACTTATTAAAGTTTATACAACAGAGAATTATTACCAAGTAGGACTTGGCCACTCTGATTAACACATTAACACTTCGGGAACCAAGACTCCCAAGTGCAATCATATGACTCCGACGCACCCCACGGAGGTTAACCCGACGCGCTCCGTGGAGGGCATTTCGTTACACTACCATATCTCTCCAAATTTGGTCAGGATGCATTATGGAAATTGTGGGGCTCTGCTGTGTCGAGTGACGCCCCTATATTACCTTTTATGCAATGAATGTCAGTGTTATCCTACAAGGTATTGGAGGCTGTTCATTCAGCTCAGAGGCTTGAAACCTATTTGCTCATGACCACGACAGTTTTACGGGTGGAGGAAGCCGGAGTTCCCAGAGAGAACCACCGCGAACGGCGAGCAACTGTCAGCCCCCAACATACTAACTCCACAGACGTAGGGTTAGCATTGGTGGAAGACAGGTGCACCATTGACGTGCAGTACTTCTTAGTACACAACGCCACCGTGCCCCCACGTGTGCAATGGGGTGAAGCGTCTTGCCCAAGGACACAACGCGGTTGCCGCAGGTGGGATTCGAACAGAGGACCTCTCGGCTTGCAGCTTGCATCTGACAGTTGCTCGCCGTTGCTCGGTGGTTCTCTCCGGGAACTCCGTCTTCCCCCACCCGTAAAACTGTCACGGTCATGGTTAGCCATAGTGCAGAATTATGTGACCTTAAACACCAAATAAATAAATAAATAATCCTTACATGTGATCCTTTTTTGTGCACATGTAATCCGTTTTGAACCGCATGTGATCTAACAAATTGCAGTTCTTTGGCATCACCTTCGACAAATCGACAGCTTGGGTTGATACAATCGATGCAAGCCATAATATTCTTCAAATACTACTGAGCCACCGCGCCCCCAACGCATGCAAGGATAACTTTGTGCTTAAAATTTAATATCACGTGGATAACATGTACAGACATTGTTCTCGCCTTTTCCTCGCTTTTATGTAATGATTTTAGCTTCTTCTAGTCTTGTCTGGTCTTGCTGGAAAACAGACATTGTGATCTCTATTGAATATTCTGTATGAACTCCCTTACTTGCGTAATTTACTCCGCCTGTATATCAGAATTTTATAAATTATGGAATATCAATTTACGCTATCGGCTGTCGAGGACACGTACTAAATAATTAAGATAACAGAGTTTTATCAAGTCGATTCTGCCCTTGGTCATCATCCACTCAAACTCACTCCTGATTGCGTCCAGCGTTGCGACATTACTCGATTCTGTTATCCATCGACCTCTTCAACCGCTGTAACCCTGCTTGAAGGAGCTTGAACAGAGTTAGAATGTTGAGGAGCTGACAGTTGCTCGTCGATGCACGGTGGTTCTCTCCGGATACTCCCGTTCCTCCACCCATAAAACTGTCGCGGTCACAATTAGCCATTCTGAAAAATTATGTGACCTTAAACATAATAAATAAATAAATAAATAAATAAATAAATAAATAAATAAATAAATAAATAAATAAATAATTCATCGACCTGTATTATTCTGCAGAGTTTTTAAACTCTTTAACCCTTTGAACACTGGTGGTATCGTCCATCTCAGTTCATTGACAGCAATTGGAAGAGTCCATATTCATTATTTGGGGTAGACCAATTAATATTTTCAACATGCAGCCGGAAGGCTGCACGTTGAAAATATTGATTGGTCAACTCACACATTCACTTAACAACCATCCCTCTTAATAAAATTATAGCGTATCATGTTCCTGGGCCGGTAAAGTGGCCTGTCGGGTTCAAAGGGTTAAAACTGCTTGGTTTAGAGGTATCACTACCGGTGTTATGTATACATTATGGTATTATTTTAAGAGCATGATTAACCCATTACCTAACCGGAAAAGCAGACGACACTTGCAAACAAAATTCTTGAATAACCATTTTTTTTCCATTTTTTGTCTCAAAAACATAGGTTATGACCCCCCCCCCCCCCCGCCCCCACCCCCATTGGAACGAGCTCGCTCTATTCCAATCCAAAGCATACCATATATATTTCTAGGCAGTCAACAGCAACCATAACTCACAAGAAGATTGCACTCCTTGCCAAGAGTTCTTAACCCATTTCCTAACAAGGAAAGCAGACGACACTTGCAAAGAAAATTCTTGAATAACTCATTTTTTCAGTTTTTTCTCAAAAACATAGGTTATAACCCCTCGTTGGAACTAGCTCGACGAGCTCGTTCCAACGAGGGGTCATAACCTATGTTTTTGAGACAAAAAATGAAAAAATAATGAAAATTAATTGGCGATTTTTGTGAATAGCGCTGACCGGTTTTTGCCGTTACGTTGGGTAAAGGGTTAACGTAGCAAAAGTACCATAATGGCCGTTAATTAATCTGCAAATGGCTGATTCTATAATGTGGTGGCTGCTTCCGAGTTTCCAGTGCCCCATATTAACAGTGCAGTAGAGATGTCAAACTGTGGTTTGATGCACATAACGTTTTGCATTTTTGTGACCGTTTGATTGTCTAATTATCCATCTTCTGGCAACTATCCCCATCAAATGTCACTTTAAATGATACTCTCATATCATCATTTTGATTAAATGGCCAAAGTAAGTTATAAATTCCAAGCCGCAATGTTAAGAAACATCCTCGAAATTCCACAACCTGTAAAGGTGTGCATTTCCTTCATTTTAATTTTATGCAACTATGTTACGTCCACCATGTTCTCAACCCAAAGATATTACTCAAAATGCAAGAATGGATGAAAGCCTTAACCTTTAACTATCGGTAAAATATGACAATAACGTCAGTTGAAAAATTGAGATTCCTACACGTGTTCACTATGAAGTACCGATAAGTTGAGTGCGTGTATGAAGTATAATTTTCCTTATTTTTTTCATTTTTTGTCTCAAAAACATAGGTTATGACCCCTCGTTGGAACGAGTTTGTTGTTCAAGATTTTTTTTTGCAAGTGTCGTCTGCTTTCCATGTTATAGGTAAAGGGTTAAATACCCGTAAAATGAGGACTCTACTGCAGTTATGTACAGATATTTGCAAAACGTAAATATGCCAACAGGTGATTGACATTGCTCCCATTTGCATGACGTTAGAAAGAGTAAATTATAGTTTCTGACATGCGACATCATAGTCTTATGGGTTCGTGCGCCCCGTTGATATTCCCACTCAAATGTCACCTCTTGTCGAGATATCATCTGAAAATATTGTCTAAAAGCCTTTTTAAATACCCTTAATCTTTACGGACATGTTATGCAATTTTGCACACGATATGATTCATTTTTGCGCACAATTGTTATCTCCGGGATATCCAGGTGAGCATGTGTTATCCACATTAATTCGCACGTGGTTTTGGAAATAGCATTTTGGGGGAGAAAACTATATGCTTAACCATTTAAAACGACGTCTAACAGAACTTACATCATGGATATGTTAAGAAAATGGTGTTAGGCTCTTTTTGGAGCAAAAATAGCCACTAAAGTGGCGAATGTCGGTTCAAAAACACAATTTGTTGGCCTCAAATTGGCAGTAATATTAATAAACGGGGGACTTGGGGGACAAACATTGCATGTTGACGGGGCAGTATCCGCTTAAAATGGTATGGTCGCGTATTGGTTTGTTCACCCAAAAAAAGTAACTTTTATATGGAGAGTTATGATTCATCTCGTCGTTTCGAAGTATTTTTAAATAAATCTTCTGCTCACAACTATGTCTAATAACGGGTGTGTATTTTGGTTCAAATAAATTCCATACCCCACCAGTTTATCCTATTCAAAGTGATGACAACACATCAAAATTTAAATCTTTCTCCAATGGAACTTAGCATTTAAGGTATTCGCTTTTGTTTGGCTGAGCTCATTGAGCACTACCAAACCAGATTGAACTGGTTTGTTTGTTTGTTTGTTTGTTTATTTGTTGTTGTTTAGCGACATTTTCGACAACCAGAATCACATCGTGTCGGAACTGAACTGGTTAAATTTCAAGGTGCATTATGGGAAAAAAATGTTGCTTGAAATTTAGGTATTTTCCCCAGTAACCAGGAGATTAATAAACTAAGGGACCGGCATACCGTTATCCTAAACATCATTGCGGGATACTAAACGTGACATCAACAATGTTCCCCAAGAGATCTGAAACAACGCATAAATATAAAATTACAGTGATGACTGTGGTGTCTACTTTCCCTCGCTGCTAACCGAGAAGCATGGTGTGATTTGTCTGTTCCATTAAAGTGATTGACTTGTCATTGCGTGTTATTAGAACAACAGCTGAAAGTCGTGAAATAATCAGTATATTACTTTGTAAGTTGATATTTAACTTCCTTTAAAATGTATTAAGTGAACACTTCTCGTGCCGACGTAAGCTCGATACAATGGTTGAGGTACCAGCCTTAGTGCAGCTATCCTTTCGCTCAAGATCTCACACGTCACATTCTATGGCGTAAATCCAGGGGGTGGCGCACACCACCCGAAATTCTTTATCTCTTCGGGCAGTAGTCGGACAGGATATTATCTCCCAATAAAAGATCTCAACACAGGCATAAAACTGTCACAGACACATATGGCAAATGTTGTTTGTGCATGACGGGTGCACATGCCCTCTCGGTTCCACAACCTATTACTCTTGAAAAAAAATTCTTTTTAGTTTTGTATTTTACAGTTATCATTATTCATAGCTAACTAAAATCTCTCACAAAGGTGTGTGTTGGCTTGGCTATACTGTGTTATCTGCTTTGTCTGCAGACAATGATGATGTGTACAAGTGAATGTTGGAGTAGATTTATTTCCTTCATACATTCAATTGGTCCTTTCAGAGTAGAGTCCCATTCAAAGTGTTGTTAGAATAATAATTATTAGGTCCCAAAAATAGTTTTGATTCTAAGTTTTTTTTTAAAACCAGTGGTGGGGTAGCCGCTATGTTCAGATCGCTGAAATAATGTTATAGAGATGCATTGGGTTTTTTATTTAAAAACGTTTTCGATATTAAAATGTAAAACGGGAGACGTATAATACCGTACATATGTTGAACTAAGCGACAAAATCTCTCGAATGAGGATGTCATTCTATGCGTGTATACTCATAGTTAAAAATACATCCCAAACAGCTTGTATATATAAAGGTACGTCTTCGTTTCATTCAATTCGATGACTTCATATTTTCGAAACAGTGGATTCTTTTACTCATTCTTTTCAAAAAAGTCAATTCTAATTATCTGATGTTTACAAGATAAACCATTATTGAAACCGATTCTCCAGTATATAGATTGACGCTTCGTAACTCTTGATCCAGTTGAAATCGATCCAGAAATTTGCGACTTTACACATTTATGTTTCCTATTTGCGTGGCACAACCAGGGTGATATTTGAAAAATGACAATAAAATGTACCAACGTACACGAAAAAAATCAATGCGGCGGTCTCTGGGAAGCAAAAGTAATTTTTTGGCCTTAGTAGGTATTATACAATTATGGACTTTTGTGGTGGTGAATATGATGTGATTTGAACCTAAAAGACTTATATTGACCGAGGCGTTAGCCGAGGCCAGTATAAGTTTTTTAGGTTCATATCACATCATATTTACCACCATCAAAGTTCATAACTGTTTTATTAAATACATCATCCTTAAAAAACAATCTATTTGTCAATTAAAAGTTCAATTATATCAACCAGAAATAATTTTATTTAACAATAAAATAGTTACCGTCTGCAGAATAACATAAAAATAATCAGTGTTATAGAGATTACGTCGATTGAACTATGTGTTCACAGAGATATGTTTGTCAACCAGCGAAATGTTGTTAACAAACTGGTCAAATCCGCGAAACAGAAATACTTTTCGGACTTATTGTCAGCTAATGTTAATTCCCCTAATGCGCTGTCTGTCGTTCTTGAGAAGCTTCTGTATCGTCAAAAAACAACCGTACTCCCAGAGCATTCGTCATCCAGTGACCTTGCGAATAGATTTTCTTCTTTCTTTTCTGAAAAAAATTGAGACTATCAGAGCTTCGCTTGATACAAGCTCACAATCCGATCTTCGACATATGGCCGACATGCCGTGCACCTGTGTTAAAGTTATTGCACAGTTGTCCCAATTCAAACCTTTGGCTACAACAGATATCCAGAGGTTAATATCCAAGGCACCATCTAAGCAATACGCGCTAGATATCATTCCAACTTGGTTGTTAAAAGCATCTCTTTCGGAGTTAACTACACCGATCTTGAAACTGGTCAATGCCTCCCTCCACTCTGGCGTCTTTCCGACAAGCATGAAACACGCTTTAGTAAAACCTCTTCTCAAAAAGCCAACACTTGACCCAGAGGTTCTGAAAAACTACCGACCGGTCTCTAATTTTCCATTTCTATCAAAGATTATTGAGCGTGCGGTGGCTTCTCAGCTGAATTCTCATTTGGCAGCCCATGGCCTAGCCGAAGTTAACCAATCTGTATACAGATCTAATTGCAGTACAGAAACGGCGCTTCTAAGGGTCCAAAATGATATCCTCCTATCCACGGACAGGCACAACCTAACATGTCTTGTTTTGTTGGATTTAAGCGCCGCTTTTGACACCATAAACCATAACATACTTATTGAAAGACTGGCAGTGAGAATAGGTCCTACCGACCGAGCACTTAATTGGTTTTCGTCGTACCTTAATGGTCGTACACAGAGTGTCCTTATTGGCAGTGAGTCGTCAGACAAGGTCACACTACGTTTTGACGTCCCTCAAGGATCGGTGTTGGGTCCCCTACTGTACACTGTCTATGACTTACCTCTCGGTGACATTATCCGACGCCATGGCCTTGACTTTCATTTTTACGCAGATGACACACAGTTGTATATTAGTTTTACTCACGCCTTTGAGTCTGAAGAATGCAGTAAGATTGAACTTTGTATTTCAGACATCAAGGCATGGATGATTAAAAACATTCTTAAATTGAACGATGACAAGACAGAAGTAATATGTATTGGTCTACCTCATCAACATTCAAAAATATCCAAACTGTCCCTCAGTATTGGAGGTTCAGCGATAAAACCCAGTAGCTATGTTCGAAATTTAGGTTATATCATGGATGAAAATTTGGTCGCTGATGAACATATCAAACATGTCTCTCGCAGTGCATTTTTTCATCTTAGAAATATTAGCAAAATTCGATCCTTCATTGATACGCAGACGTCACAACAGCTTGTCCACGCCTTTGTTATCAGTCGCCTCGACTACTGCAACTCTCTTCTGATTGGCTCTAAAACATCTATTCTTGAAAAGCTACAACACATCCAAAATTGTGCTGCACGGGTCATAACCAGAACTCAAAAGTACTGCCATCTAACACCAGTACTCTGTGAGTTACACTGGCTACCCGTTCAGCAAAGAATTCGATTTAAAATTATCCTTTTGGTGTTTAAGTGTATCACGGGATCTGCACCATCCTACCTGTCCGATCTGCTTACCATCCACAAGCCACCGAGGTCTCTTAGATCATCAGGTCAACTCAATCTGGTTCAGCCCGTATCTAAATTTACTAGTGCTGGTAATAGGGCCTTTGCGGTTGCTGGCCCATGGCTTTGGAATTCTCTTCCAATCGACATAAAAAATAGTAAATCACTTGAATCATTCAAGTCTAGTACTAAAACCTACCTTTTTCGAAAGGCATTTCCTTCTGTGGTCTTTTAATTTTGGTCATAAACTGACATTACCAGGAGCGTGAGTGTGACTGAGTCAGTGAGGATTGCCTCGTTACTCGTCAAGTTACACTCACATACTTGTTTTGGTAAAGTTGTAGTTTGTTTTTGTTTTATTTTGTTTTAATTCAATACCCCTTTTCTTTTAGGTTCTGTCGCTTATCGCCACGATATAGTCTCTGTTGGTGATGTGGCGTTGGGCACCAATAAATGATAATAGTGATCCATGTATCAATGTATCTGTGAGGGAATGTATGTGTATGTGTGTATATGTATGTATGCAATTATTGTACAGCCATTGAGCACCGTGTTGGATTCTAGGCTTTAAAATTATTATTATTAATTATTATTATTATTAAATAGAACTAGAGAGGGGATTTCCAAAAACTATATTTAGAAAGTTGATATTCACTGGAAAACCAGTGTACATGGATTTTTGAGTACCAGTCACGTGTATACGATCCAACCAATAGAAATGTGGTTATTTATAAAATATATAATAAATTAAAATGGGGAATAGTATACTTATCCGTTGTTCAAAGCTAAATAAATTCCCTCGCATGGGTATATTTTTTCTTAGCGCAACTGTGTCGTCTTCTGGCACTGATCATGTGAAAATGAAAGTTTAGAATAGATTTATTTTCTTCACGCATTCAGTTGTTCCATTCACTGGGCAAATCAGCTTCACATCTCTGTTAGAATTGTAATTGCATTAGCCCTCTGCACACTGATGTCAGAATATCTCTGGACCAAACGTTTGCTAATAATGGATAATGTCCTCTGGCAGTTAACACTTTCCAAAGAATGTTATTAAAGAAAAGCCCATGGTACAAGGTGTTCCATCATATTGACACCTCAGACTTCCGATTAAGGCTCCATTCACTGGGCTGATTTTTTCCAATACGGCAACTGGAAATTTAACCAATTCATTTTTGTTTGACAGAGCTCAAGCTCTGTCAAACAGGATTGTTTTGGTTAAATTCCTAAGTGCATTCCCGGAAAAATTGCTACTTGAAAGTTTTGTATTTTGGCATCAGTATGCAGAGGGTTAAGGTAATGAATGGTATAGAGATCAGGTACAAAAAGATAACTTCAAATGAACAGTTAAAAGTGCATTTTTTAATGTTGTGGCACTCAGTATTCAAAGGTGGCTCATTGCTTGTCTTCAGTGGTAGACTAATAGTCTATTGGTCAGGCAAAGTTTGAACAACGGAAATATTCTGTCGATTTGACAGTTTGCAAAGAAATTTGAGAGACAGGATCACAAATCTGTACACAGCGAAAAGAGTCGCCACTGAAACACCCAAACACCCAAGATGTCGTCAAGTCTATCAACGCGGTACCTTCTCCCAATCCATGACGTTTGATGGGGTGAAAGCAGTCACGGTGTAACTGTAGCCACAGCGTAACAGCTTTCACTTCGTCAAATGCCAAGGTGTTGACCTAGCACGAAAACTAATAACACTTTATCTAACAATCATATAGATTTTGGCCTGAAAACCACGAGAAACGGCACGTATCACATAATGTGTTCCGATTCCGTATCACATAGACGCCTTATTCTGATTCCGTATCATATAGAGACTCGTTTCCGGGAGAGCTGCGGGTTATCCTAGCAGTAACATATGCGTTTCAGTGACGACCGAACATTATGTCTCAAAAATGTTTAAAATAATTTATATTTAACCCTTTACTGAACATGAAAAAAAACGACACGTGCAAAAAAAATTCTTGAATAACTATTTTTTTTTCATTTTTTGTCTCAAAAACATAGGTTATGACCCCTCATTGGAACGAGCTCGACGAGCTCGTTCCAACGAGGGGTCATAACCTATGGTTTTGAGACAAAAAATGAAAAAATAATTAAAATTAACTGGCGAATTTTGAGAATAGCGTTGGCCGGTTTTGGTCGTTACGTTGGGTAAAGGGTTAAGATTTAATCTGTGTATGTGACAGAATTGTTAGATAAATGAATTATCATGATAATGTATATGTCCTTTGATTTGCATCAGATTCTCGGTGGTGTTCAAAAATGGGATCACAATTCGCCGGCAAAGCCTGCTCGTTGAGATCTCATTCTGGACACCGCCTCGAATTGATACAAACCACAGGACATATACATTATCATGATAATCTGTATGTATCATCTGCACGAAAACTAATAACACTGTATCAACTTTCCAATTTCAGCAATTTTTTTTATCAATTATAATTAGAATATGTTGTAAATATCCAATTCGCATTGCCACGAAAATGTGCATATCTTCAAAATATTCATTTTTCACAGACACCAGAGTATACTCTTTAAAAAAGTCATCGGCGTTTGTGAGCCGTCGGGAACTTGAAAACCTTCGAGAAAAATTGTTCTCTTGAACACTGTTTATTTGTAACAACATCCACACGCTCCTGCAAGATGGCGACAGTGGAGACACGATTCTTCATAATGCGTGACTTTGTCCAATCAAAATGCTGGAATACCATCTAAGAATTCCGCCGTATCAGGTGTCTCACCTGATATTATTTGATATCGGGTGAGTTGCCGCCATTACTATTTTTATGCATTTCCACTGGCTTCAAATTTTCAAAGTTTGAATTGAAACAAAATAAGAGAATTTAAGTACCATAAATATTTTACAAGGTACCGTATTTATTGATTTAAAACATTAAATATTTAAAAATATGGACAGAAAATATTTTTTTTACTCCCAAAGTTCTTTGATGTTTTTTTTACGACTCTATCGATTTTTTATGCTGAAGCTTTACAGTTTACTCAACAGATTAAAAGGGTTTTTTTCAACATTTAAAAGTGCTTTGTTAACCCTTTTCATGTGGTAAAGACAGTAAATGTTTGTAAGGGATTTTCAGATATGCTTGTAGCAATACATGTTATTTTAAAAACAAATATCGTACTTCAAACAGCGACGATTGTTTTATTTTGGTTACTGTGACCATGGATACGTACCGGTGCCAGTTACTGTTGATGATTCTGCGCGATGCTGTCAATAGCGGTTTCTAAAAACTAAACGTCCGGTCGTTCTTTGTTTTTCGTGAAAATTGATTAACCCTTTACCCAACGCAGACGATATCAAAATTTATTATTTTAAATATCATTTTTTTTTTAATTTTTCAAAACATTTCAACAAAACCATATCATGTGACCCCTCGTTGAATTTGCATATTACGCGTGCGGTTGCGGGCGATTCGTTGGGTAAAGGGTTAACCCTTTGATTTACATTGACTTTCGACATAACAAATAAATATGTTACATGGCGTGTAGCTGGCTGATACATTTCCATACAAGACTCTGGTGTTCATAACAGGTTCGGTTCCACCTCACCTAATATGAACTCTCATCGCCTTGTATGGGAATGTGTCAGCCAGCTACACGCCTTGTAACTTATAGTATGCGATCAGTAGGCATTCCAACAATTCAATTGTCATCAAACTCGGCTGATATGACACCGATTTCGGCTGATAGGAACGAGGTAGAATTATCAACCCTGGTGCGTTACTAGAAGCAACCATTTCGTTTACAGCGCAATCGGTCACCGTTATTCTCCAAACGCAATCAATCCTTAAAATTAGCGTTACCGGGGAATAGTTTTTGTATAGTGAGGAATTAATAATGGCAAAAAGTAAGGATTGGGAGAATGAAGATTCAAAAGAATATAGTTGTATTAAAAATTCAGAGCAAACTAAGATTCAAAGTCGTAAGCGGAGATTCGTCGAAATGAGAGAAGAGATAGTTCCCCTGCCCGAACTTCGCAGCTTTCCCAGTGGGGAAGACGAGTAGTTTGGATAGATGAATTAGGAGAAACGGAAACTTCTGACTTTATGGAGAATGAGTATCAATAACACTGTCAGAATACTGTAACAGATCTGCAGTCCTGGTAATTCATTCTTATTTCTTCAGCAAAAAAATGCTCTGGAAAACTGATGCTTCCACGGCAATTGCTGTGAAGCCTGTTCGATTGTGTAAAAATCATCAGGGGGCAGGGCATAGTCTCAATTGCCATGTATTTGTAGTGTGTGGTGAAGTGAATCAAGTAACTTTAACATGTGAAAGTAGTTCGAGATACATGTGTATATAATCACAATCAGTGTGCAGAATCTTTCACTCAATTAGATCATGCCAATACCATGAACCGTGTGAATGCTGAGAAAAAATCTTGGAAGTAAGCATGCGACTTTTTCATTATGTATAGTATAACAGCTTTCCAGAAACTGATGTCAGATTCTGGTGTTATCAACATAGAAGAAGCCGAACACATAGTTTCTAGTGGTTATGCTGAACTTGTACTATAAATTGTAAGATTAGCAATACAGCATAGTGCAACACACATGGTTTGATTTCTTGTGTAACCTGGAAGTTGTGTAGTTTCTGCCACCACTAGACTTTCTGAAGAAGCCATCCTCGGCAGTATTTTTGCTGTGGATATTTTTCGTTTTCTCGGCATTTTCCTCAGCACTGCTGATTGCTGAGGGTAAATTACCAGGGCTGGATCTGAGAATTTTTTTTTTTAATTATTTATTTTGGTTTTAATAAATAAATATCTTTTCGGTCACAGGCTGATATGTAGTTACCTCGGGCTGATATCTCGACCGATATGAAACTAACCAAGTATTAACCTCTAAATATTGTCTCAATATATTATGAATGTTACAGACCAGTCGTTTTGAAAATCGCGAGAGAACGACTAACGCCCACCTGGCAAACGGTTCTGAAGCGCAACTGCCCTCATAGTATAACAGTCACTTCAATACGATGAGACACTTTGTACCATGGGCTTGTCTTTAATTATATTTTTGGGGGAAGTGTTAGCTGTTAAAGGTCTGTACCCTTTATTATCAAACGTTGCGGTCAGAGAACGTGCACTTTAACATATCGGTAAGGAGAGGTCCCGTGGACAACAGTCAAATTGCCTTGACAGTGGTTTCTTATCAAGCCTTCAGTGTATTACCTTTTTGAAAACGGGTGGTATGTTCCGCGTCTATTCATTGGAAGCAATTAGAAAACTCCGTATTTATTATTTAGGGGTAGACCAATTAATATTTTCAACGTGCAGCCCGTGGGCTGCACGTTGTAAATATTCATTGGTTTACCCAATACTTAAACTTAGCAGGGACCCTACTTTATGAATGTATGACGTATCATGTTCCTGGAGGGAAAAGCGGGTTAAAAAGGTTAATGAAGAATTGCGAGAAATGGGGAATTTGCCGCCATTGCAAGAATCATAATCTTTCGAGACTGAATTTCTTTAGGGAGTCTCGCATTTGCGAATAATTCAGACTGAGTACACGAAACAATTATGAAGTCATTATTCGCTCCCCCAAGGCAGATCAAAAGTTCACCTTCATAAAAACGTCTGTTCGTTATGCCATTGGCGATATGTTAGAAATTATGATATAACATTAACAGTTGCCCGCTTTGTTAGTGGAGAGATTGGGCTCTTTAAGACGCACGATGACCATTCAGATTTGCGACAGAAATAATTAGGGTTTTTTTCGTCTAATAGTAATTTCGCACAGTAATTTGATTTAAAAGTATATGAACCCGTACCAATTAATTTACCAGACAAAGAGGCACAGGAAGAAAATACCACGCAATAAAATTCAGTTCACCTCCATTTTACTCGCGTCATCCAGAACGTCATATAACACGCATTCTTTAACCCTTTACGCAGTGCACACGGTATTACATTTTGTTACTTTATTTATTTTCTTCAAAAGTTTCAAGAAGTTTCATAAAAACCTTAGCATGTAATCCCTCATTGGAAGGAGCTCGTTCCAATGACGGGGCACATGATTCTAATTTTTTGAAAAAATATTTCTTTCTATTGCTCAATCCGTAAAATCCAGCACCAGAAGCCTACAATTTGTTATGTAGAGTGTTAATCCTTTACCTAACACAGCGTAACGTCCATCGAGCCCTATTCACAAAAAATGGGCATACAAAATTTTATTATTTTTTTCAATTTATCTCCCAAAAGCATACCTTATGACCTCTCATTGGAACGATGCGAAACTTTAACCCTTTGATACTTCCGTACGTGTTATTGCGTACAAAATCAAACAGCACGTTGAAACTTTGTGGTCATTTGTTTTGGTATTATTTTTCGATTTTTTAAAGTTTTAACCTCAAATTCCTATTTTCTTCCGAATAGTGCCCAGTGTTAAGTGTTGAGCCAAATGTTATCGCAGTTTAAAATACTAATATAATCCTGCTGTCAAGACTTCTTAACTGGTTGAGTGCAAGACGCTACTATCAGGACTTTCAAAAAACGAGGATACCAGAGTAAAAGCCAACACTTTCCTTGCTTATATTTCATATACAGTCAAACACAAATAATATTTTGTTTATATAAATTTGTTTTATTACAAATTATTGGAGAGTGCCTGTGGGCACTCTCCAATAATTTGTAATAAAACAAGTTTTGAATAACAAATTCAGACCACCAAAAATAATCTAGCCCTCAACCAGATAATCACTAATGTGAAAAATATCTTTATTTGTACTTTCCGACGTTTGACGCCGCATTTTGAAAAACGTTGAAGAAACTGAATTCCAAGTGACGTTTGAACGTCAGGATGATTAAAGTCTCAAAGGGTAAATAAACAGATTGATAACATTGTAATGGATAGTACTGTAACATATCAAGAGAGTAGTGTGGTAGCAGAGGCTCGAACGGCTGGCCTTTAGCACATAAAGCGACCGATTTACCACAAGACTATAAGAACATCCTTGTACATAGACTACTGCACTACTCTCACGTTTTGAGGATTTTTCCTCCGTTAATCACTCTCTGATTTCACATCAAAGCAATCGAAACACTCTCAGTGCTTCGCCACATTATCCACAATTCCACTAGAGCCCTGCGAAGTTTCGAGATTCGATTCGATTTCGAATCATAATTTGATATTCGGTTCGAATCGAAATCGGCTGCTTCACTCGTTTCCTCTCGAATCTTTTTCACAGGAATATAGCTTGGTATCAGTCAGCTTCATCATCTCATGAAATGTATTTTTCGGATGGAAATCGTACATAAATACTATTGAAATAATAGACAAAGTGTGACTTAATAATAAATAACATCCAGTCGTGCTAATTTCAATATCACTTGTCCCTACTATTGTCAAATGGAACTTTAAAGTTTCCAAGCAATGTCGACGATGAATTATAATCTTTACAGGATAATATTCCAACTACATTATCAAGGCATGACTTCTATGAAGGCATGCCCTTATAATGCAGTTGGATTCTTTTATCGTGATCAGTCGGGACTTGAGCCATCGCAGTCGGTACAATTCAGGTTTATAGCACCCCCAACCTTCATCGGTCATCTTCAAGACGCCACTGATTCGAATCGAGGTCTATTAGATTTCGAATAATAAAAGTGATTCGATTCGAGATTCGATTCGAATCGAAAATGTGCGATTCGCAGGGTCCTAAATTCCACCAACTGCTGAGGATTGGACGAGCCCCCAATGTAGCAGATCGGGAGAGAAGTGTGGGAGCCGAGCATCGAACCGTCTATCTCTGTCACAGAAAGCTTCAGGTCTACCGCGAGACTAAGAGTTCCGGGCCGTGTAAGCCCTGATGGGAAGGGGGAGCAGCGTGGATTACAGCTCCCTCGAGGAGGTCAAGCCACCACCCCCATCCCGCCCTTCTCGGGAACCTGCCTCATTTATTGTAGGGTTATCGGAGGATATCATAGCCCCATTGTTGGGGATCATATGCCCCTTTGTCGAAGAAATCATGACGCCACACCGAATCCGGACCAATCATGCTGGTTAGTCCAGATCTCTTAGTGTCATGGTAAATCGATCGCTTTGTGTGTCAGTGTGTCAGATCGACGATTCCATCCTGCGCAACAGCACTTCTTTCCAAATCTATTGCACTTCATTAAGTCTCTCTAAATACTTTAACCACTATATGTAGTTTATATAGGGATATGCGGGTGTGATATTTTAGAGCCGTCGTTTTTCTTTCATTCATTTAACCCTTTGAACGAGAGAAACCTCTTTCTCGGGTCCAAGAGCATGATACGTCACACTTTCATTGAGTAGGAGGTCTGCTAAGTTAAAGTGTGGGGTAGATCGACCAAGGCTGCACGTTGAAAATATTAATTGGAGTTCCCCCAAATAATAAATATGGACACCTTTCATTGAACTGCCATGGAGGAACCACCGTTGTTCAAAGGGTTAATATATGTTTTATTTATTACATAACATGACACGACGAGATGGTTCTCATTCTCCAGATTAAAATTACTTATTCTCGGCATTATCAAATACACACACATAATAGGACAGAGACCTTTTTGTGAGGGAATAATGAATGTATCATGTTAATTTGTCGAGTTACCTACTGACACCGTGCAAAAGGGTACAGATAAATCAAGGCAGTGGGTCACTAAACTCAGTTTGAGATATAATGACCCTAGTAACTTAACGTGAAATGAAAGGCTTCACATTTACATAAAATGATGATTTGTTTTGCGAAAACTTAGAGTATAATGTGATATAATTCACTCTATTTACATTATAATTACATGTTGATGTTTGATATGATACTATACGTCTCTATAATGAGAAATGAAAATGAAACGTGATACAGCGGAATCCTGTTAATGGAATATACACTATGCCATTGAGCAGGGCCTGGGAGGATGCGGACCTGGGGTAGTAACCCCGGAGTCCGGAACTTTGGCCCAGGAGTCCAGGATTCTTGGGTCAGGCCTGGGTCCCCTCAAAATTCTGACTTCTGTGCCAAGCCTGGGCCCCCAGTGGCGTAGATAGCTTTTCGCTGGCGGAGGGGCAAGCCCAAAATTTTCCGACAGACCGAAAATTTTCCGACAGTGTAACAACAACAAAAACACAAACAAACAGAAAGAATCTGTTGTTTACTGCAAATGTACTGAAAATTGGTCTTTTTTACCCCAAATTTACCCAAAATGGCATGTTTTTATCCCCAAAGCCAGCATTTTAATGTTATTAGGCATAAATTCGCCTAAAAATGGTCCCAAAAAATTTCCGACAAAACTTCTGGTGGGGGGGGGGGCATCCGCCCCCCCCCCCCCCCTTTATCTACGCCACTGTAGGCCCCCGGTGACACCTGAGCGAGAATCGGCAAGATAAGTTGCCCGTCGTATTAGAATACTAGTTGTCACTCATGTAGAGAAGGAATGGGAGTGCTCCATGGAGATGCTCTATCTGTTAACATTTTACTTAACATGAAAAGCAGACGACACTTGCAAACAAAATTATTGAATATCTATTTTTTTCTTTTTGCGTCAAAAACATAGCTTATGACCCCTCATTTGAACGAGCTCATCAATGAGTGGCCATATGGTATATTTTTGAGGCAAAAAAAAATTTTTAAATAATGAAAATCGAATGGCAACTTTTTGTGAATAGCGCTAATCGGTTTTTGCCGTTACGTTGGGTAAGGGTTAATAGGCTGTTAACTATATACATATGCACCTGACCTGGTGTTATCACTTGAAGAATTCTTCACTTCAAGAACTTCGGCAATCTCATCAATATCCCGACATTTCGAAAGGGGGCTCCGTCACAAAATTAACCCTGGGTCCCGAATGTCCTCTCCGTCGAAGACAAATGTGCATAGAGAGACAAAAATCCCTGAAAATCTTTATCAGAAGCCAATGGCTCTTGCTTAATGCCAAAGGCAGAACCCGAGAAGGGTCACAGGTGAGTGCTCGTCATATGTGCAGGAATCTACGTGTGTTAAGCAAAATCTCTGAATTCAGGGAAATCCCTGAAAACTTTCGTCCCTGCTCCCTCTGTCCCTGTCAATGAGAGTTATTCATTTTAGAGGCATTTGGTCACTTTCCTGTATTCTGGTAGTAATCTGAGCATTCATTCTACACTGCAAAAATATAGGTTTTCTTTAGAACCCAAACTGGTTCTAATCTTGTCCCTGAGATGGAACCCGTTCTGTTTAAACAGTATTTATTTCAAATCAAATAAATTTACCAAGATTAGCATTCAATTTTAACAGAATATTACATGAACTGAAGTAGATTCAGCAGTAAACTTGGAGCTGATTCAACGCAGTCGCCAAACATTTTGAAACAAAGGAGATATGAACAGTTGGCATATCGAACCAGTTTTGGTTCTGTATAGGTTCGATATGCCAACTGTTCATATCTCCTTTGCTTCATAATGATTTGAGGCAACCTCCTATAAGCTCTAAACTTACGGCTGAAACCACCTCAATTTATGTTTAATTCTGTTAATATTTAATGTTAATCTTTCTAAATTTATTTGATTTGAAATAAATTCTGTTTAAACAGAACTGGTTCCATCTCAGGGACAAGACAAGATTAGAACCAGTTTTGGTTCTAAAGAAAACCTATACTTTTTGCAGTGTATACTATTCAAAAATTGCTGAGGGTCATCCCTACACTCATCGACATATTTGTACATAAAAGGGTACATGTGTAAATTTTCCCCGTTGTTTGTGCATGAGGGTTTAACGACACTTTCAATAACCTGTACCATATCATGTCGGACAATTTACTAGTAGAGGAAGCCAGAGGATCTGGACCTGTCAGACTCCCCAGTTTACTACCCCGGTGCAAACATGGTTACCATGTTGCCCACAGACGCACAGCGTACCGAGGCTACACTAAGCTTCAACCAATGCTGACCCTGTTTGCGCCGGGATAGTAAATTGGAGAGTCCGACACTTACTGAGGTTCAGTGGTTCTCTCCGGGAACTCCGATTTCCTTTACTCGTAAAATTCTTCGACGTGACATGACCTAGGTTGTTGTTAAACCCCGATCTACAAACAAACAAATGCATGTATTGGATGTAGTGCAGCCAAATAAGTCTCCAAGCAAGGGGAATTTGGTGATTGTCGGGGTAATTTATCGACATATCATTAAGATTTTCATTCATATAACAAGAGTTTGTCTATAACGAATATGCAATTAAACCTTACCTAATACGAAAAGCAGACGACACTTGCAAACAAAATTCTTAAATAACTATTTTTTTTTTCATTTTTTGCCTCCAAAACAAGGCTTATGACCCCTCATTGGAACGAGCTCAACGAGGGATCATAAGCTATGCTTTTGGGCCAAAAAATACTGAAAATTGAATGGCGATTTTTGTGGATGGCACTGGCTGGTTTTGGCCGTTACGTTGGGTAAAAGGTGAGGTTAAATTTGTACTGATAGGCATTGTAAATGATTTTGTGTTTGGAAATTGTTTTCAATTAACAAGGTTATTCAGATAAGAAATAGCCAATTAAGTTCTTGTTACTGTATATGGTAACAAGAATATTAATGCTAGAGCAGTATGGGTGCATGTTCAAGTCTCACAAACATATCAGTGGTATGACGTACGAACAGGATCATAAATCGCTAGGTGAAAAAATGAAAATATTTAGTCATTCGAGAACTGTCTTTATAAGTGTCTTCAGGTCATACTAGCAAAAGGGTTAAAATAGTCGGGGGTGAAGTAAATGACTTGTGTATTTGTTATTTTCTTATACTTGAATATAGCCTGTTTGCTTCATTTAAAATGTATTTATTTATTTATTTATTTATTTATTTTTATTTATTTATTGGGTTTTAACGACACTTTCAACAGCCAGGGTCACCTCACGTCGGGCAATTGTACGGGTGGAGGGAGCCGGAGTACCTAGAGAGAACCACCGAGCAGTGGCGAGCAACTATTAGGCTCATCAACATACTAACTCCACACACAGACAGGGTTAGCATTGGTTGAAAACAAGTGTACCATTGACGTGCAGTATGCCTTAGTACACATCGCCACCGTGCCCTCACGTGGGAATCGGGATGGATGAAGTGCTTTGTCCAAGGACGCAACGCAGTTACCACATGCGGGGATCGATCCGTGAACCTTTCGGTTTGAAGTTCAAAGCCGCAACTACTGAGCAACCTTAGGTTCGTTTCAAAGACCTCCGAATAATATCTTTTTTCCTGTTTGGGAACCCCGCCATAGTAACAAACAAAATAAGGTCCAGCGAGGTCTCTTTGAATCTGAAATTTCGGGTCGGGTCGAATCGAAAGTAGTCGAGCATGTACCCGAACGGGCCTTATTGGCCGGATCTCATGCCGGATCTCATGTGACGTCATAGTCACGTGACCTGTTTGCGCCATGTTTGGTTGTCATGGCAACCCGCGAGAGCAGCCATCTTGTGACGTCATCCCCATAGTGATATGTGATATGAGTGCGCATGCGCAGCGCGTGTTGTTAGGGTGATACGTGTTTCCGTCGTCCATTTTGTATACTGGAGGCCGCCATCTTGGTTCCTATGGTAGCACGTGGTTTCTATGTTACCCAAAGGCTTTCAACAAGACAGGGGTATGTTCGGAGGGTATGTTCGATTGAATCGGAGTATCACGAATTGCCACAAACAACCCGACAATCTCCCCAAATCACCAAAAACGACTTTATTTACTACGGATTCCCCATTTTATCGGCTTAGCATGTAGTGCTATAATACGGAGCGGCACCGGGGGTGAGTTCGATTGAATAGGAGTAATGTGCTGACTTGGATTTTCCCCCAGAATCCTCGTTTAATTCGAAGAATTACCTCAAACAACCCGACAAGTTGTACTATTTCGAACTCTTTCAGAATCCTTTTTAGGACCGCCATACTTTGGCTTATAATAGTAGTGCTATAGTACCGAGGGGCTCCGTGGATACGTTCGATTGAATAAGAGTAATGTTCTGGTTCAGATTCCCCCAGGTTCCTTTTTTTGGATCCCTATCCCATAACGTTTTTCTCCAATAAAAGTCACTTTCCTTTGTATAAGAGTAGCACATCGTGCTATAGGACAGATTTCTTTGTATAAGAGTCATTACCCAGAATTCTCTATTTCTTTTTAGAAATTCCTATTTTTAGTAACATCCTTAAATAACCCCTTCACTGTTTATTAAATTATTCCCTAATTTTTTAAGGACCTCTCTAAAATTTCCATAAACAACTAAATTTTTAAGACAACACTATATTTTTATAAATTCCCACGCTCTATTTTTAGTAACATCCTTAAATGACCCCCATCACTATTTTAATAAGTTCATTAACTTTGTTTTTTTTAATGTGAGGATCAAGATTCCTTTTTGATCCCCAAACTGACCAATCAGATTAATGTATTCCTAATGTGTTTCTTTCCCATTACTTTCTATACTAATTTTCTAATTTTTCTAACTTTAACCTATAATCCTATAGGAAACAAATACAAACCCCAACCAAGAATGAAAATATCGATGAAAAAAAACGCTGTGACGTCATGACGTTTTCAAAAACGTCCGTCACGTATAAATAAATTCAGTGACGTTGTGGCGTCGGCTTCATTCCATTTTCATCTCTGTGTACTCAGATTATTCAATTGTTTTGTGTGTGTGCTATTTTTGTGCATTCATTATTCTAAGGATTATGGAGACTTCTGGATTTTCATGCGAGGATTGTGGGAAAATATTCACGGATCGACGGAACAGGAATAGACATCAACGGAAGATCATGGACAAGGTAAGACATTTGACTGTAACAACTGCTGTAAAAAATATTCTAGGAATGAAAATTTAGATAAACATAAAAAACTTGCTTAGATTTATATACATGTTTGGAATGTGGACAGGAATTTAATCAAATTTTACATTTTAATAGGCATAAAAACACCGCCCATCTCCCTGTTAATCTTCCCAAGAAACGAAATTCTAAACGACCGGCAACGGCCCTCAAAAAACCCATACTGTTTTGGACATTGACCCCATTGATTTTGATCAGGACCTTTTGGCAGAAACAAATAATGAAATTTCGGAAATTTTTCGTAGGAATTGGAACACCATTCGGACACATCACATAACCAATAGGAAAATACGGGACGTTTTTAATTATAGGCCAGACACAACAGATTTATCTACCATGAACTATGAATTAAATAAAACAATCCTTGAATCTCAGAAAAATAAATTCAAAATTAATTTAAGCTACGGCTTCATTTTGTGTAACAATGAAACAGAAGAACTAAGATTTTATCATCCTTTACAAAATAATGCCCGGGTTCTTGATAGGCCACCCCTTATTGAAAATGTAGTAGATTTTGTAAATTTCCTTGAAAACCTTGAACAGGAAGACATTTTAGAATGGGCTAGGCAGCAGAGACCCAACTATAAATGGACTGTCCATCAAATGACCAATGTAACTTTTTATGTAAACAAGATTAAAAATCATCCAATTGGTGGGGTCCCTGAAAATCTTCCCAAGTATATTTTGGAAAATCGTTCGATTGTTGCCCTTGTCAGTGATAAGTACAACCATTTAAAATGACAACCTCTGTTTATTCCGGTGTTTAGCCCTCTGGGGCGGTTCTACTTACCATACTTTGAATACTGTAACACAGACACTGAAAAGAAAATACACAAATGAACCAAAAGATAACTTTCCTGGTGTGAAATTAGATGATCTCCCCAAAGTTGAAAAAGTATTTGAAGTGAATATTGAAGTATTAGAACTTATATTGGCAGATGATGAAGTTTTGGCTAAAATTGTACATAGGTCTAATAGAAATTTTTAGAATACCATGTATGTCAATTTGTATGAGAACCATTTTAGTTACATCACTGACATTAATCAATTTTCTAAATCCTTTGCTTGTCGTAAATGTAGTAAATTGTGGAAATCGGTGAAAGCACTCCGTCGCCATGGGCTCTCTTGTACTGATAATGTGTCTTAAAAGTATGTTGGTGGTATCTATCACACCCCCAAGACCATATTTGAAAAGTTACATAAAGAAGGTATTGTTATTCCAGAACACTTACAGTCATATCCCTATAGGGCTACATTTGATTTCGAATGTTATTCTGATACACTTCTCTCCCGACTTCAACTGATACTTTTGTCTTGGAAGCTCAACACAAACCCCTCAGTGTTAGTGTATGTAGTAATGTCCCCGGTTTTGATAGTTACAGATATTTTATTACTGATGGTGACACACAGACATTGGTTGAAAATATGATGAATTATTTAATGGAAATTTCTGAGAAAAGTTACTCTCTCATGCAGGAGATTCACATGGCCACCATATTATCCCTCAGGCAAATGATTCGAGATGCTTTGGCATAGGAAGGTACATATGATTCTAAACCCCACCCATTTGAAAGGTTAGCTGCAGAATTTGACCATTACACGTCTTCGGTTTTAATTCTGGAAAATATGACGTGAACGTGATTAAACGAGAATTGGTGGATTATCTGAAAAAGTATGACACACTGTCTTTTGTAGTAAAAAAAGAGTAACAACTTTATAGTTTTGAAAACAGATCATTTGAAATTTTTGGATATTTGAAATTTCTTAGCCCCTGGATTTAGTTATGATAAATTTCTCAAGGCTTTGGGGTGTTCAATTACTAAAGGATTTTTCTCCCTATGAATGGATTGACTGTATTGATAAATTGGACACCACCGAATTACCTCCGCATGTTTCCTTTTATAGCTCTTTAAAAAGGGAAAACATTTCTGAAGAAGAATATGCTTACAGCCAGTATGTTTGGGGGAAAATAGGATGAGGACATTTAAGGACTTCCTAATTTGGTACAATAACAGAGATGCCCAGCCATTCCTAGAGGCTATTGAGAAACAATCACAATTTTACTTGGAAAGGGGTGGGGGGGGGGGGTCGATAAATTTAAGGATGGCATTAGCGATCCAGGACTGACGCTAAAATATTTGTTTAGTACCATCGACGAAGGTATATCCTTCCAGAACATCAACGAGAAGAACAGGGCTCTCTTCATCATCTCATCAAGGACAACATTGTAGGGGGGCCTTTTATCATATTCAATCGTTATCACGAGAAGAATATTACCAGCATGAGAGAATTTAAGTATGGCGCAACAGCAAAGGAATGTGGGGGTGTTGTAGGTTATAATGCCAACGCCTTGTACTTATGGTCATTAATGCAGGAAATGCCAACAGGTTGCTACATTAGACACATGGAAGAGACGGGTTTTAAACATTATTCCCATAAGTACGGTAGGATGGCTCATCAGTGGCTGGTATTTATGTCTACCGGGGATGGTGTCCACATCCGACACGAATACAATGATACAGAAAAGAAGATTGGTAGACGTCAAGTGACCGTAGATGGTTGGTGTAAAGACACCAAAACTGTTTATCAGTTTCACAGATGTTTTTGGCACAGCCATGAATGTTATCTGAATATGAAGGACGGTACACTGGCCACTCATAATGCAGTACGGTGGAAGGCCATGTCTGAGCTCAGGGAAAAAACCAAGAGAACCACCCAGTACCTTCAAAGCCTCGGGTATGATGTAATAGAAATCTGGGAATGTGAGTGGTATCAGCAGAAGAAGACCGTTCCAGCCTTACAGACCTTTCTTCGGGAAAAGTTTGGGACTTTGGTGGATGGTTCGATAACTTCCACCGAACGTCTCGAGAAGATCAGCACTGGCAACATCTTTGGCCTAGTGGAATGCGATATTTCTGTACCGACCAACTGAAGCACTATTTTGAAGAAATGACACAAGTCTTCAAAACTACAAATATTTCTATGGAAGATATCGGGCCACATATGAAGGCTCACACTGAAGCCAACACTAATATGCGCCAACCTTGCCGTAGTCTCATTGGTAGCTACTTTGGCGAAAAAATCTTGCTGGCTACACCATTATTGCAATGGTATTTGGAGCACAGAGTGGTAGTCAGTCGGATGTATCAAGTCATCCAGTACCAGCCCAAGGCGTGGTTCCAAACATTTGGTGATCAAGTATCACAGGCCCGACGGGAAGGGGATTCTGACCCAAGTAAAGCCATCGTAGCTGACACGATGGAACTATTAGGTAATTCGGGCTATGGGAAGACACTCAGTAATAAGGCAAAACATAGGAATGTAGTGTATTGTGGTGAAGATAATGTGTCCAACCTCATCAATAATCTGGCCTTTCGGATATTGATCACCCTCACTGAAGAACTTTATGAAATTGAAATGAATAAAAGAAGAATCAAACTTGACTTGACCCACCACATTGGTTTTTTTGTGTACCTGTATGCCAGTTACGTATGCTCCAGTTCTACTATGGTTTTTTGGATGTTTTTGTTGATCGTATGAATTTTGAACTTTGTGAATCGGACACAGACAGCCTATGCATAGCCCTTTCTTGATCTTCCCTTGAAGAAGTAGTCAGAGAAAAAAGAATCATTCTATCGCCAAGCCCATAAATGGTTACCCTCAGAAGTCTGTGACGCCCATATGGAAGATTATGTAAAAACTAAATTAAAGGGAGATAACTGGATGTCATCTTAGTGCTGCAGGGACAGGAAAGCTTTTGATAAAAGAAACCTGGGCCTTTTTAAAATTGAATGGGAGGGAGAGAGGGTTATTGGATTGTGTAGCAAAACTTACTATAGTTTCGGCCCATCAAACAAACTGAGTTGTAAAGGAATAAATAAAAGACAAAATGATTTAACAAAGGAAACATATTTGAAAGTAATCAAAAACAAACAGACAGGAAAAAGAAAAAATAAAGGCTTTAGACTTAATGGAAATGACATGTTTACTTATGTACAGATGAAAGACGGCTTATCTTACAGTAGTATGGTTGGTCTGCTTCAGGCCTGTTCTTCCAGAGGCCTGGGCTGGTTGTCTGGGCCGGTGGCCTTGGTGGATGATGTCATCTTCATTAAAAAGTTATGTAAGGTAATTAACGTCACTTAATGAATATTTTTTTTATCACTTTAATAACTGTTGCTTAATTAATTTTAATTAATGACTATTGCATAAATAATGTAATTAATGAGTGTAATTAGGGTTGATTATAATAATTAGTATATTAATAAATGAATTAATAATGTCAATTAGTACATATTTTTTTTTTAAAGTCATAATTTGGGATAGATATTATTAGATAAAAAATAATATATTTAAAAATAATTTATTTAAAAATAATATTGACGTACTGGTCATATATATGAATGCTATCGACTGACCCTGACCTGGACACGTGCTGAGGTAAACACTTCATTGTGTCTGATTGTAATTAAATTGATTTTTTTTCAAACGCCGACTACTATACGAGAGTGACAGATGTTGATCACTAATTCCTATTGTTCAAAAGTTATGGGTGTAATAAAAACCTCATTAAATTAGCAGTCAACACGCAACCTTCTTCCAGACTCTGAGACTCCAGCCCAGACTACCGGCCCAGGCCTCCAGAAGAACAGGCCTGAAATGGACCAACCATACTACTTCTTTCTTTTATCAAAAATGGCTAGTGCAAGATGACGGTGTATCGACTTTACCATTGACAATTTAATTTCTTTCTCCACAACCAGTGAATATTCTTTCACAATCTTTACAGAAATCCAGAGGTAAGCATAATTCTTATATTCAAATTATTCCAATGAATATTATTTTTGTACTTACAGAGATGGTTATAAAAGATGAAAATATTCTTTCTTTTCTTTCTCATGGGGGTAGCTGAAAGTAATTACTTGTACATATTTGTAAATAGTTTATGGAAGGAAATTTGTTCTTCAACAAATACCATTCATATTGTACACTTGTGGTGTAGGCTAAGTATAACCAATGCTCAAAAATTATGTTTTGTTTACAATGTTGATTCCTGGTATCCCTTAGGTTACCCCTATTGGAACCGGATGACACCCAATTATATTTATTTTCACAATACTCAAAAATTTATGTGTAGTTTACAATATTGATTCCTGGTATCCCTTAGGTTACCCCTATTGGAACCTGATGATATCCAATTATGTTTATTTTTATAATACTCAAACATTTATGTTTAGTTTATAATGTTGATTCCTGGTATCCCTTAGGTTACCCCTATTGGAACCGGATGATACACAATTGTATTTAGTTAACAAAAAAATGTTTAGGTTATCCCTATCAATTGAGTAATTCATGTTGTCATTTCATCATCATCATATCATCAACCTCTGTTGAACAAAGAATAAATTTCCTTCTACTTTTTTATAGAAAATTTAAAAAACAAAAACAAAAAAAAAACAAAAAAACAAAAAAAAAATTTCCTGTTGTGGGGTGGTAATGCTCTCAGGTTAATTGATCATTATCTTCTGGTCAATCATCAATAAACTTGACCTGTCCCAAGTTCAGTACAAAATGCAGAGGGACACAGGATATCAGATTGAAATAGAAAAGAGTATGAACTGTAGCGGTGGGAATGCACTCAAGCTTTTTGACTTATCTCCATTGGACAGAGGTTTGTAGCTTGACCTGTCCCAAGTCAGTATAAAATGCAGAGGGCCATATCCTACAGTTTAAGGATCAAGATTGCAGTTTGATCGCCAAACTAACCAATAAGATCAAAGTTAATCAGAATAATGTATTCCTGTTGTGTTTCTTTCCCATTACTTTCTATACTAATTTTCTAAAGTTTTCTAATTTTAACCTATAATCCTATAAGAAACAAACACAAACCCCAACCAAGAATAAAAAAGTCAATCCGAATATGTTGAACTGCGGCAATGTTTTCAAACACGTCCGTCAAAGATATATAAGATTAGACGAAGCATCATTCTAACCATTGACCAGAGAAGATGTTCCGACTTTGCAGGAAGCAGACTTATGCTAATGTCGCCCAGTACCAGGGTGAACTGAAGATACATGTTCGAAGATACTTTGAGAGGAAAGACCAGAAACCTTATCCAACGAAGATTGGGATTGCATTATCTTTAGAAGAATGGAATGCTCTGAAATCCCAAATAGAAGAAATAGATGCAGCCATCAACACCCAACAAAGAGCTTTAACTGCAGATACAAAATCTGAAGAAAATACACCAGGACCTGCTAATCATGATGACTTCGAAAAACCAAGGGAACCACCTTTGAAGAAGAAGAAGTTCATAGTGAGAATAACCAAATTACTATCATTGATCATTGATGAAATTGATAGTGAACTCAGGTATGTTCGCTTGCAACATGAACTTTGTTTGGCATATGCTCATAATGTTGAAGAGAACATTGACGCTGAAGTGAAAGAAAAATGCTATGGATGTACAGTCGATCACCCAAGTCAGATTCAGCATAATGTTTACCTCATGATGACTCAAGAAGAGAAGATTATATTATAACATGTTTTAATGAAGCACTTGAAAGAGTTAGCAAGAATGATGTCCATCTACTGTGGCACCATAATACTTCTGGAATGAATCCACCACCAGTACAGAAAGTGTATGAAGATATGTTCGAGAAACCTCTCACAAATGAACAGCGATGTTGTATTATGGATTTGGGGATTCAATTCATGACCTTCAAGAAACCACTCAGTCTGAAGATGTAAATAGATGTTGTAAATAGATGTTTTGTTTTCATAAAAAAAAAGTATAAAAAGAAAAAAAAGGTGGTAATGATGCTTATTTGATGTTTATCTTCTTGACAAATATCAAACAAACTTGGCCTGTTCCCAGCCAGTAAGTCAGAGGGCCACCAATGCAGTGTATATTTTTGGAGGGTGGTCAGCACCCACGCTCGGTGGTCATTATGGCCACCTCCCCAAAAGTATAAAAGGGGAGAAGTACCAACATAGAACAACAAAGATGGATCCTTGTAGGAAGCATCCATTTACTTGTTTATTGTGTGGCCCCACGGGTAGTGGTAAATCATTCTTTGTAAATCGAGTTATTCAAAACACTCAAGATATTATTTTACATGTTCCAAGTCACATCATTTGGTGTTATAGTGAATGGCAACCATTGTACAATACTTTATTCCAAGTAGAATTTGTAGAGGGTTTCCCTCAAGAATTAAAATCTGATAGTTTAGTCATATTGGGTGATCCGATGCTCGATGCAGATGTTCGAGTGTCAAGATTATTTACTAAAGGTAGTCATCACCGTAAGATTAGTGTGATGTCCATTGTTCAAAATTTATTCCACAAAAATAAAGTCCATAGGACTGTAGCTCTCAATAGTCATTACATGATCTTGTTTAAAAATCCTAGGGATCGTTCTCAGATCACACATTTGGCAGCACAGATGTATTCTGGTCATTCCAAGTTTCTGAAAGAAGTTTTTGAAGAGGCCACTTCGACCCCATATGGTTACCTTTTAATCGATCTCAAACAAGATACTCATGAACATATGAGATTGAGAAGTCAATTTTTTCAAAGGGAAACCCAGAACGTGTACCTCCTAATAGTATAAAAGGGGAGCAACAAGTCTGCCTCAAATCAGAAGTATGTCTGACCGTCTCAAGCACAACATCGCTCTTCTCAAGCTTCTTATGAAATCGAAACCCACACTCGTCAAATCAATACTAAAACTTGCAGACAAAGAATTGGTTACTTGTTTGTGTGACTGTGCCTCGAATATCTTGAAGGGGGCAGTACCTCTGACCAAGGCTCGGAGAACCAAACTTGTTCGTCAGAAACAACTAGTGAGCGCAGTGACAAATAAAGGTACCTCTGACAAAAGGAAGTGACAAATCTTGCAGAAAGGGGGATTCTTGGGGGCATTTCTACCTCCTGTACTATTGGGTGCTGTTAAAGGTATTTTTGGATGATGATGGAATATGCAAAGAAGATGGCTTTAGTAGAACCAAGGTTATTGGAACGTCTACAAGAGGCTCCAAGACATCCGAATGAACTGGCTGTTTCATCATTGGATCGAGAAATGAGAGATATTCTTGATGCCCCTTTTCTTTCAGCTGATGAAAAGATGACACGCTATAATCAAGTCTTACAAAGATACTTGACATTTCAACAAACGGTAATGGCTCCCCATCCTATTAAAGTCGAACTTGAGAAGGATAATAGAGACCAAGACATTCTCGATTCTGTACCTATGACTATGAAAAGAAAGGCAAAGTTGTTGCTGAATCGTATTAGAAATGACCCAAATACATCTTGGAATGAGAAGGGTGAACTAATCCACAAAGATCAAACAGTGGCAGGGTCGAATGTAACAGATCTTCTAAACGATTTACTTAGAAGACGAAAATCTTTCCAGCCTAAGGGATGGGAAGTGATGGCTGAAGACCTGCGAAATAGTAACTTTCCCTAAGAATTGATTGGTCATAAAGAACGTTGGGATTTTACGAAACAGGCCCCGACAAAGTCGGAAGCAAAACAACGAAAGAAAATAAAAACGCCAAAGTGGAGTGAAGAAGGGTATAAATAGAGTTGACACATGAAAAAGGCAGTCATGGAAGCATTATAGTATGATTCTGAAGCTCCTGGACGTTTTGGTGGTATAGACGCTCTTCGTAGAGCGTCCAAGAAAAAGACTAAACAAGTTGTGAAATGGTTAGAGACTCAAGACAGATACACTCTTCACAGAACTGTTCGTCGTACATTTCCTAGAAGGAAAGTGATCGTTAGTGGTACTGATGCACGATGGCAAGCTGACTCCATAGATGTAGCAAATATCAGTAAATATAATAAAGACATAAAATTTCTGTTGACGTGTATAGATGTGTTTAGTAAATATGCTTGGGTCATCCCTCTCAAAAACAAACTTGGTGATTCCATCGCTAAAGCTTTTACTAAAATCTTTAAACAAAGTCGTAAACCAATAAAATTGCAAACTGATCAAGGCAGGGAATTTCTAATCAGAAAATTTCTGAATTTTCTCAAACCACACGGAGTAGAATTTTTCGCTACACAAAATGTGGAAACAAAATGTTCCACAGTAGAATGATTCAATAGAGCTTTAAAAATCAAAGTGAGGAAATATTTTACCAAGAACGATACACTAATTTTTCCACTTCAAAACTTGGTGAAATCTTATAATCATTCTCATCTTCGTAGTATCGGTATGGCCCTAATTGCCGTGAACTTTGAAATCAAGAAGAGGTTTGACAAGAACTTTATGGCAAACATATAAAACACAAGACCCCAAAGTTCAAAGTGGAAGACAGAGTGAGAATCAGTAAATTTAAGAAAACTTTTGAGAAAGGTTATTTGCCCAATTGGACCGAAGAGTTATTCACAGTGGTAGTCATTAAGAAAGGTCATCCAGTCACATATATCTTACAGGATGATAATGGGGAAATATTGAAAGGGTCGTTCTACACTGAAGAGCTTCAGCGAGTTGGACACAAAACAATTTATAAAATCGAAAACGTACTGTCGTGCGAGACGTGGTCATGGTAAAAACAAAGAACTGTTCGTAAAGTGGTTAGGATACCCTGCTTCATTCAATTCGTGGATCAAGCAGAGTCAGTTCACTATAAAAGGAAGTGAACCTCTGAGGTCTCTCCAAAATGGAAGAAGGATCGAACAGATCTTGGCCTCTGTTTGGAATTTTTTGGTAAACATCACAAATAATCATTTTGTACATCAGCATCATCACCAGTGTTGTTAATCTCACTCTCGAGAACACAGACAGCAAGTTGTGGACTGCTCTCTTGAGTAGTAGCATAGGATATTTATTTCCAAATCCAACCATTAAGAAAAAGTAATATTTTATTTGACTCTACCATGTAATAGTTCTGTGAACGTGTTTTCCGAAAACATGTTGAACTCCACTCAGTTATCACAACCAGTGAATCCCACAGGGGAATGGGAAGTAGGTCTGGCAGAAATTCAGTATCCAAATACTTGGTTCAATATTCGTGGGGAAGAAGCTTTCGTTACATTGTTCTGGTCTTCGAAAAAGAATTATCGACTTACTCTCAAGAAAGGTCGTTATTCGGACCCTGCTGATGTGATACGGGCTATTAATGGTGTTAAAGAATTACTCTTGCCTCGTCACGATAAGGTAGATTTTGAACTGGATGAAGTGACTGGCAAAGTTCGTATCACGGTACGCAATGGAGTCGTGGTCACATTGAGCCCTACTCCTCAAAATATTTTGAGCTTTAATGAAGATGTTTTTAAATCAGGAACTTACAATTCTTTCAGAGTTGCTGATGTCAACCAAGTTTTTTATTCACTCTGTGTATACTGTGACTTGGTTCGTGACCAAGTGGTAGGAAATACAAGAATACCCCTTCTTCGTATTGTACCTGTACCTGGAAAATATGGGAATATCATCTCCAAAACTTTTGAAAATGTGTGTTATGTACCAGTGGAACGATAGAATTTCAGTACCGTCTGGATGTATATAAGGGACGACACAGGAGCCATAGTACCATTCGAGTTTGGGAAAGTGACAGTGACACTTCATTTCAGAAATCGTAGATCTCTTCATTTCACATAAACATGACTTATTGTTGTTAGTCCAAATTATACGAAGAATATTACACGAAACAACCTGGGAACGGTCAACCAGCTTTTTCTGGAGCTCAAATACAGAGAGGTTATGGTTTGGGAAGTATAGTGGGAGGACTGAAGAACATGGTGTTACCTTTATTGAAAACTTCAGCCAGGACCGTGGGAAGACAGCTCGCGAGAAAAGGAGCGGCCTTTGCCGAAGATGTCATTGAAGGAAAAATGTTAAAAATGCAGCCATCAAGAGAGTCAAAGTGGCTGGTGCGGGAGCTTGGAATGAAGTGGTTGGTGGTTCTAAAGCACCCGACAGGAAAGGTACAAAAAGGCCCGCACCACACAAAACTCGCAAATCGACAAAAAGAAGGAGAACTATACAGACCCAAGACATTCTCGGTGCATGATGTCTCTCATCAATGGAAAATCTTGTGAGTGGGTCAACAGCTAACTCGACTTGTTTTCCATACCACCAACACAAACTAGTGTGGAACATGAGCAATGGTTAGAACACAGGTCTTTGGTGACCATAGGAAACAGTGGCCCAATAGAATTCCACATTGCAGGATTAGGAGATAATTATTTGAATTTGGCACAGACACACTTGTATGTTAAAGCAAAGGTTATAGATTCCAATGGGGCATCAATTGCACCCGATGCCAATGTGGGCCCAGTCAATTTATGGATGCTTGAGTGAAAAACTGGTATCTCCCTCCAACAACACTTATCACTACAGAGCTTTCATAGAAACTTTGTTGAGTTATGGACCAGCTGCAAAGAAGTCACAACTGACTAATGCATTATGGTACAAGGTTACGGCCGGATACCTGGAAGATTTGATAGATGATAACAAGGGATTTATTCTTCGGAGGAAATTTATAGAGAAAAGTAAAATCGTGGACATGACTGGACGATTACATTTGGATATGTTTTTCCAAACTCGTTATTTGCTAAATGGCGTTAATGTTCATGTTAAAATGAACAGAGCCAAAGATGCTTTCGCATTGATGGCAGATGCCAATACATACAAGATCAAAATTCTAGATGTATCCATGTTTGTACGCAAAGAGAGACACCAATCATTCGTGAGAATGGCTCACGAGAAAGCAATAACAAAAGCAATTGCAAAATACCCTATCGACCGTGTGAAAACCAAGGTGTTTTCATTGTCAAAAGGAATTCTGAGCATTACACAAGAAAATGTTTTTTAGGCCAACTGCCTAAACGCAACGTGGTGGGATGTGTAGACACCAATTACTTGGCTTTGTACGTGGATGGCCAGCAGACTCCAGCCAAACCATTACAACCTCGATTAGAACAACACGAAATGGCGAGATGTTATGCGACCCTGTTCCAGGGGACTGGACAAATGTATGAGAATGAAGGAAACCACATCAGCCGAGAAGAGTACATAAATGGATACGCCCTATTCGTATTCGACCTGACTCCAGACCTATCACATGGACAACACTTTCATCTGGTGAAGAGAGGAATTTTGAGACTTGAAGTCCATTTCGAAAACCCATTACCAACCACGATCATCGTACTGGTGTATGCAGAATTCCAGAACATCATAGAAGTGGATAAGAATAGATAGACAAGAAATCTTTGATTACTCAACATGAACACGTTACAGTTAGAGGACGCCCTTCGATCAGATAGTTGTTTGAAAAGAATATGTTTGGGTGTATTTGCAAGAAACAGATTACCAAGAAGATTACCAGATCACAGACCAGTGGCTTTGATAGCCAACACGGATCCAGACCACAGAAAAGGAGAACATTGGGTGGCTCTCTTTGTTAGTCACCACAACGCAGAGTACTTTGATTCCTATGGATTACCACCACAACACAGACCATTCGAGAATTTTCTAAAGAAGAATTCCAGATATTGGAAATATAATACAAACTGCCTTCAAGGACCATTACCAGTGTGTGGACAATACTCCCTATTTTACTTGAAACATCGCTGTCGCAGTGTACCGGTGGAAACCATATCCAGCATGTTTACAACTGATCTAATGGATAATGATGTGTTGGTTAATGACGTCATGGAATAAACCTCCCACTAGATGTCGCTGTATTGAAGAAAAAAATATAAAAACCAAGAAACAAGAAATGCAAGAGATTTTGTTAAGAGAATGAGCGTTTCATTCAAAACGTATTTTCGTGATGTTCCACCACCAGTTCTGGGGCAGTTATAACGTGGAGAAGAGAAAATAAGAAAGACACCAGAACAGAGACCACCAAAACACATCAAGTATGCATTGGAGGAAAATCGTCTCAAGACATTTCAATTCATGTTACAAAGTGAAAGTGTGAAAACCCCAAATGGACTGACAAAAGCCGGATTCTTTTATTTGGGGACAGGAGACAAAACTCAATGCTTTCATTGTGGTATTACTGTACGTTTCTGGGAAACAGAAGAATGATGTTTTAGAAGAACACAGAAAATATTCTCCAGACTGTTATTACATTCATAATTTACCATCTGAATTCATGGACAATGAAAAAGTTCAAGAAGAATAAATGGCCATCAAAGAAGAAAGGGACACATCAGTTCAAGAAGATTCACAGAGGACAAAATGTAGCGTGTGTTTATTAGCTGAAGCCAATGTCGCTCCGCGACCATGTAACCATTTGTGCCTGTGCAAAGACTGTTGTAAACCACTGAGAAGATGTCCAATCTGCAGAAAGACTGTTTATGAATATCTGAAAATCTACATACCATAGAAGATTCCAGAAAAGGTTGTAATTTTTTGTTGTTGTTTAATAAAATAAAATTAAAATGTAAAAAATGTGTTGTTATCAATGAGTCCAGTAGTACAATACCAAAGGTATCCTCAAAAGGTATTCTCAAATACTGAACTAAGGCTAAGAGAACTGGTACATTAGACCTCATACGACAAAAAGGGATTCTCTTAGCTTAAAATATGGGTAGATCCTCACATGAGTATATGGTGGGACTTGAAGTTAGCTTCGTGGCTTTCATGTACACATATGGGCCCTACTTGTAATTTGAATAATGGTTAGTAACTACTCTTATAAACCCAAAAGGTACAAGCAAAGGAATTCGTCCTATAGCACTACGTGCTACTCTTATACAAAAGAACGTGACTTTTATTGAAGAAAAAACGTTATGGGATAGGGATCCAAAAAGTATTCTGGGGGAATCTGAACCAGAACATTACTCTTATTCAATCGAACGTACCCACGGGGCCTCTCGGTAGTACAGCACTACTATTATAAGCCAAAGTATGGCGGTCCTAAAAAGGATTCTGAAAGAATTCGAAATAGTACAACTTTCGGGTTGTTTGTGGTAATTCAACGAATTAAACGAGGTTTTGGGGAAAATCCGAGCCCGAAAATTACTCGTATTTAATCGAACTCACCCCGGGGGCCCTTCGATATCATAGCAATACGTGCTAAGCCGATAAAATGAGGAATCCGTAGTAAGTGAAGTCGTTTTGGGGGAGATTGTTGGGTTGTTTGTGGTAATTCGTGATACTCTGATTCAATCGAACGTACCCTCCGAACATACCCCTGTCTTGTTGTAAAACCTTGGGTAACATAGCAATCACGTCCGTCCGTATAAACCAAGATGGCGGCCTCCAGTATACAAAATGGCCGACGGAAACACGTATCAGCCTAACAACACGCGCTGCGCATGCGCACTCACATCACGTATCACTATGGGGATGACGTCACGGATTACCATGACAACCAAACATGGCGCCACCAGGTCACGTGACTATGACGTCACATGAGATCCGGCATTAGATCCGGTCAATGAGGCCCGTTCGGGTACATGCTATACTACTATCGAATCAGGAAGAGGATATCGAATCGAATCGAATCCCATGATCCTTCAAGTTGTTAATATTCCACCTTCTTACAACAGTAAATACTGCCAGTCTCCGCCCAAGTAATGCATTCAACGCAGGGGTGTAGCTAGGCTTTCCTATTGGGGGGGGGGGGGTATCATTTTTTAGGGGTGCTAGGTCCATATATGCCACAGGCATATCCGAAGGCCGTAGGCCTGATCTGTGAGTAGGTATGGCCTTCCCATTCGTAAGGGTTCAGGGTTTTTCCCGAACCCCCACCAATGGGAGGACCATACCCACCTCTGGCGTGCAGAACCCCCCTCTCATTAGTGGGGTTCGGTTTTTAGGGCCCATGGCTCACCTAGACCCCTCCTTGGACACGCCACTGATTCAACGGCGATTCGTCTGTTTGGACAGGCCAATCAAAAAGTGAAATATTCCCAAATGGAATGCTGGCTGTTTTGGAAACGAAACCTCCATGAACTCTTCGTCTACCATCACGCGTCCTCTGTAGGAGAAATGGTGATGGAAGAAGAGTTCAAGAGGACACACTTGGTAAGATTTCGAAAATATCGCAACGATTCGAAAATTTACGAATCAGAGCGACTCGAATCGAATCAAATCGAATCGTCGAGCAATCAGTCGACTCGAATTTTGATTCTTCGCAGGACCAAAGGGTCAATAAAAACGCGTTTGACTATCTTGGAGTTTAGAGGACCTGAATAATGATGTATATGATACAGTGAAGGTCATTCACACCACTTAGCCTTCCAAGCACTCCCAAGTGACGCACTGGACCATTCCTTTTGATTAAAAAGGTATACACGAAAAGCAAGTTAGTAATTGGACCCTGATAGCTTGCCATATGTACACCCACTCCGCCTTTATCTGAGAAACGTTTTGGAAATCATTATTCCGTTCAGTCTTTTGGAGTTTACTGCGTTCGTTTGCTCTTTTTAGAGTTTCTGATTGTTTCCACATCCTACGCATTACACACTAATTGGGTTATTTTCAGGAGTCAATGCGGAATTATATTTCAGCGACTAAAATGTCAAAAACACTCTGTACTCTAATTACCACCAGGAACGTCATTATGGTTAGCCTTTGGAGATAAGAAATCTTCAGAATGATATTTAGATATTTGTATTTAGCCTATCGCACAATTGAAATTCAAATCTTATTATTTTTTTAAATTTTTGCTTTCCAAAAATAGCTTTCTACTGGCAGCTAGTTTCCATCCTTTTGATGTAAATTTAACGATAACATTTTTACACTGAACTTCTTTAACCCGTTAGGATTTGCGAACGCAATCGGCTTCCGAACACAATCGACTTTGCAAGCCTATTTTATGAAGTCCGGTAGGTGACAGGTTTCACTATTATTTTATTTCGTTTTACGAAATACTATTTCGAAATAACGAAATAATTATTTCGTTTTAACGAAATAAATATCTGTAGCGGTGAGCAGGGCCAGATTACACTGCCTCGCTACTTTTTGATTGCAAATACCGCATACGTAACTAGTTGCGCGGTTACGTATTGTAGAAAACTAGGAATTTTACTCATTAAAATAAATGACTTCACTTTATTGTTGAATAAATTTAGTCGTATTCACTTGAAACACTCACCAATCAATTAACGTTATGATCTTTATGCTTTTATCGATGTGTGTATGAAGGAATATTCCCTGTGGGTTTTTTTTTTTTTTTTTTTCGTGCTATTCCGTATATGATAGAGTGGTGTATCGGTACAGAAAGAAATGAAGTGACGGAATGTCCATGGGTGCTTCCCCGCCCAACATGGGTTGTCATCCATCCCCTCCTAAAAAAACATTCTGATCGCAGGCCCGATACCGATAGACTATAAATGGCCGACAAAAGTAGAAATGGAAAACAGAGAACGACATTATAAGATGCATAGGTATACGGCCATGGTGACTGGGGGGGGGGGGGGGGGGGGTGGCGGCTGCGATGTCGAGGAAAATGAATTTTTTCTGGCAGCTCTCATAATATTTTGAGCCAAGCTTCATTGACCTTCCTGTAGTTTCGAACACCCAGTCTATTGTCTTCATATAAGGGGTACCGCCATATAAGACTAAACCTGGAACCAAAGTCCGTAATATAATTTTTTTGGCGTGGTACGCCTCACAGGACGTGCCACACCAAAAAATTATATTACGGACTTTGGGTGCTAGTTTGGAATACAGTCTTATCAGAGTGAAAACGCGTCTGATTGCGTAACAGTTTATTTTAAAACATTTCCAGGGAGAGCATTCCCCCATGCTGTTTGGGGTGCGGGGTGGGGGGGGGGGGGTCGAACCGCCGCCTATAAACATTTCTGTCGGAAATTTTCACATTCTGTTGGAAAATTATTCCTGAATTTGTATGAATCGAAAGCAAACAGCTTCAGATTTTGAGATGTCAAACATTATATTGTTAACGTTATTGACTAAAATCAGTAGCTGGACAAGTCACAACTGAGGCACCCGGAGGCTCTAGAATTGTTCTCGGAGCTTCAGATTTAAAACAATTTCTCTGGGGTGGCTTCCGATCCCCACCATCAGGAGGGTGATACCCCATACCATACGCTTCCCCACCTCTGTGTTGGACACCTCGGGTATGCCTTCGGCACCCAAATGTCCGCCCGCCCCCACCCACTCCTCTGTGTTGGATTTTTAAATACAGCTGGCTTCGGGTCTGCAGTTGAAAGCCACCAGCCCTCGCTCTCCCACCTCGGTTCCACGTGCCTCAATGATGCCGGAAGAAATCTTCCATCCCCTTCTAAAAAAATTGCCCTTACGACTATGATAAAATGACGTTCCCCCTTAAAGTTTGGGGAAAAAATTGAAAACGCTTGTTTAGAAGGCCTAATTTTCCTTAGCCTGATTGTAAGTAATGGAAGTGAACAATTGTTCAAGGGGGAAAATCGACGGGACATTGCATTTTCTGACATGTTTGCATCCTCCATCACCTCATGTACTGACTTATTTATTTCGTTTTTTATGAAATGCTTATTTCGTTTTAACTGAGATACAATTGCATCTCACCAAGAGTATTTTTTGTACACTATACGCACTAAAAACTAAAGTGTTAAAATTGACTCTTTCAAGGTGTTAAACCCATTCTAACTCTTAGGGTTTGATTTTAACACTCAAAGTGCAATGCTTTAAGCACTTAGACATTACAATCATCAGACATCTGAAACTTGATTGGATGGCACTTCCCATGTGTCTAGCATTGGTGGTTCTTCCAGAATCGCCCATAATTTGATTTGCGCTTGGTGGGTACATAATTAAAAGGACACAACGCAGATGACGCGGATCAGGCTCGAGAGTTCGAGCCTGATCCGCGTCATCTGCGTTGTTTCCTTTTAAGTGTCGCGACATTACACTTGTCAAGTGGTATTTTTGTAACACTTGTCAAGTTCTGGGATATCTGCACTTGAACAAAGTGCTAGTTCAGCACTTAGTAAGTGTTAAATACATCACTTCAAGTGTAGTTTTTAACACTTTAGTTTTTAGCGTGTAAAACTGGTTTTAGCGCTCCCGTCGCCCCGAAACCTTCCCTACTCCCGCCGTCCATACCAATATACCACGAATTCAATGCAACACTAAATTGAAAAGATTCAGAACTTCACGACGATTAGCAGGTAGTTTGATTATATGATATTTAATACACTACGTGGGAGCGCGATGGGTCAGTGGTAACGGCTTGGACTTTAAACCGAAAGGTGCACGGTTCGATCCCCTCCAGGGGTTACTGCGTTGTGTCCTTGGGCAAGGCACTTCATTCCGATTTCCCATGTGGGGCCACGGTGGCGCCGTGTACTTCGATGATGCACTTGTCTTCAACCAATGCTAACCCTGCATATGTGGAGTAAGTACGTTGGGGAGTCTGGCAGTTGCTCGCCGTTGCTCGGTGGTTCTCTCCGGGTAATCCGGCTTCCTCCGCCCGTAAAACTGTCCGACACGAGGTGACCACGGCTGTCGAAAGTGTCGTTAAAACCACAATAAATAAATAAGTAAATACACTACGCCCTGAGTCAGCCGAGAAATGTTGGCGCGCCTTTCAAAATATGTGTCTCTGCAACTACTATACCTTCTACCAATCTGTCTGTCGCCAGTACTTTCGAATGCAGGCAAATCAAGTTTTAACTACACTCGCCCGACAACCCGTGAGTCATCATCGAGATGCTTCAGGTGAAAAAAACCCCCTACCGACGTTTGACTATGATTGTCACATAGTGTTATAAAAACGACCTGCCAGAAATCACAAAATGGGGCCGATAACGGAAGTGCACGAGAAAGGAATTACTGAGAATATTCTTCCATACACTTGTCTCGAAAACTGGAACGACTGTAACGTCAATTGATCTGCGAGTGTTTCAAGAGAATATGACTTAATTTATTGCGCAATAAAGTAAGTCATTAATTTTAATGAATAAAATTCATATTTTGTTGGCATACGTAACTTTGTTACTAAGCCAAACAGGCAGCATTTGCAATCAAAAAGTAGCGATGCGCTCTTGGTTATGAACGCCTAAATAAATCCCATTGACCACAGTGATTACCTTTCACTCTCTGTACAATACACCAAGTTGTTTTGAAAAAAAATTCCTATACATCCATAAAGTACATCATCTCATGAAAAAATTAAACTGAAAAAAAATATATGTTGCCACATCTAATTTCAGTTTAAATTTCGAATTTTCACAACTACCGCATGGTCTTGCACTGAATGACCTTGACACTTTTTTCCGTGTCTCTTGTTTTTGAGAGATTCTCACACATTCTGGCACTAAATTATAAAGAAACTTATTAATCCTTTCTAAAGTGCACGAATCAAAATTTTAATTAATGGTTTCAAAGTCAAAATATATTTAACAAATCGGCTTATCATCCCTATTTAATCATCTACTCCAAGTCACGTGTTCACTTATTTAGTAGTTCATAACCTCTTAGCTGAACCTGCAAAACACCACAAACGGCTACAGATATTTATTTCGTTAAAACGAAATAATATTTCGTTTAAACGAAATAATTATTTTGTTAAAACGAAATATTATTTCGTTAAAACGAAATAAATAAGTTGGTACGATGGAGGATGCAAACATGTCAGAAAATGCCGTGCTCGGCCGATTTTCCCCCATGAATCAGCATGAATAATTGTTCACTTCCATTATTTGGGATAGAAAAATTATTGTGAACAATCAGACCCGGGAAAATGACGCATTTTAAACAACCGTTTTGAAATTTTTCCTCTACTTTATGGGGGAACGTCATTTTATCATAGGCGTACGGGCATTTTTTAGAAGGGCTGAATATTTTGAAAGAAAAGTGATGCTGCAGGCCTCATTGAGGCACGTGGAACCGAGGTGGGTGAGTGAGGGCTGGCGGCCCTCTCCCGCAGGCCCGAAGCCAGCCGTATTTAAAAATCCGACATAGGGGAAGGGAGGGTGTGACGGAAGGACTTTTGTGTGTGCCGAAGGCATTCTCGAGGTTTCCAACACCGAGTGGGAGAGTGTATGGTAGGGGTGCCCCCTCCCGTTGGTGGGGATTGGGGGCCTTCCTAGAGAAATTGTTTTAAGTCTGAGGCTCTGAGAATAATTCTAGAGCCTCCAGGTGCCTCAGTTGTGAATTGTCCAGTTGCCGATTTTAGTCAATAACTTTAACAATATATTGTTTGACATTTCAAACTCTGAAGCTGCTTGCTTTCGATTCATACGAATTCAGTAATTATTTTCCGACAGAATGTGAAAATTTCCGACAGAAATGTTTATAGGCGACAGTCTCCCCTCTCCCCGCACTTCCAACAGCATGGGGCATACTCATTCGGGAAAAGTTTGTTTGTTTTTTTTAAATTGTTAGGCCTGTGTATCCAAAGACGTCAGACGCGTTATCATCCTGATAGTCCGTAATATAATTTTTTGGTGCGGCACGTCCTGTGAAACGTACCGTACCACGCCAAAAATAGATTATGGACTTTGCTTCCAAGTTTGGTCTTATAGGGCTGTATCCCGTATTTAAAGACAATACATTGAATGTTTGAAACTACAGGTAGGTCAGTGAAGCTCCTCCGCAAAAAAAAAAAACAAATTATGAAAACTGCCAGAAAAAATTGATTTTCCTCGACTTCGCAGCCCCCTCCCAGTCACTCTGGCATGTTAGCCTATACATCTTATAATGTCGCTCTCTGTTTTCCATTACTACTTTTGTCGGCCATTTATAGTCTATCGGTACCGGGCCTGCAATTAGAAGGGTTTTTAGGAGGGAGGAGGGGAGGAGCTAGGGGGGAGGGGTGAGCATACCCTTGGACTTTCCGCCGCTTCATTTTCTTTCTGGACCGATAAACCACAACACCAAAACACTCTGGTAATACAGATATCGCGAAAAACAGAGAGATCATAACGTTAATTGATTGGGGAGTGTTTCAAGTGAATACCACTAAATTTATTCCACAATAAAGTGAAGTCCTTAATTTTAATCAGTCAAATTCATATTTTGCTAGAATTCGTAACCGTGTTACTTAGCTAAGTAAGCAGAATTTGCAATCGAAAAGTAGCGAGGCTGTGTAATCTGGACTTGCTTTCCGCTGCAGATACTTATTTCGTTAAAACGAAATTTTATTTCGTTAAAACGAAATAATATTTCATTATTTCGAAATATTATTTCGTTAAAACGAAATACTATTTCATTATTTCGAAATATTATTCCGCGTGGCCCATGAGCGGATTGATATACAATGATTTTCACACTTCGCACCTCACGGGCATCAGTCATTACGTTAGCCCGACAAGGGAATGTTTATTTATTTGATAGTTCCAACATTAATCAAAGAGCACAACTGTAGATAAATGGCTCTATGGATGGGGGTTAATAAAAAAAAACAGGCATACCACCCCACCCCTACACCCCTCCTTGGGTGGACAGGAACGTGTTGGTATGCCGTGTGTAACATTTATCTGCCATTTCTTGCATGACCAGTATTGGAATAGGATTGATTAATAGTTATGTACAGGCCGATCAGCCCTTATTGGGGGGGGGGGGGGGGCAGGGGGCTAGACAGGAGTCCTTCTCGTGGTGGAACTCATTTGGTGGAATTCGTCACGTGACTATACCTCCTGGTAGTACTGGTAAGTTGGTGACCTGCTATCTTGTGGCATCATCGTATTGGTGATACGAGGTGTTACATGCTCACGCCGGGCCAACTGTTGGGTTTTTTTTTAGCTGGATCAGAATCTCGCGAGAGTCCTCTGTAAAATGACCATGGGGTCACCATCTATTATTTTTACCGACACAAGTTATCTCCCCTGTCCTGGAAATAGCATACGCCAACCGACTGATTCATGTTGGAGGTTGGTCAAATAGCCACATGGTTAGGGTTATCACTCACAACTCACACTACCGCCGTCACTCCTCAAAGCAGCGGTTGCTGCTCCTTCCCCTTAATCCCTGTCCTAGGATGATCCTGATCCCAGGCTGATCCTGATTCTAGGATGATCGTGATACTAGGATGCTCAATAATAACCCCGTCCTGATCCAAGGATGATCTTCGGCTTATCCTAATCTGAGTCACTCCTCCGCTGATCCTTCTTCTTATTCCTCCAATTCCCTTTTCCCTTCCACCTCTCCCTCCTCTGTTCCCCCTCCCGTTAGAGGTTGTTTAGCAAAAATCGGTTATTTGATCCCCAAAAGAGGGTCAGACGAATGGGTATGCTACTTCAAGGGCATGGAAGATAACTCGCGTCCGCTCAAAATAATAATAACACTTTGGCCAGCCGCTGATTTGTCGTGGTTCTCGGACGAGAAGGCCTTGGTTACCCCTGTACTCCCAACTGCCTCCCTATTCCCATGCTTCTCCTCTCCTCCCAACACTCGGAGACGAACTGCTTGATGACATCCCTTGCCCCATTCTTCCGATTAGCATATTAACCCTCTCCTTTGAGTCTCCCCCTAACAACATGTCCTTCATTCTCCCACCCCACTTCCCCATTAAACTCCCAGTGAATCTCATTCTTTTAGACTGATACTTTGGGCACTCTAGAAGAAAGTGTTCCAGGGTCTCCACCTTGCCCAAATTACACATCTGGCACTCCCTTTCACCGTCTTTCCCAATTTTTCCCAAAGTTGGCATTCAAGGCGAGGTCACCAAAGGTCAACTTGGATGTAGTTCCAATGTAAGTGTAAATTTTTACTATTGAAATCCCATTGCTGGCATGTTCACCACGGTTGGCGTATAAAGCTAAAATTTATATCATAGGTTTTTCATATATAGTAGAATAGGTAAGCATGGTATAAAATATTGTTCACAACACTTCTGATATGGGAATGACGTCAGAAATCAACGTTGACGTCGTAGTGTTGTGAGTGAGTTGGTTTCGGAAATTGAAGTGATTTAATCTCTTGTCACATAGTTATGACGTCACGCCTTTGTTAAAAGTGTGTGATATATTTCGAAGAGTTGGTTAGAGCATGTGTGATATTCAACATATATCGCCGCACTTTTATCAATCAAGGAACAATAGACAGTGATTGTGTAACCTGTCAGTTCTAATACAAACACAGCCGAGAGGAAAGATTAAGGGCACCTGTGCTAAAATGTTTTGAACAGAGAAACGAGAATTTACCTGACTTTTGATTTTATTGAAAGAGTTAAAGAAAGAAATCCACACCCGAGTGTAAATGATAAATGGAACGTTTAATTTCTCGCTCAACCTTTTGAGCGCAATGACGAAACGGAAAAAATGAAGTAATATGACTTGCTTTCCATCAATCTTCATGTGTCTTGCAAGTTTGGCTTAAGAAATTAACTAATTAAACGGGAATGGACACGTGTCAGACAAGGGTTCAGTGGAGTGTTTGATTGTTCGTGTTTTGATTGTTTGTGCAAACATCAATATGACAAGTCGGTTACAGCACAGTCCTCGTTAAGTAACTCTCGCGATTGTATATTCAATATCACTCGTTTTCTATGCTGTAACCTATATATATCACAGTTTACCTAATACGAAATAGCAGACGACAATTACAAAAAAGGCATTTTCTGAATAACTAAACATTTTCAACGAGCTCGTTCCAATGAGGGTCCATAAACTATGTTCTCAAATGCAAAAGTTGAAAAAATAATAAAACTTTTGGGGCGATTTTTATGAATAGCTCTTTCCAGTTTAGTCGTTACATTACATAAAGCTTAAATTACAAATTATTTGTGATAAAAAGGGTCTCAAATTCGTCACGATTTGACATGAAATCGCGACTCTTTAGAGATCCTCTATAAATGTAACCGAGTATGCTGTCCAGTTTCCATTACTTTTCAAATGCAAATGAGTCGATCAATGAGGCAATTAAATGCATCAAACGCTGCGAGCTCGAATTCAAAGTTTTCCTGCCAACAGATATCAAACATAACAGTTGACAGAATATGGAAGTAATTCATATACAGCAAAAGTGGCACAAATAGCATCCCAAATGTGCTCTACAGATACTCCACAACTCTTCTTTTTATTTGGCATACGATTCAATGGTAGTGCCGGGGTGATGAGGAGTGTCTAACCCCCGACAGGAACTGCTTTCTTCATTTTGAACGTTTCAGGTAATACCCCCCCCCCCCCCCCCCCCCCACACACACACACACACACACACACACACACACACACACCCACTCACTATCGGAAACCGGGCTTTGTCGATGCTGGGGGAAATAGATTTACACCGCGTATTCAGCCAAAACTCAAGGAGTGTCGCCTGAATCCGTGCGTGAACGTATGTCTCACCTTGACGTACCCACCCGTTTCACTTTTGTTGAGGTGGTTCTTATCCTCTTATCCTGAAGGGGTCTGTGACTTTTCGACAACAAGCATGAATCAACAGGTGTTCACTGAAAACAACAATTTTAATACATAAACATATAAATAAATATGGTAATTTGTGAAATACACAGAATCCAATGAATATGAAAAACAAAACGTCAATCACCCCCACCCACACAGTTTTTTTAATCACTTGCGGGCCCGCATTCTCTGTTGTCGCTGGTTTCCCTCCTTCTCGCTGGTGTTTGATCTTTGGTGCCCTCTTAACTTCACTCTTTCACTGACTAAAATTTGACGCTTCATTAGCAGCGCTTGAATTATTGCTGGTCTGTTTAAGTGACAAATCGGTTTTCGGGGTCCGTCATATACCTATCTTTATGCTTTACATTTAGCCCAGTGAGAAAGATTATTGAAAATATATACATCTTTAAACAATAAAATCGAAACTTCTAGCTATCACCTTGACACACACACACACACACGCACACACACACACAGTCTTGTTTTCCCTACATACCGAGGTACCCCATTGTCTGTCCTTTGTGTGGACTAACGGTTTCAACCTCGTTTTGCCGGTACAGTTCTGGGAAAACAACCGAGGTAAAGGGTTTCTTTTGTCTTTTGTACCTCGGTAAGGCGAAACACGCAAACTCTTTTGTCTAGTTACCTCGTCAAGTTGGTAAGACAAACGCACATATACACACACACACACACACACACACACACACTCGTAGAGCACAAATCCCCTATTCGAGGAAAGGAAATCCTTGCGCCACCACTTATCCCTTTACCTAACATAACGGAAAAAAATGGCCAGCGCTTTTCTCAAACATTACCATTCAGTTTTCATTATTTTTAGCTCATCTTGACAAAGTCAAGCTGAGCTAATCTCATCGCTCTCCGTCCGTCCGTCCGTCCGTCCGTCCGTCCGTCCGTCCGTCCGTCCGTCCGTCCATCCGTTCGCCCGTCCGTCCGTCCGTCAACACCATGTTTTGGTCTTTTCTCCAAAACCATTGGGCCAATTCAAGTTAAAGTTTGTGTGAGTGAAGTAGCATTGCATTTTTGTTCAACTCAACATGCCCAGCCGTACAGGGAGGGAGTGGGGGAAATGCTCCAAAATATTTTTTAAATCTTCTTCTCATGAACCAGTGTATACAATGACTTGATATTTGTTATGGAGCTTCCTTTTGAGGTGTAGAATCAAGTTTGTTCAAAGGAAGTTCGTGATGCAATATTTGGCTTTGTAATGGGAGGGGTAAGATTTTTAGCCCCGCCCAAAATTTCTATTTTCTGAACCGATGGTCCGGTTTGAACCAAAGTTGGTATGTGGTATTATTGGGTCATAAGTATTTGACTCATGCAAAAGTAAAAATAACCGCATCCCCATGGAACCCTGGGAGCTAAAAATAGAAATATTTTCAAACGTCCATATTTCCCAAACCACACGGAACAGAAAGCTGTTATTTGGTATGAAGCATCCTTAGGGCCAGTAGAATTGAATGGTAGAAAGAAATTGCCATCGGTTATGTTAGGGTGTTCTGTAATGGGCATCAAAAAAATGCTGAGTCAGGATATTTGCAAAAATTTAAAAAAATCTTTTCTCCAGAACCAATCATCAGAATCTTTTGATATTCGGTATACATCATTCATAGGGGGGTCAGAGACAAGTTTGTTAAAATAAAGCCCATTGTTTGATATTTGGGCTCAATACAGGGGCCCGAATTTTTAACATTGGGTAATATGGGGAATATTCTTTAAAAATCTTCTTCTTCAGAACCATCGTCAGAATCTTTTAATGTTTGGTATACATCATTGTTATGAGGGTCAGATTCAAGATTGTTCAAACCAGGTCTCTAGGTAAATATTTGGGCCTCTTCTTCAGATCCACCAGTCGGAATGCTTTCATATTTGGTATACAACATCTCTAGGGGGTCAGATTCAAGTGTTTGTTCATTTCAAATGCCTGGGTTAATATTTGGGCTCCATATGGGAACCTGAAATTTAACTTAGTACAATGTGAGGGAATTTGTTCAAAAATCTTCTTCAGATCTACTATTCAGAATGCTTTCATATTTGGTATACAACATCTCTAGGAGGTCAGATTCAAGTTTGTTCAAATCGGATCCGTAGGTTAATATTTGGGCTCGCTATGGTTGCCCAAATTTCAACTTAGTACAATATGAAGAAATTTCTTCAAAATTTCTCTTCTTTAGATCCAACAGTCGGAATGCTGTTATGAAGAAATTTCTTTAAAATTTCCCTTCTTTAGATCCAACAGTCAGAATGTTGTCATATTTGGTACACATCATCTCTGGGGAAGTCAGATTCAACTTTGTTCAAACCGAGAGCCTGGGTTAATATTTGGGCTCCCTATGGGAGCCGGAATTGGCCATGTTGCTGAAGAATTAAAATTTTTGTATTCAGTACCCTCTAGAGGTGTGTAACTAAGCTTAATCCACATAGTTTGTATCAAGGGGCTTCATAGGGGAGCTCTACATTTTACATTATGATCCGCTGAAGAAAAGACATGATGCCCGGATTATTTTTGTCACACCTGAGGGACTCAAGGATTGACAGTGTATCCTATGGAGAAGGACTGCTTAATGTAGACTCATTCTTGGACTCTGTTTATATCGTGTTCTGTTCAAGATGAGCGCTTCAGGCCCCGTGGGGCCTTTTGTTTTATTTTTTGTCTCAAAAACATAGCTTATTGCCACTCATTTAAGTTAAGCTCGTTCCAATGAAGGTTCATAAGCTATATTTTGGACGCTAAAAATGAAAAACATAGATATTCAAGAACTTTGTTGCAAGTGTCTTCTGCCTTTCGTGTTAGGTAAAAGATTAAACCACCCCAAGACTCTGCTTTCAATCTCTCCGATGTCGACTACAATCCTCTTCGACTCGGTCGCTCGCAAATTTGCTGACCTGGGTTGTTTCCGCGTTTTAGTTCGGTGCATGTTGCACAAAACGTACACACGTGTTTTTTTTTTCTCTTTAAACAGGAAGCAAACACATCGAGAGTGAACCAAAGTTATACGAAAAAGTGAAAGAGGCGAAATCGACGTTTTCCTCCAAGACCCTAGCAGCGTTTAAAAAGGTGAGTATATGACAGTAATTTGTCGTATTGGTTGCCTCAGCGTAGGAAACCCTACCCAGACCAGAAATGTTTGTAGGAGTTTTTTGGTCTATCAGAAAATTTGTCGGCCGCCCAACAATAAACAATTTCTCTGAAATCGCAAATTTGAAAAAAGGCTGACTTTGACGAAATCACAATTTTCATAAGACAATGGAAACCTTATTTTCCATTTATCCTTTGTATGAAACGCGAATTCGTTTATTATCATTATTTCGGAGAATAACTTTCGTTAAACCAATGTTATTCTATAAAATAATATTAATAATAAACGAACATTTCGGGCGTGTTGCATTTATTGTTGTTTTAAAGAAGTATATTGGGAGAGGTTTCAAGTTCATCGACCTGGGAACTTCAGGAAAATTTTAACTCTCACCACATCATGTCGGAAAATTTTGAAATCCAAGCTTCCGGCTGACCTCCATCGGGGCGATGTATTTATACCTATCGTATTTCTTTTTTATCATATGACTCGGCCGTTTTGTTCACTTTAAAACATTTGATATTTTGCTTTCACATTAATCAGTGATAAATAAAGCCTTCCGTCGATGTCATTGGTCAGTTTCAAAACTAGACAATTTGATTGGCTGAACAAAATACAACTGGGCCATATTTTCATAATTTGCATAATTGGGGTTGACAGATTTCATTGGTCAATTTCAAATATGGACAGTTTGATTGATTGCCTGAACAAAATACAACTGGGTCATATTTGCATAATTTGAGTAGGGAGAATTTACGTTATTTGTCCTATTTTGGGTGGGTTATATTGCATTAACCCTTTACCTAACATAACGACCAAAACTGGCCAGTGCTATACACAAAAAAATTCATTTTTTGCTTCTAAAACATAGGTTATGACTCCTCATTGGAACGAGCCCGTCGCGCTCGTTCCAATAAGGGATCATAACCTATGTTTTGGAAGCAAAAAATGAATTTTTTTTAGCTATATGAAGATGGGTTTTTTTCAAGTGAAGTCTGCAACACACGTCAGGTAAAGGATTAAAAAGTCATATTAAGTTGTTAATTTGTGCATATGTGTGTCATATGATAAATAGAATATGAAATGAGTGTTTTTCTCATATAATATTTATGAAACTCGTCGGAATTTTCTGTTTGGGCTCGCCTCTAAACGGAAAATTCTTAGACTCGTTTCATAAATATCATATGAGAAAAACACTCATTTCATATCCTCTATATATTAAGCCATCCATTATGAATTGCAGTATCCTTTTAGACCTGCATGGGTTAACCATTTTAACCCTGATGATATCCTATATGTCAGCTCAATCAGATCAGTTGGTGGAGCCCATATTAATTAATTGTGGCTGCATATTGAAATATTGATTGGTTATCCCTACCCTTTCACTGAGCAGTCATCCTATAGGTAATATTTTTAGATTTAGATACCTACCCATTTTTGTCTTTAGGATCTAAGACGAATGCCTCAGTATTACAGAATGTGGTTTTAAACCCCCTTTGGGGGACCTTGGAAGTGACGGCATAATCACTTGACCAGTTACGTTATGTGGGGTTGTCATGGTAGCCCACGCGAGCAGCAAGGTTGTGACGTGACTGTTATGGCGATATGTGGTGCTTGCGCATGCGCGGGGCGTGTTACGAGGATGCCACATGCTTCCGTCGCTCATTTTGTATACTGCATCCCACCAACTTTGTTTCTGTGGTCGCATGTGGTTGCTGTGAGCCTGGAAGGCCTCTAATAGAGCGGGCCTATGTTTGGGGGGGTATGTTCGATTGAATCGGAGTATATCTAATTAACAAATGGACCCGACAACTATCAAAATTACCCAAAACTACCAAAAATCACCGGAACGAATTTTATTTAGTTCGGGTTATTTTGGGGGTTTCTTCTTTTTTTTGTTTTCATTCGTACTTTGTGCTACTATACAGTGCTAAAGGACCGCGGAGCCGCCGAAAGATATGTTCAATTGTATAAGAGTATCTTTCTTTGTTGGGTCGAATTCTTCAGGAAACTTCGTTTTCTTCAAATTCCGATCCATTATAACGCATTTCCCTCTATTCCAGAACCTGTATTACCTATTGATCAAGGTATGGTCGAGTGGTATGTTCGATTGAAATTGGGAATATATCTGATTACAACAAACAGCCCGACAGCCAAAAATCACCAACTGAAACGACAAACAATAACCGAAATAAAATTTATATGAGCGGATTCTCCTAAGAGTAGCACGCAGTGCTATGTGCCCTACAAGGTGCGATCAATTCAACGAGAGTGTGACTAATTACCTCAAACAACCCAGCAACTACTTAAAAATATCGAAACGGAATCCTCGTGTTCTATCTTTTCCGGCTTTATTCTAACTATTCTTACGCTATCAGTTATCTCTGGTTTCGACCATTCAGATCACGACATTCATCTAAACCTCGCCCTCTTTCGGATCATCGCAGTTATCTCCCTTCGGCAATACATGTGGTTTCTGGTTGGTTATTTGAGGCGAAGAGTCGTTAGAGCATTCACTCCTATGAGAAGTTGCTCTCGTTGCTCCGAGGAGTAAATGTTCTTCCGACTCTTTGACTCATCTTGGAAAAACATACTCTATAATCATAGATGTTTCCCCCAAAGGGATTCTGTGAAAATATTCTCAAGGCTCCCGCAGGAGGTTTCTATCACTATACCTTCCGTGATTGGCTCTATATACCCATCACTGCACTACTATTGCCACGGACCCCGGTTCATATATTTATCATGCTTGGCTTTCTCCATAGCAGTCGAATACAGTCTGCTTTCTCTAACGACTATTTGCATCATCGATCGGAAAGGCATGGTGACATTCCGGTCAGTTGTAAGGCAGAGGTGCAGAGAAAACATGGTTGATTTCGTCTGTAACAGTTATGCATGAATAACACTTTTAAAACTCTTCCAACTTGTTGCACGACTGCCTTGAGAATTCCTAATTTGTGTCGCATTAAATAATGATTTAGTGAGATTACCAGCGTGACTTCATGCCGTTTATTTTACATTTAGATGATGATGATAAAATGGTTTCGCGCGCCGAAGGCGCGCTGGGACGATTTTGAGTAAGCCCTTTCAACCCTCGATTACTTTATAATATTGTTCCTTTTGCTTTGTCGTTCCCCATGTCCGAGTGTGTTAAAGGAGGAAAAGGATAGAGTCTAGCGGCGTCTGTGTCTTTTGCTTTTCTTTTTGGGGGGAGGAGGCTGTGACGGTGATATTGTTGTAGTGGTAGTGGGTGTCGTTATGGTTGTTGTTGGTAGAGAGTTGTTTTCTCCTGTGAATTCTGCCTTGTCTTGTTGTAGTTGTTGTACATCTGGGTTGTTCTCCACGTGAGAGGCTAGTAGTTGGAGGAATTGTGGGTCTTAGAATCTGTTTTTGATGTGTTGTACTATTCTGTCTGTTTCTTTGGCTATCTCTTCTGCTTTTGCTCTATTTTCCTTAGTCTGTGCTTCAAGGACCTCCCAGGATGGTTTGTTGTTAGCTGGTGGAGTGGTTTCGGTGGCTTCTTCCTCCAGGCCTTCTGGTACAGAAGGGAGAGGCGAGTGAGGATCGGGAAGAGGCGAGAAGGCAATTTCTATTTCCAACTCAGTCTCCGCAAGACCGTCCACATCTGGCGTCTCCAGCTGTGAGGCTGGAGGCAAAATGGGTGAGTCTGCGGGAGTTGAAGTAGAAATGGTGGCTGCTTCCTCTTCTACCCTTTCCTCACTTTTTTCTCTCTTCCTTCCCAGGAAGGCCTCCAAGCACCTTGGTAGACGGGCTTTTCTTTCTGTTTTTTCTCTTACTCTTTTCCTTTTCAGGGCCTCCTGACCTCCCCGGGTGAGGAACAGTGTGAGAGGGGATCCTCTCACTAAAGGTGCTACCTCTCCCCGAGGAGGGTGGTGTAGTGATGTTTTCTACTTTAAATTCCATATTCAGATGGACGCTCTTGCTTATTTCCTGGGTAGTCCAGGAGATGGGACAAGAGACGCCCAGAGCTGAAATGGCTTTCTTCAGACGAGCTGGTAATTCCAGGTTTTCCATTTCAATCAAGGTGTTCACACTCTGAGGTCAGAAGTGTGAATGAATCAATCAATGAATGGTGTCATCAATATTAAGTGAATGTCAATGCATGTTTACATTTAGTATTTTAAAGCATGCTCTTATATGGGGTTCATTGTACATGTCTTTTGTACGCTGTGGAGGTTCAATGCCAATAAACAAAAAAAAAAACGAATGTGCTGATTTTTAATGAAGCGGACAGGAAAATAATAGGAGAATTTACACATGAAGATGATAAAATAGAATGTGTTACTCCCTGAACATGCCTGGCGATAGTTTTGTCCGAGTCGGGAAGCCTCTCTGTCACAACTATTCACTTGCGCACCAGAGCTTTAAAGGAATATATTAAATTACAAAAATAATTTTGTCGGTGTCAAAAGAAAAATTAAGAGTGCAAAAGAAGCTGTTTGATACGCTAGTAATTCCTGTGCTTCTCTATGGTTGGGAGGCATGGAAGGCCAGAACGTAATATCGATCTTCATAAGTATGCATGATGTCAATCGGTACGAGATTTCTGTAGTACGTTTACTTATCGTGATAGAAAATCATCGAAATGCACTTCAAGAAAATCACATCATGTAAAATCGTTATCCTCAGTCAATTACTTCATTCACAGTCACAAAATGATGAAACATCAAAAATTTATCATTCCTGCATAAGATATGTTTTAATGTTAGGACAGTGTGAATTGTTCAAAGTTCTCAGCTTGATCATTTATTTAGCATATATTCAATTCCCAGAATAATACCAAGTAATAATAACCTGATAATTCTATCATAAATGTGTTGGCATTTCAGTTACTAGAATCAATTTTATGCCCCCTTTCATGGCTTCATTTTCAAAATTTTTCTCGGTAGTGAATTTCCAACTAGGGGGAGGGACCGGGAGGAGGAAACCCTCTCCCAGTCCCTCCCCTAGTTAGAAATTTACTACCCTAGACCCCCACCCCCAAACAGAAGCCTCTAGCCACGTCCCTGAAGACGGACAGAATCCGAAAGAACCATAGCTTTACTCAGACCGCCTTGACTCTTAATAGAACGAATGAGGACCTGTTCAATTACCGGGTCAGTGGAAAGGCCGGCCCATGGTCGACTAATTAGCCCGACGGAGAGGTTTCCGTTCTGAGCGAAACATATATTATAGTACCATTTTTTAGAAACATGCAAATTGACTCGAGAAAATCCAAATTTTGGTAAACGCTGACCAGAAAAATGTTGAAAATTGCTAAAAAGGGACGCTGTAAAAATATTTCCCCAAAGCAGATTTTAGCGGATTTTGGTTATTGTTTTGAAGGCACCTTCCTTCATCGAATGAGGTAAATTGTAGCCCAATAACAATTTGTTCCAGGTTCGTCCAAAAAAAAATTGGCTTTATCGACTGAACTCTTATGCGAGTTCTAATTATTAGTCACGTATCTTGCTTGATTTCTGAGATATGGCATGCAGACATTGTGAAGGTGTGACCGGGTCAAACTTGTAAGCCGATTACAAAGAAGTGTTATAAGAAGTGAGATACCCTTGTAAATCTTATGTCATAAAGTAGAACACGGTGTTCACAATCGGGTCGGAGCCTAGTATATGTGATTATTCGCTGATGAACTCGGTCATTTTATCAGGATTAACCCTTTGCCCAACGTAACGATCAAAACCGAGCAGCGCTATTCTCAAAAATCGCCAATTAATTTTCATTATTTTTTCATTGTGTGTCTCAAAAACATAGGTTGTGACCCCTCGTTAGAACGAGCTCGTCGAGCTCGTTCCAGTGAGGGTCATAACCTATGTTTTTGAGACAAAAAATGAAAAAAAAAATAGTTATGCAAAGATCTTTTTTGCAAGTGTCGTCTGCTTTTCATGTTAGGTAAAGGGTTAAGAAAAAATCATTTTGAATTGACTACTAGTGGCAAAACACTGATTTAAATCATTTCGAGTTTTACCTATGGAAACCACGGTGGTGTCTCTCTCCAATAACCTTTGAGTGATGGTTGTGTATTTGTTTTCTTAGACGGTTTTAATTTCGATTACTTTGCAGTGTTGCTCGTATGACACCTTTCCACGGAAACATGCAAAGAATTCGAAATTTGTAGAAAAAAACTAGGGTGCAGGAAGTATTTCGAACTTTAAGGGGGGGGGGGGGGGTATGATCATAAGACAGCATCTACACGCTCACTAGTGGATCATATACCTTAGTGGAATGGTAGGAATACAATACACAAAACTATGTTTCGTACTTATGCACCTCTTCATTGAACACAATGTACATTTGTGGTTCCATATGCAATGTTCACGCTGTCTGGTACCAGTGGTGTCAGTTGCTCTAAAATATGTCGTTTGGTACCAAAAAATAGCATTTGCGACCAAAACTGGCACCAAAAATATGCTTTTGGTAGGTCTCCAAGGCTTTGTGGTTTATTACTTCAGTGCTTCCTTTTCGATGAAATCACTGTCTGACCACACAGGTGAGACAGAGTTAACGCCTGTTAACCCTTTACTTAACATGAAAAGCAGACGACACTTGGAAACAAAATTCTTGAATAACTATTTTTTTCATTTTTTGTCTCAAAAACATAGCTTATGACCCCTCTTTGGAACGAGCTCGACGAGCTCGTTCCAAAGAGGGGTCATAACCTATGTTTTTGAGACAAAAAATGAAAAACGTAATGAAAATTAATTGGCGATTTTTATGAATAGCGCTGGTCGGTTTTGGTCGTTACGTTGGGTAAAGGGTTTTGTAATTTATAGGTAACAGCTTGGTATAATCATTGTTCTTTGTTCGTTAACAGTTTATCCATTTCATCTGATTTTTATCAAAACATTTTTTCGTTACTTAATCCTTTTTCATCTTGCTTAATCTCTTTTATAAACCTTCTGGAAGAAAATAAATAGACAGAACGGCATTCGCGTCCAAACTGTAATTTTTTACCGCATGAGATCGATTTGGGCGGATGGATAATATTGAACGAGAAACAGCAGGCTTCCAGCTCAATATTATCCATCCGCCCAAATCGATCTCCTGCGGTAAAAATTACAGTTCGAACGCCAATGTTGATCTGTTTTTATTGCACGCATACAGTTCACTAAAAAATATTAATCAATTTTGGCGGAGGGGTATTATTGATCTCAATATTATCCCCCCGCCCCGCCGAAACACTTGGACACCAAATACTACCTACATAACACATTACTAGAAACAATCCCATCCGCCAAATACCTTGGAGTAGATATCTCACACGATCTCTCCTGGAATACACACATAAATAGAACCACAAAAAAGGCAAATCAAACACTAGGATTCTTACGCAGAAACATAAAAGTAAAAAACCCGCAACTTAGATCCCTTGCCTACCAGACTCTAGTCCGCCCCCAATTGGAATACGCCTCTGAAGTCTGGTCCCCCTACACCCAATCCCAAATTGATCAAATCGAAACCGTCCAAAGAAGATCAGCCCGATGGGTAAAGTCTGACTATGGACGCACTTCCAGTGTTACAGATATGCTACAGTCCCTAAACTGGCGCCGCTTAGACCTTCGGCGCATAGACTCCCGGCTCTCCCTCATGTATAAGATTACTCATAAATTAGTTGCCATTCCCGCTGAAGACCACCTAACCCCACAATCTAGAATACCCCGTCACAGTCACCCATGGTGTTATAGACAGATTTCGGCCATCACTGACTATTATCAGTATTCATTCTTCCCCAGAACAGTGTATCATTGGAATAAACTCCCCCTGCATACCCCATCACTCCTCACCATTGAGCAATTCAATACGGCCATTAGTCGTATTGAATTAGACTCACCATAACTTGTATCCACCTGCTTTTACTTTTACTTTTAACATGTACACTCTTTTTATTTTTGTTCTCCACTTTGGCATACTTCATTTTTGCTTTTTACTAAAAATCTTTGTGGCTGGCGTGCCGATTTGTTCATGTCTAAGTCCCCGCGAGGGGTTCGACATTAATGGAAGATAGATAGATAGAAATCGATCTCATGCAGTAAAAGATGACAGATCGAACACGTATGCTGTTCTGTCTTTAATGCGCACCTACAGTTTACTAAAACAATATTAAAAACACAAATTATTGCCAAAAATAACCCAAATGTAAAAAACAAATAGTTAAATAGACCGCTCACGTGATCCGTATTGTTCAAGGACAATTAAAAAAAACATTATTGTTCGCTTCGGTTTTTGCAGAAAAACCATGTATTTTTTAAAAATAAAAGCACAGGCATGCAGTAAATTATTTGCTACTAGTTGATCATGAAATTATTTTGTAAATGTTAACAATAGCCTTTTAACTTTTTTATAATATAGATTTCTATCCTTTGTGGGTTTTTCACGTAACCCTTTGAACCTAGCGGCCGTTTTTCCGACCAGGAACATGATAGGTCATACCGTCATTATATAGTATGGCTTTTCAGTATATGTGTGAGGTAGACCAAGCAATATTTTCAACGCTCAATGCTCAGCCCCGAGGCTGCACTTAAAAATATTGATTGGTCTACCCCAAATAATGAATATGGACTCTTCTAATTGCTGCCATTGAACTGGCGTGGAATATACCACTAGAGTTTAAAGGGTTAAACGTGTCAGGTAACACTAAAAAAAAATATAATGCCTAAGCATTGTAGATGGCGCCTTCGTGCACTCAACGGACGATACATGGTTATGAAAACCAAAACAAATTCCATTGACAACAGTACTAACCTTACACTCTTTGCACAGTACACTAAGCTGATTTGGCATAAATTACCTACACGTCCACAAAGTACATTGTCGTCTTGAAACAAAAATCATGAAAAAAATATTTGGTCCCAAATGAAATAGAGATTTAAATATTGAATTTTCTTTAATACCGTATGACCTCGCACTGAATGGCACACTTGTTTCGTGCCTCATGTTTTTGAGAGTTTCTTCCGGCATAAAGTCACAAACAAAACTTTCTGTCTAAAGTGAGCAAATCAGAATTTTAATTAATGGTTTCAAAGCCAAAATATATTGAACCAATGTAACAATAATAAAGTGTCACAAATGAATCCAGATATAAGTTTTAGAGATCACACAAATGCATGCAGTGGCACAGCATTTACTCCACTCAACTAGAAAACTATTGACCCAGTCTAGTTACTGCTAGCACTTTCCCCACCCGAGCCTATCTCCAGTTCTTTCACTTCTTTAAAACAAAAATAGTTCTTGAACCCTCTTAGAATCAACAAAGATTCTGATTCCAGAAAGATTCGACAGCTAATTTTACTGGAATACACCCAAAACATTAATCTTAGGAACGGTTAGGTGTCTTTACTGATTTATGACATAATATTACTATAACAGAACATGAACAGAAAGCAAAAAGCTAAAAAAATGAAATAAAGTTTCAAGATGTCCAGCAATCGAAGGGGGGTAATCCACGTTCAGTTCCTATCACATCGAAAGGAAATTAAGCTTTTACATCATGAAAAATTCAAGTAACTCCATTCCTAAACTGCTCACATGGAGTGAAAACCAACTGTTCATCCCATCAACACAACATTTAATTCATTTCACAGGATTAAATAGGTCATTTCGCATTTGATTCGCCATCTGAGGAGCTAGAAAAGAAGAATAGTCCCTATGCTGTTTCAGAAACCTTGACATGTCAAAACTCACATTTTAGCAGATTTATATAGATAATAGGGCGGTTAAAATGTCAGAATGAACGAAAAGAGAATAATTAGATGTGGGGTGGTGGCTTAGGTGGCAGGTGAAAAAAAACTTACAAATTTTATTAATTATGTTTCCAGGTAGCAATACAGTTTATTCAAACTCTTGCTATATGGGGTTAAACAGATTCATCGTGCACAAATAGCTGTTCTTGTCACCATTTATTCTGCTATTATAACTTGCAGTTGCCCCGTTAGACTAGAAATTTAACAACTTACCAACCAGCCGATACAATCTTTTCTCCCATCTCAGTGTTAGAGATCCTCGGTTCGAATCCCATGCGGCAACCGCGTTGTGTCATTGGGCAAGACACTTCATCCCCATTGCTGATGTGGGGCACGGTTGCGCAGTGGACTGAGGCGTAATGCAGGTCGATTGTGCACTTGTCTTCAACCAATGCTAACCCTGCTTCTGTGGAGTTAGTATGTTGGGGAGCTGACAGTTGCTCGCCGTTGCTCGGTGGTTCTCTCTGGGCCCTCTGGCTTTCTCCGCCCGAAAAACGGCCGTGGTCATGATTAGCCATTGTGCAGAAATATATGACCTTAAACACCAATAAATAAACAAATAACCTCACCCCAAGTCATCTGAAACTGCAGTTCATGCTTTTATTTCACCCCACTTGGATTTATACAATTCACTTCTTATCGGGTTGCCACAGTCATATATATTATTCAAAAATGTAGGGGATATTTCATAAAGGTGAGGTGTATGAAGAAATATATTTACATTTTCATCAAAAAGACAGTTGAGACATTGCACTGTGACATTTGTTGAACGACTTCAGTGATAGTTGGGTGTATGACAAGCACACATTCCGAGCACTGAGCTGTAGAAGACATGGACGGTCAGTCAGAAAATTTAACACATTCAGTCCAAGTCCTCAATACCTTGTAAATCCTCCTCGGTTCATGAGACAAGAGCGGATCCGACGTGGCATACTCCTCACCAAACGTCCAATATCAGCTTGACTAGTGTTATTCCATTCTTTCTGCAGTGCAGACATTGGTAGGGGGCTGTTAGCGTTGTCGTAGGCGCCTGCCAAGCATATACCAGGCGTGCTCGATTGGTGAAAGGTCTGGACTTAGCGCTGGCCAAGCAGTGTAGTGATGTTCTGCTCCTGGAGGAACTCTGTTCCGACACGGGCCATGTGTACTCTTGCATTATCATCTTGGAAAATGAATCGACGGCTGTGACGTCGCGCAAATGGCACCAAATGACCTGCTAACATGTTGTCACGGTAGTACTGCCCTGAACACGCTCTTGGGTGACATGTAATGCTGTTCTGCTTGTCATGGTTATGCCTCCCCTCACCTTAGCCGATCCAAAATTATCGTGCTGCCTAATGGTTACGTCATGGTATGGTTCGTTCCGCCGTCGCCACACTCTGTTCCGCCTGTCGTGGAAGTCGAGAGTAAACCTCGATTCATCGGAAAACATGAAGCTGCTCCACCGACGATTGTCCCAGCGCTGTCGTGCTCCACACCAATTACGCCTTGCTGTGGTGTGGCGTTCAGTCAAGCGTGGAATTATTCGAGGTCGTCGAGCGTACAAACTCCAGCTATGTAGGCAATTTCGGATAATCTGACCACTGACTCGCACATCTGTCGCTGCTGTCCAATTTCCGAGGCTCTTTGATGGTGGTTACGTATTGCTGTGGTTTAGATGAAACGATTCTGGTTAGCAGTTGTCGCTCTTGGACGACCTGACCGGCGTCTATCATCAACATTGCCTGTCTGGTGGTGGCGTGACCACAACCTGCTAATCACCGATTGAGTAACGTTGAGAATTTGAGCCACTGCAGTCTGTCTGTTGCCAGCTCCCAACATGCCAACGGCACGTAAACGTTCGTCACGTGTCAGTCTTCGCATACCTCAAAAGTTACGTTTCGACCACAATTGATGAACGAGTTTGTATCAAGAAAAAAACGATGAGACCTCCGAAAAAGTCCTTCCAGTACAAATGCAAATTTCAAAACGCACCCCACAGACGTTAACACGGCGCTCGTGCGAAAAACCTTGCACGAAGTTTTCGTGGGCCGGTGACAGTCATGATCCACACTGAACTTGGTAACATATGTGTCAAATCACGCGTATCCAATACCATTTTCTGAAAATATTAACATCAGTTTGGATATCTCCTACTTTTTTGAATGGTATATTTCAAAACTACAAAATTTTCAAAATACAGCTACACGTTTCATCACAGGCTCTGGACGCTATGATCATATAACACCACTACTAAAAAAAAATGCACTGGCCCCCTGTACGACAGCGGATTATTTTCAAAATTTTAGTTTTGGTGTTTAAATGCATTAATGGCCTAAGTACCTACAAGAACTTCTGGCAATTAAAAAACCTGAAAGAAACTTGTGCTCCTCCACACAAATCAAGCTACAGATGTCCTTCTTTTGGTCTACTTTTGTGAATAACAGAGCTTTCTCTTTCGCTGGTCCTGCACTTTGGAATAATTTACCAGTTCAGGGTCAGGCATCGAAAGATCTCAGTCAATTCAAAAAAAAATTAAAATCGCATCTTTTCAGAGAGGCTTTTGACAGTATGTAACCTGCTGACCTTCACACCTTTCTCAGTCTGTATTGCCTTGATAGTCATGAGCTCATTGTTTATATAACTGAACAGCGTTTTGGAGCACTATATGATTTTACGCTTTATAAAATCCCCTTATTAGTATTAATATTATATTATAATACAGAAGCAGTCCTTTCTATTAATATAAATGTCTAGAAGGTAACATTTGCAAATTTTTTTCTGAGAAGAATAAAAACTTCCAAATTACCGTAAAACCGCATAACCTAAATAAAGAAACAAAGTGGACTATTTAGTGCTAGTAGGTGACATATTGATAGGTATTCTTAATGACGGATTATCTTTGAACTGGCTGCTTCACATTAGCTTGCTATAAAATGCCAAGTTTTCTTTTTGTTATTTTTAATAAACGAAAGCAACAGACAGCTCTGGGAGTAACAAAAGCTCTAAAAGTAACAGAATGGAACCTGGTGTCATTTTCTACCGATGCCATCGGTTTTCTCAACAATTTTTGCTTCTTAATTGGATTTTCCTCGGGGTCTCAAAATTTCAAGGGAAATAATTTTATCGAAAGTCGATGGACGCTATACTGGAGGTCCCGAGTTCGATCCCCGTCCGGGAAGACCCGCGTTGTGTCCTTGGGCAAGGCACTTTATCCAAGTTGCCTACATGGGGGCACGATGACGCCGTGTAATAAGGCGTACTGCACGTCGATGGTACACATGTATTCAACCTCCGTTACCCTGCTTGAGCGGAGCTTAAATAGAGTTAGAATGTTGAGAAGCTGACAGTTGCTCGTCGATGCTCGGTGGTTCTCTCCGGGTACTCCGGCTTCCTCCACCTGTAAAACTGTCACAGTCACGATTAGCCATTGTGCATAAGTATGTGACCTTAAAACACCAATAAATAAATAAATATTGATATCTCGTGATCCATGTTTGTTTAGCATGGGTACAAGCAGGCACCTCTTTGTTCAATTCTGGAAGTTCGGATTTGTTAAAATAAAATCGTTTTTCAACATCTGATCAACTGTCATCATTTGATTAACATTGTCCCGAAATCCAAACTGTAAATCCTCAATACTGTTATGATACCGTGGAGCCCACTTAATTGGATATCTCTTCACTGAATAACCCTGTTAATTGAATATAATTTCTCAACACAAAACCATTTACCATACCTCCAGTACAAATTTGGCCTGTTAATCGAATATAGGTTATAGAGTAAACTCATGTTTACTGAATAAAAAATCTTGTAACCTGTCAAGAAATTACCCTTACTCTCCCCAGTTTTCCTTTGTTTATAGACCTACTTGGCTTCAGTACATCCAATACAGGCATTTAATCTATTACATCTTGTTTGACAGAGCTCATGGAGATCTGTCAAACAAGATATAATAGAATAAATGGTAAGTTTATCTCTAGAATACAAGAAAGTGACACAATCCTGTTAACTGAATACTCCTGTTAAATGAATAATTTTCATTGGCAAAGTGGCTATTCAATTAACAGGGTTCTACTGTATTAGAGACCACAAACTTGAAGAAAATGCATCATATTCTGCAAACGTTTTTCAATACAGCATGCTTTCCAACTCGCTGTGACGACTGTGGTAATAATACTGGAGAAAATGCTACCAATATGGAGCCCACCCCGTCAACATTTTTTAAGCTGAAGTGAATACCGAGTAGGACTATGAATATCTATCAAAGTGGGTGGGTGTCAGATATTGGTTGAAAAAATCTGCCGACAATGGAAAAAATGAGGAAAGTGATGGGTCGGTAGTCTTTCAGGTCGAAAGTTAAACATCATCATATGTTCCTGGAGAGTTCCTCTCACCTTTACACCTTTACAACACGACAGAACGTATTATTTGAGTAACAGAATTTAACAAAATTCAACAAATTGAAAATTAAATCTAAATGAGAGAGAGAGAGAGAGACAGAGAGAGAGAGAGACAGAGAGACAGAGAGACAGAGATACAGAGAGAGAGCAGAACTAAATAATTAGAATATGGAATGAAATAATAACGAAACGAAAAATTAAAATACTACAATAGTTCCAAAGATGATGACCCTCCACTCACATTATTCAGTAGAATTAGAGAGCCTCGGTTTAATCCATTCCCTGACGAATCGGCCCATCCAGCCCGCCTAATATGGAGTTGAAAAAGTATTTTTCAAAAAGGTCTGCATTGATTTAAGGGTTAAATGAAATTAGATTATTATAATTAGTATCTGTATTAAGATGCTTTGTAACCCATCACCCGAGCTTTATGGCTACCAGTTCGAAGTGGATAATATTCACATAGTAGCTTGGTGTACCAAATGTTCACCACGAGTGGTGAATTGGTGTTAACCGCAAGCCTTTGGCACGCGGTTAACACCACTTCACCACGAGTGGTGAACATTTGGTACACCAAGCTACTTTTGGTATATTTTATTTATACCATGATCGTCAGATTAATAAGAGATTATATGTTAAATAATACAATATTCGCACGTGCGAATCTGCTTTTGTTCCCATGAGCACCGGTGGGTGGTACTTCCGCTGTCAGTTTTCTTGCCGAAACGAAATGGAAAGAGAAAGACGCAAATCACGGGGCCTTTTTCATTTTAATAGCATAATAACACACATTTTGAGTTATGGGTTCTTTATTAACATGATTTGATTTTTAATATTTTATGAGGTAAACTCATCTAAAAACGTACTAAACTAGAGAAACAGAATTTACTGCACCCAGTAAATTTAAGTCTGTGTGAAAAGGGTTAAAGTATCAGGAATAAACTATACAGAAAGAGAATTTATGGAGGCTTATTTTCAGGAGTAAAATATTTTTAAACAAATCAGAAATGGGTTTTCGTTAACAGTATTTTCAGATATTCATACTGGAATCAGAACAATTATTAATAAGAAACCAGAAAAGGCATATATGTGACCAGCATTCAAAGGGTTCGATACTCGAATCAGAAATGGACATTTTTGGCTCTGCCCACTAATTTGAGCGATGAAATACGTTCATAAACTTTAGAAATGCATTAAGGTGTAATAAAGTCATTTCCCAGTATTTCTGAATAATACGCACTTGATGACTTTGGTGACCACTTTCAGGCGGACCCCTAGGTGACTTCCGTGACCTTGACCCATATTTTGAATTTCCATCAAGTGTCGACTCATTTGGTGTTAGTTCCAGGTCCATTCATCATACCACGATTGAGATATGAGCATGACCCACTTTCAAAACTGTTCGCTACACCCACTTTTTAACATAAAAATGCATGTATGGACCTCAGGAATGCTTGGGGGGGGGGGGGGGGGTCAAAAAATGTGATTTCCAGCAATTATGAAAAATGCACTTAATGACCCCTAGGTGATCACCTTGACCCTGACCCATATTTTGAATTTCCATCAAGTGTCTACTCATTTGGTGTTAGTCCCAGGTCCATTCATCATACCATGCTTGAGATATGAGCGTGACCCACTTTCAAATTTTTTGGCCACACCCAATTTTTTAACGTAAAAATGCATGTATGAATCTCAGGAATGCTTTGGGGACAAAAAATGTGATTTCCAACAATTATGAAAAATGCACTCAATGACCCCTAGGTGACCTCCGTGACCTTGACCCATATTTTGAACCTCCATCGAGTGTTGACTCATTTGGTGTTGGTCCAAGGTCCGTAGTTCATACCACGCTTGAGATATGGGCATGACCCACTTTCAAAATTTTTGGCCACGCCCACTTTTTGTTATGTCAAAGTGCATGTGTGTACGTCAGGAATACTTTAGGGGGTCAAAAAAAGTGATTTCCAGCAATTCTGAAAAATGCACTTAATGACCCCTAGTTGACCTCCGTGACCTTGACCCATATTTTGAACCTCCATCGAGTGTCGACTCATTTGGTGTTGGTCCCAGGTCCGCAGGTAATTCCACGCTTGAGATATGGGCGTGACCCACTTTCACAATTTTTGGCCACGCCCACTTTTTCACGTCAAAATGCATGTGTGTACGTCAGGAATACTTTAGGGGGGGGGTCAAAAAATGTGATTTCCAACAATTCTGAAAAATGCACTCAATGACCCCTAGGTGACCTCTGTGACCTTGACCTATATTTTGAGTCTCCATCAAGTGTCGACTCATTTGGTGTTGGTCCCAGGTCCATACGTCATACCACGCCTGAGATATGGGCGTGACCCACTTTCACAAATTTTGACCACGCCCACTTTTTTTACGTCCAAATGCATGTGTGTTCGTCAGGAAACCTTTAGGGGGTCAAAAAATGTGATTTCCAGCAATTCTGAAAAATGCACTCAATGACCCCTAGGTGACCTCCGTGACCTTGACCCATATTTTGAACCTCCATCGAGTGTCGACTCATTTGGTGTTGGTCCCAGGTCTGTAGGTCATACCACGCCTGAGATATGGGAGAAGAAAAAAAAGAAGAAGAAAAAAAGAAAAAGAAAAAGAAACCGTGCAAAAACAATAGTCTGTGTGTTTCACACAGACTAATAATTGTGGGTTTCATTTCACTCTTCGCTAGGCGACGAGTGATAAATTTAGACAAGTTTGCATTCAAGTCGAGGTCACTAAAGATCAGCTTGGATGTAGTTGCACTGTGGGTGTGAATTTTAACTACTGAAATCCCATTGCTAGTGTGTTCACCGCGGTTGGTGTGTGAAGCTAAAATATATGTCATAGGCTTTTTATTTCGAGTAGAATAGGTAATTATGGTATAAAAGTGTGTTATTCTAAAAAATACCTAACATTTCTTGTCCAAACAAACTAATTTTCCAAAAACTTGTGAGAAAAAAAGCTTGAAAAATCGCCTTTTCTGTATTAGGAATTTGAGAGACTGTTCTGTAAGCAGGGGCGTTGCAAGGGGGTCCTCCTGAAGGTTAGTGGTTGACTTCAATATTCGCTCGAATGCAAATTCTTTCCGTATATTAAAATATTTATTTATTTACTGGAACTTAACGGCACTTTCGGCAGCCAGGGTTAGATCATGCCGGACAGTTTTACGAGTGGAGGAAGCCGGATTGCACGGAAAGAACCACCGAGCAACGGTGAGCAGCTACCAAACCCCCAACATACTAACTCCACACAAGCAGGGTTAGCATTGGTTGAAGACAAGTGTACCAACGACATGCAGTAGGCCTTAGTAGACAGCACCATCGTGCCCCCGTTTGGACATGAAGTGCCTTGCCAAGGACACAATACAGTTAACCGTGGACCTTTTGGTTTGAAGTTCCTACAGTATGTTCGAATATTCCACTCCCCGACCAAGATGGTTCTCAAAGAGAAAGAGAGAGAGAGACTTCTATATTTCTACCATTTTCCGCTGGAGATAGCGAAACTAAAGTCTAAATCAGCGAAGCACGAATCAGATTTTAATGCAGAGGCATATCGACGTCTCATGCAGGCGTGTCCTACGATATGGGGAAATACCTACGAAATGTTCGAACATTTGATAGCCATGAAAAAAATCAATGTTTTTGTAGCCACCATCAGTATATTGACATATGCCTGTTAACACTGATCCTACACTCATCAAGTACGCCAAATACACATCGTAGCGTTGGGAGGGGGTGAAAAAAGTCATTACGCAGCGATGGCCGTCACGGAACGCGTCGCAAGGCGAGAACATAAGATAGTTTTGGTTGGAATGGGGGGGGGGGATAAAACACTCCTCACCACTCACCCTCGGTTTCTACGCCACAGTTTGAGAATCAGCTCGATGTTGACGACATTCGGAGAGGCAAACAGATTGCAGACATTCTCGGTCCAAGGCCGAAGGATCTTCCTTTCGCCACAAAGGGATACAAAAGACCAGCAAACAAGCTTGCGCAAGGTCGGTTGGACACGAACGTTACCGGTCCGCGAGAAAGAAAGCCCACCGATCTCCGCCAACTCCCATAATGACGACGCCGACCTACACAGAACATGATCAGATAGAAATTCTGGAAGCAGCAGAAAGGGAAGCGTCTACGGGCATTATTTGCCGCGACGTCGTTCAAGTGTTGTGGGGATCCGAAATCAGGAGACCGCCAAGCACAAGTCTCACAATGGTGCGAAAAGTGCCAGGATGACACTGGATGCTTACTTGGTATAGGAACCTTGCGGCGGTATCGGTCCCCGTTTGGTGTGGGTATAAAGAGGCTAAACACCAAGCGGTAGCAAAACTTGCCAAGTTTTACCTTGACGTGCCTGCGACCAACGTGTCGTCAAAAAAGACAACCGGACTGATTGTAACTGAGAAACGGAATATGGACCGAGAGAATGCTATACACTTAACAAGAACATCTAGTTTTTCCTTAATGAGACAAAATCCATCTGAGTTGTGGTGAAAGGTATCCTGTACCCTTCTATTGGTACATTGTTGGATTTTGACGGACAGTGTGGATTTTATACAGATTTTCTCTTCCATAAACATTTAAATGTCACACAACTTCGGAATTTCCTCAATTTATGCCAGGTTTTAGGTTTGTTGATAAAGCAAGTGCACGAATATACACATTTTCCTCATGGTCGAGTAGGTTAAGGCTTATATGTCTTCAGTTATCCGATTTCGGAAAATATTCGAATATTATTTGAATATTCGCTCGTTAGATTGTTTCAGTGTTCGAATATCAATATCGATTGATTACCCCGAACAGTACTCTAGATTTCCAATTGAATCCCCACACCCTCCCAGCAGGGGTGGGCAAAGTTTCGACTACTCCTACATAATCTCCGACAAGTGAGAAATTACATTAGCACTGCTCCCCCCCCCCCCCCCCCCCAACCTCCTCCTTGACAAAATATAAATTTTTATGTCGCAAGTTTTAAGATGCAGAATTCAATCTCCACACCCCTTGACTGTAAATTATCCAATTCAGCCTCTCGTTAGTCACAAATACCAACTACAAATTAATCTCTGGGGGATTTTGTCTGCCTATTAGTCAGTATTTGGAGGATTTTCACTACTTTTTAGTCATAAAACCCCGTATTTTGAAAAAAAAATCTATATCTGTTTTGAAAAATTCCCCTTGCACCCTGTCTAAAATGTTCCACTTTTTCCAATTTAGGGCTTCGAATTTCCCACTATTGTAAATTTGACAGAGAAGGGATGAAACAACCCCTGTGCCCTCCGCTATCGCAACGTCCCTGTCTGTAAAACAATTGTCTTTCATCGCATCTTCCTCGCGACGAAAGCTTACATACAGGGGCGTAGCGAACAGAACTTCTTGTTCCTGTGTTCATTCTTTTTTTTTTTTTCTTTTTTTTTTTTTGAGGGGGAGAGGGGGTGACACACGCCATCCCCAAATTGTTTTTTGTTCCGGATTGAATGAAATCTTTGATATGGATTCGCCTTTTTTGGTAACCATGTATTTCGTACGCGGCAAGACTTCTGTTACCCCTGATTTCTTGAGTCCAAAACTCAGAAATTTTTAAAATGTTCATCGGTTTTACAGTTATCGTGATTTTTCCACACAGACAAGTATGTTATGATATCGCACTGTTTTTCGTCATGTTATAATAATGAAGTTGTCTGTGTTTAATGGAGAATTTTCTTCCAAGATATTGTTGTATGACTTTTTAGGCTTTTCCCTCTGGAAAAGACTCTTGTTATTCTATGGATTATTAGGCTTTTCCCTCTGAAAAAGACTCTTGTTATTCTACGGATTATTATTTTTTTTGGGGGGGGGGGGGGGGAGGGGCGGCTGTTTTTTATCCACACATTTTGTCCGTACGATTCAGAAGCCATTTTCGAACCGATTTTCACGAAATTTTGCACACTCATAGACGGTCACAAAATCTAAAAATGTACCAAAGCAGAATTTTCGATTTAACCCTTGTTTCGTTTGAATTGGCAAAAAAACACGTCTCGTAGATTTTCTCGAAACACGTCTGGTAGATTTTTTTTTAAACATTCATCATTATTAGACCTGTCTGTGACACGACCATTCATTCATATACAAGAGATATTAGGCGATGCATATGATAACTCTCCACAGGCTACCAAACATCGAAAATTTGATAAAATGGCCTGTTTTCGGGCTCCCAGATGATACACGAGAGATAAACATAACTTCATTTATTGGAAGTGGGATTCACCGTGGATCATTTTAGCTCGACTGTTTACAGTGAGGGCTATAGTCATGACTTTTGTCCGTCCATCCGCCTGTCCGTCTGTTAACATTTAGAGTTTTGGTTGAAGTTTGTGGTTGAAGTTTTTTTACTGAAGGTTCAAGTGGTGTTTTTTCTTCTTCCCTGTTTAGTCATGACTTTCTTCTGTCTGTCTGTTAACATTTGGTGTTCTGGTTAAGGTTTGTGGTTCAAGTTTTTTAGTCAACCTTAAAGCTTTTGCGTTTTTTTTTCTTTTAAAATGATATTACTATTGATTGTATCATTCTCATTTTGTTTTTTTTTTGTTTTTTTCTGTTTCATGGGAAATATTTAACCCTTTTTGTATGGCAATTTATCTTACAACTTCCAGGTTAAAGTTTTTGGTTAAAGCTTTTTTTTTTGGGGGGGGGTGTTTTAAAATTTCACCTTTAATTCTTCAAACAGTTAAGTGGAATGTCACTGTTTCTTATTTGGGACAATGTCTACTATCTACTGAACATTTCTACAGTGATTTTTCTTAAAATCGGCATGATTTTAACCCATTTTAAACATGTTTTCAGACTTACTTTCTTTGTATTTGAAATTAGACTTTGCCACAAACTTTCTTACTCTAATTCTTGCTGGGTCAATTCTACTTAATGATTCCATTTACATCAATGATTTATTTTATCGGTTTTAGGAAATATTTAACTCTTTTTGCCAATGAATTTTACTTAGTATTCCCAGCTTAAAGTTTTGGTTTAAAGTTCTGCTTTTCAAGGTTCTACCTTTCATTCTCCAAACACTCTGTTACAACGTCATTTCTTTTTTTTTTATTTTGGGCAAGGTCAACTGAAGCTGTAAACAGTGGTTTCAAATAATATTGGCATTAATTTAACCCTTCTCACAATGCTTTTCGGGGAGGGAGGGGGGGGGGGGCAATTAGGCACTTTTGTTTTCTTTTCATCAATAATGCTTTTTACAGTTTTGGTTAAAGTTTCTGGTTAAAAACCCAGACAAACACCACCACCACCACCACCCCCCTCCCCTAATTAGGCTTTTTTTTCTTTTCTTCATATGCATTTTGAACTATTTACAGTCACTACATGCGAAACCTTTAACATACGAAACCTTTTTTAAACTTATGTACCCCCCCCCCCCCCCCCCCAGGTGGCCAATCAGGCACTTTTTTCTTTCATCAAAAATGTTATGGTTAAAGTTTGTGGTTAAAAATCCAGACAAACACCCCCCCCCCCCCCCCGCATTTAGGCATTTTGTTTCCTTTCCTCCAATATGCATTTTGAACTATTTACACTCACTACATGTGGAACCTTTTTTTTAAACTCACATAAACTCCCCCTGTTACAACTGATAATGTTACAACGCCGCATAATGTTACACCAACGCATAATATTACAAACAATGTAGTAAACAACCGATAATGTTATAAACTCTGCATAATGTTATAACTTTTTTCAACCTGTTATGTTATAAAAATCTACGCATAATGTTATAACTTTTTTCAACCCGTTGTGTTACAACAAATTAACTCATAATGTTATAACTTCAATAAACCCACAAAATCCCCTTTTTCGGCGTATGAAACAATGGAAGTTATGAAAATGAGCACGATGCGCGCAAAATCATACGTCTCAAAATGAAAGCTATGAAAATGAGTACCTCTTCATAAGTCTCATACCCCCATTAAGGATACTATCCTACCTTTATTTGGGAGTGTTTTCTGAGTGTTTGGGTCAGTTTTCTGAAGATTGTCGGGTTGTTTGGATTAATTCGATAATCATTGTCGGATTGTTAGGGGTGAGACGGAGCATATGTCCCCATAACAACACGCGCTGCGCCTACGCACTCCTACCACCTATTATCATGATAATGACGTCACAATATGGCCACCCACGTGCACTATCATGACAACTCAACATGACCGCCCAGTCACGTGACATGACGTCAATTCCGGGGTCCTTCCCCGGGGTGCTACAAAATGGCTCATTTTCAACATACATAACTACTCAACATCATCACCAGCACCGCCACAACACCAACATCAACACAACTCCTCCTCCACAATCCCCTCCTTCTCCCTATACTGCCTGTTCTAGTGATTCCGCCTTTTCCAGAACCTGTAATCCCAAATTCATCACTTCCACTTCTTCCAACATCTCCACCATCTATATTATCATACCGTCTAGTACTACTCCCTTATAGCATTCTCAGATAGCCTTCTCTGCATAATCACCCTGATGTACTAATCCACGACCTCCTCTCTTTCTCAGCCTAATCCCTGCCCACCCCTTTCAATCCTCCTAAACCCTATTCCTCTTCCTACCCAGTCCTCGCATCTTATTCTTGTTCCGTGCGACACTACCAACCCGCCACACTCACCATATGTACCTCGCTCCATCCAACTTTTCGACCTCTTTTAACTCCACCTCATTTTTGTTCACTGTTAGTTGTTAAAATGTCAACTTAATGAACAATAAGATATTCTTATGACTAAGAAATATGCGACAAATGAGTTTCAGATGCCAAAACAAGCAGAAACAGAGGCATTTGCCCATCCCCAAAGGCGGTAGGGGATCATGGTACACTACATTTCTGGAAGCAGAGACTACGTATGTTGGTAAACGTACAACCGAATAAAATAGCACCCCTCCCCCACCATCCCAGCCTTCACCATGTTGGGCACTGGATGATCATGGTAATGACGTCACACGATTGAGATACCAGGATAATCCGCGTCTATGTAACGTGACTAGATAATTCTGTGATAAATATCCGGGAGTTGGGGGGGGGGGGGGGGATTGTCTCCTCACCTTAACCAGAGCAGAAACCTTTAGTATAAACATTATATATCTTTATGCGGCAATAAATGGTAAGTGGTAAAGTCCATCTACAATAGCTGTAACTGGAATTAGTATTCAGACGTTATAACATTATCGGTTAATTTGTTGTAACATAATGGGTTGAAAAAAGTTATAACATTATGCGTCGATTTTTATAACATAACGGGTTGAAAAAAGTTATAACATTATGCGGAGTTTATAACATTATCGGTTGTTTACTACATTTTTTGTAACATTATGCGTTGGTGTGACATTATGCGGCGTTGTAATATTATCGTTTGTAACAGGGGGAGTCTATGTGAGTTTAAAAAAAGGGGGGGGGGGGCGGGGGCAATCAGGCACTTTTCTTTCATCAAAAATGCTTTTCTACAGTTTTGATTAAAGTTTGCGGTTAAAAACCCAGACAAACACCACCACCACCACCCCCTCCTCCCACCCCCTCCCCCAATTAGGCTTTTTTTTTTCTTTTCTCCAATATGCATTTTGAACTATTTACACTCACTACATGCGAAACCTTTTTTAAACTTATGTACCCCCCTCCCCCTTCACCCCCCCCCCCCCAGGGGGCTAATCAGGCATTTTTTTTTCTTTCGTCAAAAATGCTATGGTTAAAGTTTGTGGTTAAAAATCCAGACAAACACCATCACCTCCTCCCCCCCCCCCCCCCCCCCCAATTAGCCATTTTTTTTCCTTTCCTCCATTATGCATTTTGAACTATTTACAGTCACTACATGCGGAACCTTTTTTTAAACTCACATAAACTCCCCCCCCCCCCCGGGGGGATGGGAGGGGGCAATCAGACACTTTTTTTCTTTCATCAAAAATGCTTTTCTACAGTTTTCGTTAAAGTTTGTGGTTAAAAATCCAGACAAACACAATCACCCCCACCCCCCACCCCCAATTAGACATTTTTTTTCTTTCCTCCAATATGCATTTTGAACTATTTGGAGTCACTGCATGCGGAACCTTTTTTCTAAACTTACATACCCTCCCCCCCCCCCCCCGGGCCAATTAGGCACTTTTTCTTCTTTCATCAAAAATGCTTTTTTACAGTTTTGGTTAAAGTTTGTGGTTAAAAACCCAGACAAACACCACCACCCACCCCTCATCCCACCCCCATGGTGCCAGTTAGGTATATTTTTTTTCTCTGCTTAAAAATGCATTCTGAAGGATTTAGACTGACCACAAGTGGAAAAAATGGACTCCCCTAACACCCCCCCCCCCCCACCCTCCACTCTCCAACCTCACCCCCACCTCCACCTCCTCTCCCAGGGCCATTCATGCAATATTTTTTCTTTGGTACAAAATGCATTTTTTAGCCTGACTGTTTATAGCCAGGGCTATAGTCATGACTTTCGTCCATCCATCTGTCGGTCCATCCATCTGTCTGTAAACAATTGGTTTCTGACTGATAACTCCAGTTTGGATTATTTGATTTCAACCAAAGTTGATATGTGTATTTTCCAGCTAGTATAGTAATACAGGCCAGGTTTGAATATAGGTTCCACAACTCCCCCCCCCCCCCACCCCCCAACGTACGCGCACAAACAAACGTGTCACTTAGGCAATTATTCATAAAATGCATTTTGAAGGATTGGGAGTTATTACATGCAAAAAAGAAAATTGACTCCAAGAGCCCAACATTGCTTTATGTACTGCATCTTTAATCCTTTACCTAACACAAGTTGAAGCCAACAGTACAAATTATTTTTCTGAAACATCAGATTTTTTCATTTTTTACTTCTAACCATGGCTTATTAGTCCTTATTGGAACAAGCTCATCAAGTTTGTTCCATTAATAGGTCACGAGGTATGTTTTGAAATAGAGAAATGAAAAAATAAAATTTGATTCACGAGTGCAGATATGGCAGATTTGTTAGGTAAACAGTTAACAAAAAATGGCTCCGACTATTTTGCATCTAAGCATTGCCATTGCTGCGACAATCGGGCTGCATGCGTGACATCACTCTAGGCGAAAGTAATAAGGGTATTCAAAAAACCAAGCGTTAACCCGTTTTGGGCTGGTTAAACTGCAGTACCCCCCATTGCCCATATGGGGGTACGATGACGCCGTGTACTAAGGTGTACTGCACGTCGATGGTACGCATGTCTTCAACCAATCTAACCCTGCCTGTGCTGCAGTGCGGAGTTACGATGTTGGGGAGCTGGCAGCTGCTCGTCGTTGCTCGGTGGTTCTCTCCGGGTACTCCGGCTTCCTCCACCCGTAAAACTGTCACGGTCATGATTAGCCATTGTGCATAAATATGTGACCTTAAACCTCAATAAATAAATAAATAACTGCAGTACCCCTTAAATGCTAAAAAATCATGTTTTCTGTGGATTTCTCTAAACCAGTCTTGTAGATTTTCAAGAAAAAATGGGCACTCGCAGGACCTGGTATGACAATACACGTTGCATGGACAAAATACTCCGGTGAGCATTTGTTAACCCTCCACGGGCTGCTAAAAGTCAAAATTGTGATAAAATGGGCTGTTTTTGGACAGCAACAGCACCCAATGGGTACGCCACAATGAAAGGTACCTCCTTTTATCGTGCGCAAAATATATACGGAAACATTTTTGTAAGTAGAAAGGGTATTCAAAAGTCGAAGTCTTAACCCATTTTTGGCAGGATAAAAAGAGACACCAAGCCAAGCAACGGAATTTTGTTGAGATGGGCTGTTTTTGGACACGCACAGCACACAATGTATACCAGAGAAATAAACATAATCTCCTTTGTTGGAAGTGGAATTCACCGAGAATCAGTTTTGTAAGTAACAAGGGTATTAAAAAAACCAAGCATTAAACCCTTTTGTGGTGGTTAATAGCGATACCCATCGAAAGCTTAAAAATTCATGTTTTCCCTGGATTTCTTTACAAACATGTTGTAGGGTTTTCAAGAGAAAATGGCCATAGATAGGTCATGGTATCACATTACCAGTTGCATGGATAAATTATTCCGTTAGCATTTGTTAACCCTCCATGGAATGCTAAAGGTCACAATTTTATGTTTTTGGACACCAACAACATCTAATAGGAATGCCACAGAGAAACGTAACGTCTTTTACGGGATGCAAAACTGATAGGGAAACATTTTTGTAAGTAGTAAGTGTATTCAAAAATCGAGGTCTTAACCCATTTTTGACTAGTTTAGGTGATATACCCCTTAAAAGCGTAAAATTCCAGTTTTCTGTTGATTTCTCAAAAAAAAAATTCAAGAAAAATTGACCATTCGCAGGTCTTGGAGTGACATTACAAGTTGCATGGACAAAATATTTCGGTAAGCATTTGTTAACCCTCCAGAGGCTGCCAAGCATAGATTTGGAGAAAATGGGCTGTTCTTGGCCAACCATAACACCAAATGTGTACCTGCGAGATAAACATAACCTCCTTCATTGGAAGTGGAATTCACCGACGATCATTTTTGTAAGTAATGAAGGTATTCACAAAACCAAGCATTAACCCGTTTAGGGCTGGTTACAGAGCGATACCCCTCAAATGGTTAAAAATTCATGTTATCCGAGGATTTCTCTAAAAACATCTCGTAGATTTTCAAGAAAAAATTGCCATTCTCGGATCTTAGTGTGACATTACATGTACAAAATATTTCAGCAAGCATTTTTAACCCTATGCAGGTTCTCAAACACCAAAATGTTGATAAAATGGGCTGTGTTTGCGTACCCACAGCACCCGAAGTTGAGAGGAGAGATCAAAATAAGTGGAAGTAGAATTCTCTGAGAATTATTTTTGGAAGTAATAGAGTATTCAAAAAACAACACTTAACCTGTTTTGTACTGGATAAACAGTGATACCCATGAAAAGCTTAAAATTCATGTTCTCCCAGGATTTCTCTGAAAACATCTCGTAGATTTTAAAGAAAAAATGGCCATTCGCAGTTCTTTGTGTGACATTACAAGTTGCATGAATAAATATTCCTGTTAGCACTTGCTAACCCCCTACAAGCTGCTTGACATCAATATTTTGGATACATTTGAGATAAAATGGACTATGTTCAAATAGACACAGTACTCAGTGAGTATGTGTCAAACAAATATAACTCCTTTTGTTGGTCATTGACTTGTTGGACGACGATATTGACATTAACCCACTCCTCCGTTAATGATGATTTTTACCTAAACAATTTGTTTATCAAACTGAGTCATCTGAGACTACTGTACTCACATTTCTCTTAACATCAATGAAGGAACTTCAGTGAGACAGTTAACCCTTTACCCAACGCAGACGATATCAAAGTTTATTATTTTAAATATCATTTTTTCAAATTTTTCAAACAATTTCAACAAAACCATATCATGTGACCCCTCGTTGGGACGAGCTCGACGAGCTCGTTCCAACGAGGGGTCACATGATATGGTTTTGTTGAAGTTTTTTGAAAAATAATCTTTTTTCGACTGCTGAATTTGCATATTACGCGGGCGGATGTGGCTGATTCATTGGGTAAAGGGTTAACCCACTCCACCGTTAATGATGGTTTTTACCTACACAATTTGTTTATCAAACTGAGTCATCTGAGACTACTATACTCACCTTTCTCATAACATAAATGAAGGAACTTCAGTGAGACAGTTAAAAACAAACAATTTATCAGACACTGTGGGGTCATGAAAATTATGGAATCTCATCGGGAAAAGCCATGATTCTCCAGAATTATAAAGTCTAGTATCATTTTACGATTTTATGGCGTTTCCTTGTAACATGACAAAGTTGAAAAAGTAACATACCATATAAAAGAAAACATTTTTAACAGAAACAGTTGCCTCTTGCAGTAGAAATGAGTAGGGGGGAAGTGTCTAAAACGGACCCTTTCGTGAAAAATGGGGCCGGGCGAACTCGGATAAACAAAGATGATAGATGGGGAGCAACTCTAGTTTTACTGGGTCATCAATACACGCGTAATTCTGACGCGCATCTCTGTTTTCAAATGTACTATCGTTCAAAGGATAACATCAAATCCATTTTCTTTCCACATTTTCTTATTTTTTCATCAGTCGGCCCCCACACATTACCCCCATTCGCTCGCCACCCCACATAGAGACTATATTGTTACTTTGCACTGAATGGAGTACTCCAAATATACATATATCAGTTGTATGCAAAGGTTTGCCGTGTACGTTATGGTCTTGTAACAGTTGAGTCTATTTAGTATTTACTCTTCTTCAACCATCATAAAAACCGGCGGCTAGACTAGAAACCGACCGAACTGACGGAACGTGGGATTCTTTGGACAAATGCTTTATCTAAACTGGATTACATTTAAACGCGCTTTTCTATCGGACCTTTGTATAAAGACAGATTAGCTTGCTTCCAAACTCACCGTATAATCATGTATGCATCTGCGACCGGAAGAGGGGGGGGGGGGGGGTGTCGTCGTATTGAATGCTATACGCAAACTATATAGCAAACATCTCCAAGAATAGCAATAATATAAGACGATAAATCCAGGCTACGAGAGCCGTATAACGTGGTCAGTAACGTGTGTGTTTCCGAAGTCAGTATTGAACATTTGAGATATCAATTATATTCATAACATTTAACAAAGGATTTCATTCCTTCATACAATGTTACTAATACTGCAAATTAGCGAAGAATATTAATAGTGGTAAACAAGGAAATTGATTTACTTAAGCCAGATTAAACATGCTGATGCAAGTTTTAGCTGTGGGGGCTGAGTTAAACTTTCTATCGGTAATTAGCAGCCCACTCTGGTCGCTGGGATCGCGGTAGCTCAGTAGATAGAGATGCAGGCAGCAAGCCGAGAGGTCCTCGGTTCGAACCCCTGCGGCAACCGCGTTGTGTCCTTGGGCAAGACACTTAATGATCCCAACTGCCCACGTGGGGGCACGGTGGCTATGTGTACTAATGTGTTCGCACGTCGATAGTGCCCTTGTCTTCAACCAATGCCAACCCTGCTTGTGTAGAGTTGGGGAGTCTGACAATTGCTCGCCGTTGCTCTGTGGTTCTCTCCGGTTACTCCGGCATCCTCCACCCGTAAAACGTTCCGACACGAGGTGACCCTGTCTGTCGAATGTGTCGTTAAAACCCTAATAAATGTATAAACTGTGGTCGCTACGTGTGGTGTGAGTCACATAGGTGGCTGGTAGCTCAGATGAAACAATGGTCCATTATGGTGCCTCGGAACGCTGGTACCTCGCAGTGAACAACATTCAATCGAAAGCCGACTAATTATGCCTTACATTTAAAACAAATTTTTGAATTCATTCAATACGAGTATGGTAGTTTTTGGAACAGTCTTCAGATGACACGGTCTTTCCCCCGCCCAGACGTTTTGTTTTCGTTTTTTGGTTGGATGGTGAGAGTAGAGGAAGCAGCGGTGGGGAGAAGATATTCCGGCCCCAGGGTTAATTCTGTGACGGGCCCCATTTCGAAAGTGTCAGGATTCTGATGCAGATGCCGAAGTTCTTGAAATGAAGAATTCTTGAAGTGATAACATTTCGTCTGAGGCATATGTATATAGATAACGGTCTACTATGCCAACGTAACGAAAAACCGACAAGCGCTATTCACAAAAATGCCGTTAGATGTTCATTATTTTTCATTGCTTTGCCTAAAAAACATAGCATATGACCCCTCATTGGAACGAGCTCGTTCCAATGAGGGGGTCATAAGCTAAGTTTTTTCAACATTAAAAATTCTTTGAAAACATGATTGTGTCCTTCTATATACACATACAGGCACGTGCCAGTGTTCGCCTGAGGCCAACCACAGCACTTACGTCGTACTGTAGCCAGCGCGTTTCACACTTTCATGAAGCTTCCGTAAGGAAAGTGAACCAAATATTCATGAGAACATCATCTAATTAGTTGGATTCCAGCCATCTTTTTTGGAGGTGTACAATGGTCCAGTGGTTTAGGTGCTGGACTCCTGAATGCCAGACAGAGTTGCCGAAAAATTCTTCGAAAACATGTTTGTGTCCTCAATATATACAAACACACACACGAGAAAATTTGACAAAATTTAGTGCTATGAGATCGAATATGAGGCATTTGTTGCGCGTGTAGCCTCAGTATTGGAGACCATTTTGAGGTTCTCTGTTGTGTGAGACTTACATTGAGCCAATGTTTTTTGGGGGGCAGCGAAAAATTGTGGGGGGGGGGGCAACCCACACTGCCTCCCCTGTATCTACGCCACTCACGTTATGGGAAGAAAAGACCAACGCTGATCATAAACATCGTCGTTCAAATTTTATTGCTGAAACGATTGCTTACGGCCCGTCATTGGAACGAGCTCGTTGTGCTTGTTCCAATGAGGGCCCATAACCAATGTTTTAGGGGCTAAATAGGACAATTTTTATTTTTTAGTCTTAGGACCGTATTAGGGCCACAACTTAGTAATGATTGAGATACTCTAGCACAGGACAGAGTATGGGTAGTCAATAGCAAGGGTACAAGGCAGTAATGGCAAAAGACTTCAAGGCTTATAGAAACCATAGTAATGGTGGATACAGTGGCAGCTGATCATAGGGCAGATGGTGGTGACTATGGATAAGTGGTGGCCTTGGAGCTATGAAAGTAGTGGATGGTTTAGAAGTCAGGAGCTGTATATGAGTTAGGAGCCATATTGGAGCTAGGAGTTGTATAGGAGCCATGTTGTAGGTATCCTCAAATACAGAGAAGAGTCGTAGAGCAGTATGTGGAGTCACTTACATTGATCAATGACTTTTTCAGTAAATGCTCGATAGCTTATTAGGAGAACTTAGAATAGATATGAAAAAGTTGTTAGAGCAAGCAGTAGTTAAAAGAAAACAAGTATGATAATGATATGAACTGGGACTCATAGGAGGATTAAATTGATTAACCCTTTACCCAACGCAGACGATATCAAAATTTATTAATTTAAATATCGTTTTTTAATTGTTTTCGAAAAATTTTAACAAAACCATATGATGCGACCCCTCATTGGAACGAGCTCGACGAGCTCGTTCCAACGAGGGGTCACATGATATGCTTTTGTTAAAATCTTTCGAAAAATAATATTTTTCAGCAGCTGAATCTGCATATTACGCGGACGGATGCGGGCGATTCGTTGGGTAAAGGGTTAATGCACTAAGGGCCGTAGTGGTGCAACAAGTTAGTAATGGATGGGGCACTCTAGCATAGAACAGAATGGTGGAAGCCAATAGTAATGGTACGAGGCAATAATGGTACTAGACTGCAAGGCTGTTAGAATATCATAAAGGTCATAGGGCAGATGGTGTTGACTATGAACAAGTCAACAGTGGAGGCCCTGAAGCTAGGAAGGATGTGGGGTGGTTTAGAAGCCAGGTGCCGAATAGGGTTAGGAGCCATAACTATCTTCAGATGACTATTCTGCGAAAGTCATTCCCCGAGAAGTATCCTCAATAGGTATTCTCAAAGGGTATTTTCAAAGGGTATCCTCAAATTGTACATCACCATGTGTACAGAAGTTATTACCGGTTTCATTAAGTATATTATATGATTCCTGTATGAAAATCTTTAAATGCTGTTTATAAAATCCCATTTCTGATATCTTTAAAGATATTTTACACTCGAAAATAAGTCTTCATAAAATTCTATTTCTTCAGTTCTCTCGCTTTTACTAATTTTACACAGACTCGAATTTACTGACAACAGTAAATTTTATGTCTCGTTCAGGATGGTTTTCAGACGTGTGTTGTACTAATGTGGTGGATCAAAATTATTCGTAGCCTCGCATAGATAGTCGTGCAATTGTTTTCCACATTACATCAGAGTGTTGTCTTCCCAAACATCAATACACCTATACCAGCGACGCTACAGCTTTGTGATTGCATCTCTGCAGACGTTTTCTTTGCGAGACCGCTGGACTCCTGATAGTTGACGCCTGACCACACTCTAAAACCAGTTGGCTTAAAAATTAACCCAAATCAACTGGGTTAAGAGAATTTGAACCCAGTTGGGTTCATAGAGTGCAGAACTGATCGGACCAAATATTTCCAGATAGCTTTTGACACGGTTGGGATCTGCAAATAAAAACTCCATTTGGTGAATTGAAACACAGGATGAGACATGGGTCCAGTACTTCGAACTTGAGTCAAAACTGTGAAACAAGCAATGGAAGCACTCAGGTTCTCCCCAATCAGTAAAATCCAAGGAGGTGACACCTGTTGGCAACGTGGTGGCTTTGGTGTTCTGGGACAGCAAGGCTATGGTGAGGACTGATCTTGTGAATAAACGCCACACGATGAATGGACAATATTATGCCACAGGATCGTGCCAATTTGTATAGAGTATCAAATAACACATCGTAGAAAACTCCAGACAGGAGTGTTTCTGCGACAGGACAATACCACTCCCCACAAGTGACAACTGATATAGCGGCCTCACAAGTGTCAACTGATCCCACGAAAGAAAACTCCTGGCAGGGTTGTTTCTGCTTCAGGACAAAACTACTGTCAACTGATAAAGCGGCGGAATGTGACTTTGAAATGCTCCCTCGTCTCCTTCAATTTCGTGATTTTGTTTCATCTGACTCCTGCTCCTCCCAATACTCAAATTTCATATGCGAGGGAGAACTGATGCTTCTGATAATCAGATCATTGGTGATGTGTAGACTTTCTTCGAAGGTCAAAACGAAGACTTTTCAGGTCGGGAGTTTCTATGCAAAGGCATAGCTGCTGTTCTGCGAGATTTTATTGAAAACTAATGTGAAACATAATCTTATCCAGCACGGCTACCTGTGTGGTGAACATTTTGATCAGCTGTCGTATATGGCAGTAATCCCACAAACGTTGATATATCTAGAGCTGAAACGGTTAAGGGATTTTCTTGATCGATTAATCACGTGGATTAACCTTGCTTAACAGATTAATCACTTGTCCAAATAGATATCTGAATAATTGCCATACTGTTGATGATTTACAGCATGAATCCTTTACCAACATAACAAACAAACCCGACTATGCCTTTTTCAAAAATCTCCATTCAAATTTATTATTTTTCAATTTTTGTCTCAAAAACATAGCTTATGACCTCTCATTGGAACGAGCTCGTTCCATTGGGGGACCATAAGCTACGTTCTCGAGACAAAAATTGAATTTTCTTTGTAATTCATGAATTTATTTTGCAAGTATAGTCTGCTACCCGTAATGGGTAAAGGGTTAAGAATGATCATTTCCAGCTACTGATACAGTATGATGACCATGCGAGTAAACAAGTATGTCAGCAAGTAACTTGCAGGCTTTACTCTCTCTCATATAATTTATGTGAGTCAGTGTGACAATGTTTACCTGTTTTGGAGCAAGTTTGTTCCTTTGTTAACCCATATAATACAGTAGTCCAAAGTAACTGTTAATCGATCAATTACTTTTTGGATCGATCAAGATGTTGATCATTGATTAATCGATTAACCGGTTAACCGTTTCAGCTCTAGATATATCTTATACAGACGGATGTTGCCAGCATTATGTGCCCGCCAACTTCGGGCTGTGCATCATGGTTACATTTTTCCAATTGGCGTGAAACCACGTCACGTGTTATTTGTGACGAACTCCCCTTTAGTTTATAATAATCGGTGCACAGTATGTGTTGGTCAGCGTCCTGTTACCGAGTCTATCACAATATCATTGAAGTGTTCAACGTGCAAATCGTTTATCACATCCACTGAAACGAGACAAGTACCCGGGCTTTTTCTTTCATGTCTTCTCAGCAACATTCCTGTGCGTGCCTCAGCGAAAAGTAATGGTGCTTATAGGTGCGTTCGGAACCACTCAGTTGTCGGGACAATGCCGCCTCTTGAAATCTGAGTATTGGGAAATATTCTTGAAATTCTATTTAGTACAATTAACTCCTATACTTGAACGAATAAACGAAGATACTTGTAGAATAATCTCTTCAAGAAAAAAACTTTTCATCGAAACATAACTTGAGAACCATCAGTGCGTTCGATCGAACAATGATGGGGTGAGAGTATAATATAAGCTTTGTTTCAGAGACAAAAACGGAAAAATACAATCTGAATGCACATTCTCCAAACAATACTTCCTACTCTCTATTCTTACGTCGGTTAACCCTTTACCTAACATGAAAAGCAGACGACACTTGCAAAAAAAATTCTTGAATAACTATTTTTTTCATTATTTGTCTCAAAAACATAGGTTATGACCCCTCTTTGGAACGAGCTCGACGAGCTCGTTCCAAAGAGGGGTCATAACCTATGTTTTTGAGACAAAAAATGAAAAAATAATGAAAATTAATTGGCGATTTTTGAGAATAGCGCTGGCCGGTTTTGGCCGTTACGTTGGGTAAAGGGTTAAAGTGTTAAAGTCATTCAAAAGCCCCCAGGGGTCTAATTTATTGATTCCAATTGTCCTGTATTGTACAGCCGAAAACAGTGTTTGAGATTTGAAGCATCTCGGTATAGCTTGAATTTTAATACAGTATATACTTCTAATCGAAGTTCTGAAAGGTTAAGACCCGCTGACGACAACTTCCTCTGTCCTGTTCTGTAGAATGACCTCCAGGCACCATAACTGTTCATTATTTTAACAATAGCCGATCTGTATAAGAAGAACGGCAGGGCATTATTTTGAATTATGCATGAACAGATAAGCTATTTTCAAAGTGAGGGGTTGAAAGGTAAGCGGGGGCTCTGCTGTGAAAAATGCGACCCGAGAAGAGATCTTTGCGATTTTAGAACATCAGTGGACCGGTGGTCCCTGGGCTTGAAACTCAAGCGAGCATCAGAATCTCCCAAATGATTCTCGCAGTGAAAATAATGAGAATCAACTTTGATTCTCGTAAAAGTTTATTTGATTCTCGTCATAAATTCTAAAAATGTCCTAAAATACTTGGAAAATTCTACTTATTTTTGTTTCCTCAAATAATAAGGTAATACTATGACTTAGCAGTGGGGCCTAGTGAAGTCTGGGCTGTGTATACAGGTAGTTAGGACTTGAATAGAAAGTACTGCAAAGGTACTGTTACGCCATCAGCAAGACCACCAAAAGCTTGTATGTTGAAACGTGTTCCACATGTGAGACTCGCAAAAGAGAAAAAGTTTGGCACAAATCCGTAAAGGATTAAATTCTAGTAAATATAAAAATCTGTGTTTGTTACATAGAGGTTATGGAATGAGTGTTTTTCTCATATAATATTTATGAAACGAGTTTTAAGAATTTTCCGTTTGGGCGAGCCTCTGGCGAGCCCAAACTAAAAATTCGGACGCGTTTCATAAATATTATATGAGAAAAACACTCATTTCATGTTCTATTTATCATATGACACACACACGCACAAATTAGCTACTTAGTATGACTTTTTAACCATCACCTAACTTGAGTTGCAGACGGCACTTGGAAAAAACATCCTCGTATAACTAAAGATTTTCATTTTTTGCTTCCAAAACATAGGTTATGACCCCTCATTGGAACGAGCGCGACACGCTAGTTCCAATGAGGGTTCATACCCTACGTTTTGGAAGCAAAAAGTGAAAATATAAAAAAATGAATAGCGTTTTTCTTGTATTGCGCGAGACGGTTTTGCCGTTACGTCAGGTAAAAGATTAATACAATATAACCCACCTTAAATAGGACAGATAGAGCAAATTCTCCCCACTGAAATTATGCAAATGTGACCCAGTTGTATTTTGTTTAGCCAATCAAATTGTCCAGTTTTGAAATTGACCAATGAAAACTCCCAACTCTAATTATGCAAATTATGAAAATGTGGCCCAGTTGTATTTTGTTCAGCCAATCAAATTGTCTAGTTTTGAAATTGACCAATGAAATTGACGGAAGGCTTGATTTATCACTGATTAATATGAAAACAAAATATCAAATGTTTTAAAGCGAAGAAAACGGACGAGTCATATGATAAAAAGAAATATGAACTGGTTGTATTTACATAACATTAACAAGGGTACAACAGTACTCTCAAATTTTAAATTAACAACTGAAAATTGATTCTCGCAGCAGGACTTTATAGAATCGAAATTGATTCTCGCAAATTGGGACGTATTTCAAGGTCTGTAGTCCACTGGCTCTCCAAAGTCGTCCAGATCGCATAACTGTCCAACACTGTGTAATTTGACACATTTGCTTTTTCAGTCACTACCTCAAGACCAACGCCAAAGTAGAAAAGCTTTTTGGTATTAACACTTTGAACACTGGGTGGTATTTATCACGTCAAGTCAATGGCTGTAATTGGAAGAGTCCATATTCATTATTTGGGTGTAAACCAATTAATATTTTCATCGTGCAGCCGTGGGTCTGCACGTTGAAATTTTGATTGGTCAACCCCCTATTAGGATTAAAATATTACCGGTTTTCTATAGTAACGGAAACGATAATAAAATTACACCTAGAAACGTGTAAAGTCCTGGATAATATCAAGTAAATATTTCATTGGCCATCTCCATTCAGAAAATTTATTTTCCTAAGAGAAGTGTGAAAACCCAAACCCGCTTCCAACTCGTCTTCATTTTCAGAATTGCTAGTTTTATCACCACTTCCTCCTGGTTTCAACTCCCTCTTCACAGCCGTCATCAGTCTGAGGAGGCTGGTGACGGCTGTGAAGAAGGAGTTTATGTTGAAAGAGGTAGTGAATAGTGAGTGATACTAGTGATACTGAAAATGAAGACGAGTTTGAACTTTGAACCTAGTGAACATCTTGCAATTGAAGAGAGGAGCCGTCCGGAATTGATTGAGAGCTACAGTGATTTGGAGAAAAAGGTTCTTCAGGAAGCAGGATTGTAAAAAGATCAGGCGTGGAAGGGCTGACGAAATCTGGGCAGTTTTTGTTTAATTTTGAAAATTTCAGTTCAACATAAACAGTGCATTGCGTGATTCCCGGTTTCGTGCTATAGATTACCCGGGTATCGTGGCCGGCTTTCGAAAACGGAAACCCGGGAATTCTCATTCCGGAGACTAAACCCTAACCCCGCACATTCACTTTGCAGCCAACCAAGTTAACCCTTTGAAGCCTAGTGGTATCTTCCATATCAGTTCAATGACAGCAACGGAAAGAGTCCTTATTCTTTATTTGGGGGTAGACCAACTAATATTTTCAACGTGCAGCCTTGGGGCTGCACGTTGAAAATATTGATCGGTCTATACCACACCTTCACTCAAAATTCAACCTACTTAATGAAATTATGAAGTATCATGTTACTGGGCCGGAAAAGCGGCCTCTGGTTTTCAAAGGGTTAATGAATGATGCCGTATCATCTTCGACTTCAAAGGGTTAAGAATGGCAAGTAGCATTAAAATCAAATTAGTGCGTGTATACATCAACTATATGATAATAAAGTGAGCGTTGTCAAGAGTCATTCGTTTACATTTTCAAATGTTTTCACATTACTGCTCAAAATGTGAGTACGGCTGAAGATCCCACTCGAGCCCCTGGCTCCGCGGTGCCCGTAATAATACACAGATGCCATAAACAGCACATAGTTACAGTATGGGTACAGAAAACCACAAAGAATGAATAGACCATACCAACACTAAAACTGATGTGAGAGAGTGTTTGCGTCTAATTTCTTCTCGAACGTCGATTGCTGTTTTCTTCGACGACTTTTTCCGAACAACTAAACAACCGAACAGTTTACGGATCAGTGATAAGTGGGTTTGAAGGCAAATAATATATTCGTCCTACCGAATTCGACCGGTTAATCTAATGAATTATGATTTGTATTATTTCTGGAAACTGGGCTTTAATAGAATAATACTGTATTATTTAAAATAATGTCCGGCCAATGCCGCTATATTTCTGATAATGCTCAGTTATGAGCTGGGACGTAGCCAGAGGGAATTCAGTGAGGACGGGGTGTGATCAGTTAGACTTATGATGTTGGTATGGCCCGTGGACCGCAGGTCCGTATTGGTGGAGAGTTCGAGTAGAGGGTGTGTTATCTCCCTCTCGATGGTGCGAGTCCGGGGGTCTCCTCGGGGAAAATTTTTAATTTCTGATGGATTCTGAGGCCTCCCTCTGGCTTAAATGTAGTAGTTGTATCCACAAGAAAAATGCATTTCCCCAGGTAGATCCAAGAGTTTTCCCTTACACTGACCACGCTGCACAAGGACTATAGACTGTCAGCTGTTCAGCCAATTCCTACTCCTTCCAACTGACTACCAGTGAGGAGTAGGTATTGGCTGAATAGCTATCAGTCTATAATCCTCATGTTGCCTGGTCATTGTAAGGGAAACGGAACGATGAATTCGAGGAACGGGACCGTAACAAATTCGAGTCGGAATTTCGTTAGCTGTTTAGAAAAGTCGGAAGAATTTGATCGAAAATTGGATTTTTGATGCAAACTTCACTGATCTCCGCCAAGTGGTTCGAACTTCAGTCGTCACTCAATTAAAATGTTGAAATCTGGAAATTGATCGGAATCCGAAGTCGGGGCACAGCGAATAACTAAAGCCGGTAACCGAAATCGATCGCCGTTCGCAGTCCAAAAAACTGTGATCACGTGTTAAAAATTCAAATCGACTGTTCATAAAATCTGAAAAGCTGAAAACATGACGGAAACTGATTTCTTTGAAAATCTATTCTGCCGGCTTCAAATTTATTTAACCTCTAGTACTCTGGTAGTGCAACAGGAGTTTCTCCAGTCGCTGTTTTTCTCTTGTTTAACTATGAATTTAACCAATTATATCTTGTTTGACAGAGCCCACTGAGCTCTGTCAAACAAGGTATATTTGGTTAAATATCAGACTGCATTGTGGGAAATGTTTGCTGCTGAAAACTTTGCCATTTTTCATCAGCGTGCTGAGGGCCAAATTCCAAAATTACCCGACAAAAAAAAATCCGACAATCCTGGAAATCCCACAACTCCCGATCAACACGTGCCATATTCTTGTCGGTTAGTTTTATTTATTTCTTTAATACACAAAGTCGTAACAGAAAAACTGAATGTGTAGACGGCCAAACGTCGAGTAGAATTCACAGTTCAGAAGAATAATTAAACATCCATTTGGCAGATGTGAAATTTACGTTTCCCGTCACATGTAACATCTCTCAGTAAGAGCTGTTCATCGATTTTACCAGACATGCAGATTTGACCCGGTTTACCTTCTGGAAATCCAGGAGCCCATTGTTTCCAAGGCAGTGGTTTCCCTTTCCAGCTTGTAAATGTACCATTGTTCCACTTATCAAATCCATCTATATACACGAGCTCTGTAATAAAACAAAAACAAACAATATGTTAGGCTCAGCTGTTTCAATTCGGCAATCCGTTATGGAATGGGAAACGCTATCTTTGCATTTCTTTGAGTGACAAACAGGCGTGTAGCCATATATCTGTATTAGGTTTGGCAGATGGATCTTATTTGGGAGGTGGTGGGGGCGTTTTTATGCCACAGCCAATCAAGGTGGTGTCCATCTCGCGTTGGTGAGGCCTGGGGGCGGTATATTTTTAAAATATTTCTCCAAGGGTGGCCCCATGGTACTTTTGAAAACATATGACCCACTGGCGTTGTTGTGAGGCTCGAGAGAAGGTAAAGCGTGATATGTCATCTGTAATTCTATCAGTCCACGCCCATGCAGATCGTAGAATTCGGGATTTTTGGGGGGCAATGGTGATTTTCCCCACCACCATGGCTACGCTACTGGTGAAAACAAATGTCAAGTCTTTACCTGTATCTAATGTCCAAAATCAACCCGCGCTATTCGAAGAAAGCATGACTTAAATTTCATTATTATTTTTACTCCAAAAACGTTGCTTATCGTCAAGCTCGTTCCATTTTGGGGATAGTAAGCTATGTTTTTAAACAAACAATAAAATATTTTAGTTTTTCAAGAATTTATTTTGTGTTAGTGCTGTGTTCTGTTCGATGGGGCCCTGTTACTCTGTGTGCTAAGTCGTACTACCTGTCGATGACAACCATGTCTCATAACCCTGTTTCTGTCGTGTTAGTAAGTTGGAGTGTCCAACAGGTGCTCTTCGCCGATCGGAGACTCTTTCTAGTCAAGCTTCCCCCATATAAAAACTTCCGATTCGATCACCCCAACTGTTGAAAGTGTCAGTAAAACTGAATAAATAAATAAATGTATAAATTCCATGCATCCCACACTATAAAATCAATCTGGTTTAAAATTATCCCAAATCATCTTGTTGAGAGAATATGAAAACAATTGTTTTCATATTCTCTAAACCCAGTTGAGTTTTAACCCAACTGGTTTTAGAGGGCATTTAAAGAGTTAATTATTTTGGAAGCACTTCAAGTGTAGTACAACTTTATTTCTCACTGATTTGCGTCGATTTTCTGGTGGGTAGTGGGATGGGTGTCAGACGTCATCTGAAAAAAAATTGTAGGAAATGATAACTTTTCTGACTACCCTTTTCCCCTATTCCTGTATCTGTTTTACGAATTTCTCTAGTTCCCATTCATCCACAATCCTCGTTTCCATCTATTCTAACCCAATTCTAACTATTTTCACCTCTGCAGTCTATCTAGTCATAGATTTTTCTGCCCCTGTTTCTGTGGAGCATTCCCAGTTGGACAGTTGCAGTTGAGTAGATGTATTTACACGCATTATTAAATTGTTTCCCTTTTTTCAAAATATTCACGTAAATATGGTGGCCGTTGACTTTCCCTAATAGCTTTGTTGTCTGTACTTAGACTCCTGCGAAAATTCGAAATTCGATTCGAAAGTCAATATTCGATTCGATTCGAAATCGGAAATTCGAATATTTTCGAATATACTTCGGCCATAAGTTTGTGACAGTTCTGAGTAGAAACATAACTGACTTGTAGCGGTAACAGTGTTTGTAGCGCTGTAGCTACAACTGTATAACAGTTGTAGCTACATCGCTACAAACACTGTTACCGCTACAACTGTTCCTTTCAACATATTGACCAGTGACCTGTTCAACTTCAATAAATGATTTGTTCCACAATATGAACATATTATTTTATATTGAATATTATTCTGTTCGATCACACTTATCAGATACTTCGTCAAAAGGTGCTTACGGTTTTCTAAAAGCATACCCCTGATTATTATGTAAACAGAAGTAGAGCAGGCTCTGATTTACATGCGGACCAACTCCAGGCGGCGTTGAATTTTTGTTTCGTTTTAGAAATTCCGCACTTTAATTTAAAAGCTACAAAGTCAACAATTCGAATAGTTTCAATCAATAGCTAGTATATTGGTCTATATCTATTGACTAAAGTGAATTTTTTGATTTGATTGTATGATAGATACGTGGTATGAGGCCATATTCATTGAAACCCACGATACGTCCGCACAGCCACTGACAAATTTCCCATACCCAGTGGAAGCCTCGTTCCGAAATCTACAAATTCTCCATACCCCGTAGAAGACGCGTCATTCCAGTTTTACAGTGTACATGTATTATATTTTAATTTTTTATCTCCAAAATATAGCTCATGACCCCTTATTGGAATGAGCTTGTCGAGTACCCTCCAATGTGGGGTTCATAAGCTATGTTTTTGAGACAAAAAAGAAAAAAAGAAATTCAGTAATTTTTTTATACTAGTCATATCAGCATATTTTCACAAAAACTCTTTTGCACAAAAATTCCACAGAAACCTGTATGGCTCATGGGATACGGCTGGCTTCGGGTAGGTAAAAACCCGTACCACATGATCAGACACGGGGTAACTAATAATATCTCAGTTTTTAGAATGAGAAGTGGTGAAGCGAAAAATTCACTCTACAAAACCGTGCGTCTTTCAATAATCGGGGGTATTATTTTAGAAAAAATCATTTTCTTTTGATGGAGTTTCAAAATTGGCAATTAGCAGGTCCCTATCTGTACTGCCTGTGATATTCCCTTAAGGTGTACTTCAATTCTCCTACATTATTTTCGTTTTTCTCTAAAAATAAGTCTAAGTACTTCCCGTTGTTTATAATAATCATATAATTGTTTATTATGGTATATTTGTTATTTTATTTGCTGTCAATGCTTATGTCACAATTGCTGAGAGAGGAGGGATCGATAAGCCCGTTTTGCTTTGATAGACTCTTGTAAATAAAATATGTTTTATCTAATGGCTGGAACATGCATTCCTCGAACAGTTCTACTCTTATCAAGCAAATAAGCTATTGAGTAGTGACGTGAACAGGCATTTCGCGAACTGCTCGAGTCATATCGAGTAAATACGCTGTCCTGTAATTACTCGAACGACTGACTCCTCTTATGACCCTTATCCTCATCTTGGAAAAAGGGCATTCTATAATCACACAGATATCACAGCCCATTTCAGTAGTTTGGGGTATTTCTAGTGATTTGTCGGATCCATCTGGGTAATTAGATGAGCCCAAATCAAATGGAATAGAACACCCACACCATTAAGTCGTTATAGCACTGCATGCTACTCCTTTGAGCCTTACATAGAGGCTTTGTCGAATCCGTTTCGGTAATTTGAGGTGGGTTTTGTGATTTTCGCGTTGTTTTGGGTACTTCGATTAAATCGAACGCATCCCAGAAAATACCCTATCCTATTATAGTACAAGGGATCACGCAGCAACCACGTGCCACCATAGAAATTAGGATAGCGGCCACCAGTAAACAAAATGAAGGACACAACAAAGTGTCACCCTAACAACACGCTTTACTCATTCACACTGACATCACGTTTCACAATTTCGTTGACGTCACAACATGGCCTCTCACATGTGCTACTATGAAACCCCCACGTGACGTCAGTAGAACACGCGAGTATGACGTCACATCCGTGATACGGAGCCAGGTCCGACCAACTGGACCCGTTTACCACATTCCCTTCCTCTTATGTGTTTGCTCCTCCCCTTCTTGTCTGGCTCTAATATCTTGTCTCTCTTCTTATTTCTCCGTCTCACACCACACCCATACTGCCTTCGATGCAGACTGAGTGTTCAAATTGATACTCGGGCATTTGGCTTGATGTACCACTGCACCTATCTTTCGACTACCATTCTCATCTCACTTATACATTCGGTCGTATCTTACTTTTCGATTTCTGTTATTATATAACGACCTTTCGCATCCTGTAATGTTTCAAAGCTTGTTTGATATTTTAGCTCGTTGACCCATTTTTGTGCTTTGGCATTTATCGAGTGTCCTGTTCGTAGCTTTTTGAAAGACTCCAAACTCTTCCCGTTTCCTTGAGAACACTGTGTCACCAAGCACAGTACAAATAATGTGTGGTCCAATAGCCTGATATAATTTAAGGTTTCCTTGCGATATAGCAGCCGTATGCTCCTGAATTCCTCGAGGGTCTCCGAAAACCCTGGCACCTGCCCCTGGGATTGTTTATGTCGAGCTTGCTTACCTTTCGGTGATTCACCCAGCTGAATAAAAGTTGCTGCGACATTCTGTGCTGTTTGCTGACTATCCAACAAAACTAAATGTCCACCATCTTTGCAAAAGTCAACGGCTTCCGTATAATCAGCTACCTTAATACCATGTTTCAAGCAAATGACCATATCTGGAAACACCCATAATTTATATTCTTTATCTGAACGGCATTCTTTTCTTGAAGCTGAAAAAATGAGACTTCGAATAAAACTGGAGTACAACTTACCAATCAAGGTCAGTGAACTTATCCAGTGTTAGGGTGGGGTGCGCACCGGGGGGCGCGTCTCCTGTTTTTGTAATTCATTTTTAACCCTTTACCCAAGGTAACGGTCAAAACCGTCCAGCGCTATTTACAAAAATCACCATACAATTTTCATTATTTGTCTCAAAAACATAGGTTATGACCACTCTTTGGAACGAGCTCGTTGAGGGGTCTTAACCTATGTTTTTGAGACCAAAAATGAAAAACAGTTATTCGAGAATTTTTTTTGCAAGTGTCGTCTGCTTTTCATGTTAGGTAAAGGGTTAAAAAGTATCGAGACCAGGGGACACGGAGTGTTTTGCCATAACACAGGAACATCTGCTGCCTCAGGTAATGTATGACCATGTGCAATAGCGGATAACACAGTACCCCATGCATACAAATATACCCTCTGCGTGTGTCTCCTGTTATATGAGACGTTATAAACTGGCGTATCATTTAACCCTTCACCTAACATAGCGGTTAATAAAAACGGACAGAAAATTAACCGGAATAAGCCTATCAAAGTCTATCTCGGATGTTTCTCAATAAAACCTTACAAATAACGATATCATTAGAACCAGCTCGTCGAGCTGGTTGTGGTGATATCCATATTTGTATGGTTTTATTGGAAAATTGTGAAATCTGTATTCGATTAATGTGAAATTTAATTTATTTTTAAAAATACGGTGTTAGGTAAAGGGTTAATACATTTGAAGGAATCTATATAAAATTGCCATAATATTTTTCCTAGTGAACATTGTAGTCATGTGTCCTCGAACCCCACCGACTAGAAGGAGATGGCCACTCCACTCTAGTGGTCGTTCCAAAGTGCGGGTACATGTTGGTCGCACGTGTATTGGCATAATGCTACATATAGAGCACCACCCCAACCCCATCCCCATCAAATATCCTGGATCCGACAGTCTAGGTGTTAAAGAACACGCGGTAAAGTGACTCAAATAGAAAGAGCACCACGAATGAATGGCACCACAAAATATTGTATACCATCAGTTTTTTATAGCTTTGGCAGTAGGGGAAATAGAGGCGATGGTAGCTAAATTATGGTGGGACAGTGCTGGGGAGGTGGCACACATTAAGACACATCGGACATACTGGTGGGTAAAGAATTAGGTTAACCATTAAAAGGCTATTTTCTTGTTTTGAAAGTGCGACAAAAGAGTTTTAAAAAGTGTTTGTGCTTGTCTACTTATACACGCAGGGGGGGGGGGGGTGGCACCGATTAATATACTAAGCCATAGAAATAACTGACAATCTACCTGCCTGCATGTTAGGCCCCATATTATGAGCTTATTTCAGCAAACTTTAATGTTATATTTTCGCGTGGCTTCGTATTCAATTTATGACCTTGGATTTGGACTTTTAAGGCTTTAAAATCCTGGGGATGTGGGCCAGGAGGCCTTGAAAAAACTTTGAATATTCGCGAAATAAAATTTCTTGATGAACCACGTACCCATACCAATATAGTCTTATCTGTCATATTTCGTGGAGGTGTGGTCTTAACTAGTACCCTCCGGTCGTTACTCCCTCTCCCCACTTCCCTCAAAGGGAAGTGGGAGGAGAAGGTAATAACAAGAGGGTTCTCGTTAGGATTAGCGAAGAGACAGGAATTAGGAAATCCATGAATGTGGCTATTTGGGGAGCTTGAAAATGCTGAAGGATGTCGAGAATCGGCAATGAATGGCCTTGAATTTTATCAGTCCCCGTTTGCAGGAACCATGATGTATAAACACCTCCTTTTCATCCTTTTTACTATATATATCATGGTGTATCATGGTACGGTTTGGTCTATTTATACTACCTCAACCATCCTTTAATCCGGCGTATAGCCTTCGGGTTGGAAGATTGTTGACGTACAAGATTTATTTATTTCTTGGTGTTTGAGGTCACTTATTTCTGTAGCCGAACCGATTGGTGGTGGAATTCAGTGCCCGAACGCAGCTAAACTGGTTTATCATTTTATGCTTCAAGAAATTTCATTGCAGGAACACCAACTCGAAAAGCGTAATGCACACATGGAAAACTGATACGCCTTTACCATAGTGCACAGAGTAATTAAGGAATACCCATGCAGGGGATTTCCCTTTTTACGTCATATTTATTTATTTATTTATTTATTTATTTATTTATTTATTTATTTATTTATTTATTTATTTATTTATTTATTTATTTATTTATTGGTGTTTAAGGTCACATAACTATGCACAGTGGCTAATCGTGACTGTGATAGTTTTACGGGTGGAGGAAGCCGGAGTACCCGGAAAGAACCATCGAGCATCGACGAGCAACTCCCAACTCCTCAACATTCGACCATCGACGTGCAGTACGCCTTAGCACACGTCAAAATTACGCTGAGTGACATGCTCCCTTCCTAGTGTTTGCGCGTCTTGAAAATGTAAAATAAATAGAGACAGGACAGACAGTGGGTGCACCAAATATGATGCGCAGCATCATCCGATCAGCGAATTAGTCTGCCCCGGGCAAAATTTTCGAAATTTGAGACTAAAATCGCGATTCTCCGTTGGAGTTCATATTTTACGAGTTTTGAACGGCATCAATAAATTAGGCCATTTTTAGTCGAGTTTTTCATGGCGAGGGTCGGTCACTGGGCGTGCGGGCGGGCGTGGGTGGATGACGTTCGAGCGGGTGGATGGACGAGCTTCCCCTTTTGCTTTTAACTAAGTTGTTTCTTGGCGGATTTTGATCATATTTAGTATGTGACTTGATATGCATGTTCAACACCCGATGACGCGAAATAGGGCGTGTCCATTCTTTTTCACAAGAGGTTGTTAAAATTGACTAATTTTCAGCTTTATAGTTGGGCTAACTTGGTATTTTTTTGTAAATTTTGTGGTTGTCAGCCCGATAACTTGAACAAACGTCAACCGATTCGATTCATTTTTGTTATATGATTTTCTAAGATTATCTCAATCGAGTTCGAAAACGGGTTCGGTTTGATATATATGGTAGCATAAGTATTGGGATGACTTTGTCATTTTTTATAAAGTGTCGTTAAACCCCAATAAATAAATTGTCATTTTTTGTAAGTTTTATGCTTAATATGGCCATAACTTGAACAAATTTTAACCGATTAGATTCTTTTTTATTTATATGAGTTTCCAGGAAAATTATCTCGATCGAGGTCGAAAATGGGCTCGGTTGGATATACGGCAGCAGATTATTGGGCTGAATTAGTCATTTTTTGCAAATTAATTATTAAGAAAAGGTACTCTGATGCTTTTTAGTTCATAGTCACCGTTAACCAGGAAAACTCGACCCCGCATCGGCGATGCGAACCTTTATTTTTAATTCGTTTTTATTTTGTGGTTGATGGATCCCCCAACCTGCTTCAGCCCAGCTGAAGTGATTCACGGAATTACTGATAATCAGTTATCAATACCAAACTATATTGAATGGGCAGTAGAAACAATTAGTAGATGTAAAATTCGAATTGAATCTTATGTTTGCCTTGTTGTGTTAAGGCACCATAGCCTCTTAACATAGCCTACATTATATTAGTTTGTCACTTGGGCCTGAAACAAACAAGGTTGAGTAAAAAATTCATATGGAGGGGGTAACTTTGGTTAATAATGCTTCTAAATGGACGTTTAAGGTCAAGTGGTGACATTTTGTTACTGTTTGGGGCACAAAAGATGCCAAAGCAGTGAAAAAGGGAAAAAATGCATAAACTCTTTACGCCCATGTTTTGTTTTTTTTTTTTTGCACTTGAATAAAACCACCTATTTTCACGCAGTGTTATTCACGCAGTGTTGTTCATACAACCCCCCCCCCCCCCCCGGAACGTGTCTCCCCCAGCCCAGGTACATCCCCCGATACACCCCCCCCCCCCCCCCTCCCCGGTAAATTTCTCAATATCTACATTGTTTCGGTAACGTTGACTACACACTGCAATCGTGTATAATGCATGTAAATTGATACAGTTGTTTGCAAGCACATGGGTCTACCGCCAAATCTGTAACGAATTGACGCAGTTATGGGCTCAGGTTTGTTATATAGTTACTAGCTCTCAAATTGTAATGTACACCAAACAAATGCAGCGTAAAATCCTAGTGATGTCGGTCGTCAGTGAGAGCAAAATTAAAATTTCACAAGAACGAGTCCGAGGTGACAAAATTAGTTGCTATGACAAGATGGCGTGGATCTAAATACGAACCGTACAAACAATAACTATCCGGTCAGTCGTTTCAGATTTGTGCGCTCAGTGGGCAAAAACGATTTTTAAAATGCACAGTTCAATAACACATAAATCTTGTGGGTTTTCTGTGGTTGTATGTTGAGACCTCGCGGGTCTTGGTGGCAACATGGAGCTGAGGTACTTATGTGTCCCATTATTAATAATTTTAATAAGAGTATTCAACTCAGTCTGGTATTCAACGCAGTCAAGCGGAAAGCCAAAGCATTGTACTACAATACCACGCTCAGCGAGAACAAATACAACTTAAAAAGGACATTGGAAATACTACGTAAAGCCATCAAAAAATCGCAGGCGGCCCATGCCCTTCCAAATACGTTTGTTGTCATCGGCGAGAAAACTCAAGTTATCCATCTCTTATTTCCAATCACTTCAACTCATATTTTGCCAATATTGGCCAAGGTATTAATGACAGTATTTCTTCGAGTTCCAAGCATTTTTCTACTTTTCTGAGTTGCAGTTATCCTGAAAATTGTAATATTGTTCCTACCAACAGACAAGAAATCATACTAACCGCGCATAAGTTCAAAAACAAATCCAGCATCGACAACAATGGCCTCTCAACAAATCTCGTAAATGAAACAATCCACGAGGTTTGAGATGTCCTGGTGCATATCATAAATAGCTCATTCTCCAGTGATGAAGTACCAGCAAACATGAAGGTTGCAAAAATTATACCCGTTTATAAATTCGGCGATCCTCTGTGTTTTTGCAACTATGGGCCAATAAGTATTTCACAAGTCTTTTTAAAAATCTTAGACAGACTCATGTTCAAGAGACTGTATGGCTTTCTCGCTGAACGCAGTATACTAAATGAACATCAATATGGGTTTCAGAAAGGCAACTCCACTTACCATCCTATGTTGAACCTACATCAACACATTGTCGAAAATTCTAATAAACGAACAAAAGATAGCACCCTGAGCCTCTTTCTTGACTTTTTAAAAGCTTTCGACGCGGTTAATCTTGTTGAGAAGTTGGCGTTTTATGGTATTAGGGGAATAAAAAACCTCTGGTTCCGTAGCTATCTAACAAAACGATCACAATATATCATTGTCTCGAAAAGGTGTCCGATCTGGAACACATCTCATGCGGTGTACCACAGGGATCTATTCTTGGACCTTTACTGTTTTTTATTTGTATAAATGATATAAGTTGCTCAACGGACCTTAATTTTTTGTCATTTGCCGATGATACTACCGAATTCATGTCTGGTAACGACATGAGATCATTACATAGAGAAACACATGCGAAAATCGCCAAAGTGATGATGTAATGCGAATCGCATATCCTTAAATGCCCAGAAAACAAAATATATCTTATTCAACCCCTTCGTTACAAAAATATGGAATGGGATACGCAACTTATTTTAAATGACTCTATACTCATGCGCATAACTATCGGAGCACGGGAAAATGTTGTAAAATTTATTAGTGTTCTTTTTGATGAGAAGCTAAAATTTAAGCAGCTGTTTCGCATATCACATAATCGAAAATTGCTAGTTCTTTGTACATTATCAACAGAGCTAAAACATTCTCCCACATAGAGCGCAGAAAACGAAACGCTTTGCTATGCGTTAGTCCATAGACATTTAGTGTATGCCGTACAGGAATGGGGACATCCAAGCGAAACTAAGAAACTTATATATCCACAGAAGCGAGCCATTCGAATTATTGACAACACAAAATGTAACTATCACACCGACCCATTATTTAAGACAGAAAATATTTTAAAATTTAAAGACTTACGTGAAGTTCGTTTGAAGTTATTCATACATGATTGGGTAAGTGATAATCTTCCACGAAGTTTCACTCATTTCTTTCAAACAAGACAGACTGGTATAAACTTGAGACGACCAGGTCAACTACGAATGGCTTTGCAGAGGACATAGTTTTTGACACAGTTCCATAAACACTCCGTTCTAAAAATGTGGAATGATCTAATCCAAGAGTTGAGAGCAATCACATCAAAATACATATTTAAAAAGACTATTTTAATTAAGGTGTAGTATTGAATCATACGAGATGTCAGTGAGTTGTCTTAATGCAAGGTGTCCAGAGTGTAGTACTCGCTAGATAATATATACTCAGCCTAGAGTCTTTACTAGCCAGTCCATTGATAATAACGAGACGAGCCTCCCAAAACCTTCATCAAGACGCGCAGTCATAACCTAGATATAGTAAAGCAAGCAGAAGAGAAACAAGAATAACTGACGACTTGGGTGACATAAGTAGTATGTAATGTGGTTTTCGGGGCCTAGTTGGGGGACCTCGGTTGGGGACCTCGGAAGTGACGTCATGTCACGTGACCTAGTGGCGCCATGTTGTGTTGTCATGGCAACCCGCGTGAGCGGCCAACTTGTGACGTCATCCCCATAGTGATACGTGGTGTTAGTGCGCATGCGCAGCGCGTGCTGTTAGGGTGATACGTGTTTCTGTCGTCCATTTTGTATACTGGAGGCCGTCATCTTGGTTTCTATGGTAGCACGTGGTTGCTATGTTACCCAAAGGCTTACAACAAGACAGGGGTATGTTCTCTGCTTCTATCTATCTTTGCAATAGGTTTCGTCTTTTCCCGGTCCATGGTCCTTTTTTTCTGGAGTGTACTCCAGTAGCGTAGAAGAGCCTATCAGTTGGAACAGCTTTGCTTATTATTGCTATATTTAGCAATCGCTGGTCTATTCTTGTTAGTTCTGACCCTATTCCGGGTACTCTCGTTGTTTCGTTTATCTAGATCATTTATATAGATTATAACTAACCAATCAGATTGCTTCATTTCCCACAATCTCTATGCCGAGTTATCTCCCCTTACTACAGTGAAGTCCTATCCGAGTCTCATCACCTCTGTATCCAATGGCCATATCCATGGAATCCCTTATTGTGAAACGTCTCTGGTTATGGAATCCCTTTTTAGTCGTATGAGGCCATGAGGGCTATGTAAAAACCCTCATTGAGGCCTCATTTACTATCCCTCATAGCCTTATTTTCTATTGAGGTCATGAGGACCATGAAAAATCCCTCAATGAGGTATAATTTATTATCCATCTTAGCCTCATCTCGATATTTAACAGCCATATCCCATGGAATCCCATTTTGGGGGAAACACCTGTGGCTATGGAATCACTTTTTGAGTCCTCATTTATTATCCCTCATAGCCTCATTGAATTTTGAGGTTATGATGGCCATGAAAAATCCCTCAATGAGGTATAATTTAATGCGACTCTTAGCCTCATTTCAATATTTGTATTATTTGAGGATACCTATCGAGGATACCTTTTGGAGAATGCCTTTTTTTGTCGTATGAGGCCATGAGTACCATGAGTAATCCCTCAAGGAGGTCTAATGTAGTCTTACCAACCGCTTCCATCTTGTGGCCAAAGCTCCAAGGCCACTACTGGTCTATGGTCTATCTGTCCTATCATTAGCTTCTACAGCAGTCTTGTTCCATTGCGGCCTTGTACCAGTACTATTGACTAAACTATCATCCATTAATATTGACTTGTATCACTACTTCCTAGCTATGCCTTAGCTCAGACCTTCAAAATGTTCAATCAGATTTCCCCTATATACATATAAACGGTCTGTATAAGGCATTCCGTAATTGAAAGTCCTAGCCGAGTCCGTAAAATATGGATTCCGTAAAATGGGATTCCTATCCGACTCAGTAAAATGGGATTCCGTGTTACTGATAAATAGGGCCCCGTCACCAACGATTGGGTGGAAGTCCTCTAAAATGGGCAACATGGTTATAATTATATTATTTTGTCCCTTTTTCCCGATAAATTCTGTATTTTGATTGGTCAGAATGCCTTGGACAAATAGCCATGGCAAAGGGTGTGTTCCGCACCCAAGGTATATGAGAGTGTGCAGCACCCAGGGTATTAGCGCACGCGAAACATCGGGGGTATTTGGTTTCAATGAAAGTTTTTCGCTTCCACTTGCCTCATTATAAAACTCGAACCAAAAAACCCTAAAATAGTCACAAATATCATCAGATTTCCGACAATACAATCATAAAAATAAAATAAGAGCAAATAATTCGTCCCCTGAGTACCAATGTCTTCTATGTGCTAGTAGGCACATAGGACACAACGGAACTCAGGGGACGATATGTCAACAAAATACTGTTTACTCGTTTCCTTAACGACCCAAGGGATGTTGTCTTCTGCGATTTTCAAAACAAAATTATTATCACGAAATCGGTCCAAGTGATTGTGGAGCTGAGAAATGTGTCCACAAATTTATTTCCACTATGTTTGTATTGTGTTTCAAACGGGACAACATCCAGGTATTAAATCTCCATATACCATACATGTTGGCGGAGATAACTTATAATAACCGATTGACTAGACTTGACTTTATATCCATGTTGCAGTCACTATTAGACATTGTGCGGGAATATGTAACCTTAAACACCAATAAATAAACAAATAATGAAGATTATCTAAAAATTGTGATCATCAGGGTTTAAATTCATTCGGGACAGGTTGGCAAGTGTTCGTCTTCGTGAGACCGCGGATGCGCAAAATGCTCCACATAAACAAGTTCATCCACAAGAAAACAACTGCGGGAGACTTCAATATGTCAGCACATTTCGAGCACAGTTTTGAAGACAAGGAGCCAGTTGTAGTTGGATACGTTCTGCATAATGTGTTAAATAGAGCGCATGAAACAATTGTATGTGATGAATTGATGAATTTTGTTGTAATTTTAAAAGACTATTTGCCAAATAAAAATGTCGAAAACAGGGAATTTTGAAAAATCACTGTAATCCCGTCACAGTGATCCCGCCACATTTTAGGAAAAGATTTATCTTATAAAATTAAGAAGCCTACCATTTTAATCCAACCTATATTTTTAATTGAGGTTTTGAACATTCCATAATATTAAGCTAATATTCTGAGGTCACCTCTAATAATTCTAATCAAAACCGACTTGATGGAAATAGACCATTTTTACATAGCGCCATCTTACATCCGGGATTTGTAAGGTCCCCTTACAAACCGGCTGTATTTATCAACATTGCACACACGTGTGCTATACAAGTACTGGTCGCCGCATACATATCGTATTTAATGCTTTATGAATATTTTTTTCAATGCTGTTGTTCTTTTCGAAAGAAAGATTTTAGCTTTAAAGAAGCTGAAGGTGCATTTTATTTAATATTAGTGTTTATTGCGATGCTGTTTTCCACTCTGTTTCTTATTTTTACGGAAGACCCACAACTGATCACCAAAAACGAACTTGATTCCCCATGCCATCACATTAAAACCGAGGCGGGTAAGTTCGATTCTTGACAAAAAATCAATAAACTTGCATAAATTTATTTTTACTTTAATTCTTTCTTGCCCAAAACACGGAGAAAAAGTGAGACGGATTGAGATGGGCGGGGCGATGGTGGGGGTTGTTTTCCATTGATTTTGTTCACGTTTTCTCACGGGTCTTGTGAAATGAATATATGTGGTATATTTTTATTAAAAATAGCGGACGGCTTACGCTTACATTAAAAGAAATAGTAATTCCAAAAATTGGGGAGTGGGGTGGGGAGGCAGTTCAGAAATCAAGCAACACTGGGTATTTTTTTCAATAGAAGAGGCAGTATACAGATGTAACTATGTTCCATAATGAGGAAGCGATGGAGTTATGGGGGTTGGTATGGACTCTCCCCCCTTGCACACACTTTACATGAAAAGAGTCAACAAAAACACATAAAAAGGTACCGGTCATGCCAGAAATCACTAACACTATAACACTGGTTTAGGCACTATTTCATTAATATTTCACATGCCATTTTGTTCTAGTTACGCCTTCAATTTGGTGTGGATAGAAGCCTTAAAACTAATGAGAGGTCATACGCTATGTTTTGGGGACAAAAAAAATTAAACAAATAATGAAAATAATTCAATGGTATTTTTGTGAATAGTGTTGTTACGTTGGGTAAAGGGTTAAGTCTGAAAATGCAAGAAAGTTTAATATTCTGAGATTTGTTGAAACAAAGATTTTTTTAAGCAATCCATAATATATACAGATGTTCGTGAACTTATGCTGTTTCACGGTGAATAATATTATTAACCATCTGTTGTAGATTAGTTATACTGATTACACATGTACTGCGGTTGTGGTCACAGAGAGGCCACATTTTAAATCAATTTCTTTCCTGCAACCTAACTAGAGCTGAATATCTTGATCGATCCAAAAAGTAATTGATCGATTAACCGTTACTTTTGAACTACTGCATTATATGGGTTAACAAAGGAACAAACTTGCTCCAAAAACAGGCAAACATTGTCACACTGACTCACATCAATTATATGGGACAGAGTAAAGCATGCAAGTTACTTGCTGACATACTTGCATGATCATCATACTGTATCAGTGGCTGGAGATGGTCATTCTTAACCCTTTACCCTTCCGAGTAGCAGACGATACTTGCAAAGTAAATTCATGAATTACTAAAAATTTTCAATTTTTGTCTCAGAAATATAGCTTATGACACCCTAACTGGAACGAGCTCAACGAGCTCGTTCCAATGAGGGGTCATAAGAGAAGCTTTTGAGACAAAAATTGAAAACATAATAAATTTAAATGGAGATATTTGTATATAGGCCGAGTCGGTTTTGTTTGTCAGGTTGGGTAAAGGGTTCATGCTGTAAATCATCAACGGTATGGCAATTATTCAGATATCTATTTGGACAGGTGATTAATCGGGTAAGCAAGGTTAATCCACGTGATTAATCGATCAAGAAAACCCCTTAACCGTTCCAGCTTTAAACCTAACCAGTTTTTACTTATATGTTGGATGAATGTATAAAACATATAATGCACATCTTCGAAATTCTGTTTAATTGAGCATATTTTGAAAGACAAAGAGTCATAGAAGACGCCACAGAAACCAACAAATAATACATATGTACCGTTAAAGCTAGAAGTCCTGTCATGAAATGCGCACAAATAGCACGTCGATCTACGCGTTAATCTACGCGTTAGGACCACAGTACGGCAATCAAATTATGTACATATGGCCTGTGCACAAGCAATGTTTCAGCCAATGGACCTCCGGGTAGCCCGGAGGTCCGTTGGCAGAAACATTGCCTGTGTTTGCTGTGAGAAACCAGGAGAACCTGCCGTGCTTTGGATGCCATTCGATATGAAAATTGCGCGCAATGTCTACGCGCAATTAAGCCTTGATAAGCGCAAAGTTCGTGACAGAACTTCTAGTTTTAACTGTATGAGAATTATTCTCTAACACAGTAACACTAGTAGTCTTTGGAACTCGGGAGATACAGTACAGTCACAGTGGACTGGTCGTAATGCACGCGTGGGAAGTGATGTCCACGCATGCGTTGACCAGGTAATAAAATCATCATCAGCAAAAGCTTAATTTATTTTAATTAAAGTTTTGATGATTATTCCAATAAATAGTGTTTTGAATCTAATATCATTGCGTCCGTGGAAATATTGCCCACCCGTGGAAAGTGTCCAGTCCACGGCGGCTGTACTGTATGTAATTCCGTCACGGTGGAATTGATGATATCAGAACGGTAAGAAACAAGTTGGCTCAGACAATGCATAGAAGCTTTATAATAAATGATTTTATTTTCATTCGTTTTTTGTCCCCAAAACAAATCGTTTTCCCACTCACACTCTCCAAAATTGGTATTCCATTCCCGGCATAGTATTCTACTCTCAGCGATGACGGACTATTTTTTATTTTATTTTTTTTTTTTTTTTTTTTTTTTTTTTGTTTTGGACATGTTTTGAAAGTTACCACGGAATCAGTTATAAAGGGTTGTTTTGGGAAAACAAATAAGGAGAAAATAAAATAAATACAAATCCTGGACCGGCAATGTGGTCTGTCGAGTTCAAAGAATCAATGCAATTCTACCGAAACGTTTTTGTGAAATGCCGCAATAATATAAAAAGGAGGTATCTTAAATCGAAATTTCAACCTTGTAACTTGAAATTTCGACTTTTAAATTCGACATTTCGTGTTTTAAACTTTGAAATCTCGACTACCAACTTCGAAAATCCAGTCTGTGAACATGGAATTTTGATTTCTACTGAAGTCGAAATTTCGAGTTTAAAAAGCGAAATTGTGAGATTGAAACTCGAAATACGCTTTTTCCTATTTCCCTTATTCTTGTTCCTGATACGCTTCGTACAACTCAATACCATTTGGGGGCGAGGACTAAAATAAATAAATAATGCAATGTTAACGTCTAGAATCTACCGCAGTTGTCTCTGACTTACATTATTACCCCGCCACAGGTGTTCACGTCCTTTGTTCTTTCTATGACATTATCAGCTCAACTCAACGGAGCACACTGCCTGTGCTCCACAGACAAGGCAAGCACCTCAACAGGTCCCTATTTTACACCTAGGTACGGTGGGGATTGCGTAGTACTGGTGAACATTCCCAACGTTCACAGCTGGCACGTGATGCAACGTCGCAGAATCACACATTCAAGCTTCGCTGATCGCACACCAGCCACCACTACGATAAGCATCCGAATCAATCGCCGAATGGTCACCTATCCAAGGATGAACCGGGCTCGACGTTGCTTAACATCGGTGATCTAACGAGAACCGATTTCGCTTCGCCAATGCTAAAACAGCTGAACTAGATAAGAAAATGCAAATACAAACTTTTGAAGTAAACTTTTCTTCCCTGACCAGATATTTCTCCACTTGACATTTCACATGTCTGTGACGTTTTGTTGTATTCGAAATATGTACACGTTTTGTCACTGTTGCATATTGTCGCACACTGCAGTTTTGACAGAGTAGTAACTCTGACACTTGTGGGGTTTTCCACAACCAAATCTGATAGCTGGCCTGCGAAGAATCTGTCTTTGATGATGTTTCCTTTCACGTTGCACCCATTGAAAACTGCAAAAATTACCCCTGCTCGTGCGATGTAACCAAGTATTCCTGACGTATCAGTAAATTTCATTTTTATCAGAACAAATCATCAGTGAGCCGGCATACCTGAACAGAAAAAAAAACTCTATTCATCTCTGTTGGTAGGCGGTATAATGTCTTTCGAAGTAAGTAGTGTCCTTTATGCGGTGAGCTGGTCGATATTGTGAAGCACCTGGTGCGTTTTATCATATTAACTCTCTAGCTCTAACAAGATAAGAACAAACACGGGAAACTAAGTGTTTAACCCTTTGAACCTGAAAGACTCATTCCCAGGCCTGGATCGTGATGCGATATGAACTCATAAACAGGGATGTGGCTAGAGGCTCCGATTGGGGGATGTAGGGTAATGAATTTCTAACCGGGGGGGGGGGGGGGGGGGGGGGGCTCCCAGTTGGAAATTCACAACCGAGAAAAAATAGAAAATGAAGCCATGAAAGGGGGCATAAAATTGATTCTAGTAACTGAAATGCCAACACCTTTATGATAGAATTATCAGGTTATTATTATTTGGTATTATTCCGGGAATTGAATATGTGCTAAACAAATGCTCAAACTGAGAACTTTGAACAATTTACTCTGTCCTAACATTAAATCATATCTTATGCCGGATTTTTGATGTTTTATCATTTTGTAACTGTGAATGATGGAATTAACTCTGGATAACGATTTTACATCAAGTGATTTTCTTGAAGTGTATTTCGAAGATATTTTTTATTACGATAAGTAAACGTACTATAGAGATCTCGTACCGATTGACATCATGCAACCTTATGAAGCTCGATATTGCGTACACTCTAGTTGTAAATAGTAACAGTTGGAATTTTTGTCGATTTGAAAAAGAGTTGGAATTTTGGGAAGTAAAGGAGACATCACCAAAGAAGCTCTAAAATCCAGATAGATTAAATTCCCAACTACTCATGACTTGCCCTCCGAATTTCCAACTATAGGATATTTTGGCCAGGATTGGGGGGGGGGTGACCCCCTCCCCCCCCCCTTCGGCACGTCCCTGCCCATAAAGCATATAGCTATTCAGTGAATGTGTGTGGTAGACGAATCAAGAATTTCAACGTGCAGCCACAAGGCTGAACATATTGATTGGTCTTCCCCAAGTAACGAATACAGACTTTTCCAGTTGATGCTGCAGACTAGTATGGAATATACCATCACAATCCAAAGGGTTAATCCTTTACCCAAGACGAAAGTAAGACGGCACTTGCAAAGAAAATTCCCAAATAACTAATAATTTTTTATTTATTTTTACGTCAAAAACATAGCTTTTGACCTCACGTTGGAACAAGCTCAAGGCGTTCTTTCCAATGGTGAGTCAGAAGCTATATTTATGAGACAAAAAAATGAAAAAATAATGAAAAGTGAATAGCACCGGTCGGTTTTGGCCGTTACGTTGGGTTGGGTTAAAAACTGAAAATTCTTCTTGTCCCGAAATAAAGTTGACGACCCCACTTTAATCCCGAAAGAAAGGTTTTCTTCAAAAGCTTGTATTTACATTTGTTTATCTCTTTTTGCGTACCTGAATGACAACAACCTCGCTTTTGTTCTATCAGTGACGGTGCAGTGCGGACTCGTGTATACTAATTGGAGGAGAGGTATTCAGCTGTTATCACCAGAACGACGCCACATTAATTTATTCTTCTTTCAGATATTTCATGCTGGATGCCAGCCTATCCAAGAAAAAAAGGACCCGGTTATAAGACCTCAAACTGCCCACTGCCAAACCGCATCGTGGGATGTGAGGGATTCAACTGATATCACCTAAACGACGCCTCATCCATTTATTGTTCTTTCAGATATTTCATGTTGTGTGCAAGCCTCTAAAAGACAAAAGGGCGGGGCTATAGTACAGTCGCCGTGGACTGGTTGTAATCCACGCGTTGGCGTTTGATGTCTGCGCATGCGTTTACCTGGTAATAAAAATCAACATCAGCAAAAGTTTAATTAGTAAAGCAGCGAATTGAACCCGGTGCTTAATTAATTAAATTTTTGATACTTATTCCTATAATTAGTGTGTGTAATCTAATATTATTGCGACCGTGGAAAGTGACCAGTCCATGGCGGTCATACGTATACCAAAAATAGAACCGAAATACAACCAAATGTGAAATGATTCCATTGTACAACCAAATGCACGCTAAAAACTAAAGTGTTAAAAATTACACTTGAAGTGCTGTATTTAACACTTACTAAGTGCTGAACCAGCACTTTGTTCAGGTGTAGATATCCCAGAACTTGACAGGTGTTACAATAATACCACTTGACAAGTGTAATGTCGCGCCACTTAAAAGGAAACAACGCAGATGACGCGGATCAGGCTCGAACTCTCGAGCCTGATCCGCGTCATCTGCGTTGTCTCCTTTTAATTATGTACCCACCAAGCGCAAATCAAATTATGGACGATTCTGGAAGAACCACCAATGCTAGACACATGAGAAGTGTCATCCATTCAAGTTTCAGATGTCTGACGATTGTAATGTCTAAGTGCTTAAAGCATTGCACTTTGAGTGTTAAAATCAAACCCTAAGAGTTAGAATGGGTTTAACACCTTGAAAGTGTCAGTTTTAACACTTTCGTTTTTAGTGTGTGTAGAACCACCTTTAAGTGGTTCCATTACAGAAACAAACAAAATTGGTTTCATGCTTTGTCACGAAAATAAAACAAAAAATAGAACCAAAAATTGAACTGGCTCCATTATAGAACCAAATATCTTGTCGGGTATATGGAATCCAAAATAGGAATAGCAAACCCAAAACTAAATGGTTTTATTAAAGAACCAAAATCTATTACACTAGCTTGTCACATATAGGAACACAAAAATGACGTAGTACATGCGTAATTATGTGGGTTTTGATGCACTGATTTGACCTTGACCATCACAATATTGAAAAAATTGTATACGACTGGATTCGGTCCGTCAAAAAATGGATCATGTTCCATTTTATTCGGACGGACAGGAGCAACGTGTACGAAAATTTCTTCCTACACGCAGGTGTGACCACCCCAACGGAAAGCTTTTATGTTCATTTCAATCCGATGACGTATACGACCGTCTGTTTTTACAGATTATCAATCTGTTTTTACAGAATGATAATGCCGTAGATGTACGATTACAGTATGTGGAGAGTTGATTGTAACTAAATCACCCGCGGAGTGGAGTTATCACCCAAGCTATAACTTTAAATTTTGTACATATCGACAAAAAACACAAGCAATGTTTCAGCCAATGGACCTCCGGGTTTAACCCGGAGGTCCATTGGCTGAAACTTTGCTGGTGATGGTTATGCTTTGCAACAAATTTGCAATTATTGCTCGGGTGGAATCTCCACTCTGCGGGCAAATTAGTGATAATACACTCTCCACGTACTGTACATAAAGATTTTTTTTTAGTCTTTCATCGAAGGTCTTTTGTCGAACGATTTTTGTCGAACGTCAAAAATATGAAGGCTGTTCTCACAATAGACTTTTGTCATGTGATTTTTCTGTGGAGGCGGTATACAGTACCTGTAGAATGTATTATCACTAAATCACCCGCGGAGTAGAGATTCCACCCATACAATTGCAAATTTGTTGCAAAGCATAACAAGCATAAGCAAAGTTCCAGCCAATGGACCTCCGGGTTTGACCTGGAGGTCCATTGGCTGAAACATTGCTTATGTTTTTTGTCCATATGTGCAGAATTTGAAATTGATACTTTGGGTGATAACTCCACTCCACGGGTGATTTTGTTGTAATCCACTCTCCACGTATTGTACTTATAATCCTGTTAATAAAAATCATTTTAACTCTTTCAAAATTATGGAAGCTTCCTGATTGGTCAGTAGCCAATGCATCCAGTAAGGTACATTTAACTCCAACGGGGTGTACGAAGTTCAACGGGATGAATGAGAATATCACGTGACAGATAAAATGAGTGTTCAGACATCCTATGATACACTTCGCCGATTTCCTTTTCTCCCATTGCCCCAAACATTTTCGTCAGCAATAATAAACATTCAGACTTGCAAACAAAATGAGAATAGTATTGTTTCACGAGAATATTTCGAAAACTCGTCACTGGAATACCGTTTGGGGATTATATAGTACATGGAGAGTGTATTATCACTAAATCACCCGCAGAGTGGAAATTCCACCCAAGCAATAATTGCAAATTTGTTGCAAAGCATAACCAGCACAAGCAAAGTTTCAGCCAATGGACCTCCGGGGTCCATTGGCTGAAACATTGCTTGTGTTTTTTGTCGATATGTACAAAATTTAAAGTTATAGCTTGGGTGATAATTCCACTCCGCGGGTGATTTAGTTACAATCCACTCTCCACGTACTGTATAATAAAACAAAACTTGACACACTGATGGGGTAAGGTAACAAATTCGTCAGACTGTGTTTCAGCGTGGTGTATGGGACTGTACAACCCTTCTGAGATTCGTATTTCCTTCGGCTTTCAGCCTCGGGTATCTCAAATGTCAGGGCAAATCAAGTATTGTATTCAACGATCCTCGCGGAACACCTAGAAGTAAAGCAATGCCTGTTCACTGCTATAAACTGGCTCTGTTTTACTGGTAAAATAGGACCCAGTCACCAATGCTTGGGAGGTGCAAACCTTCTCTAAAATGGACAACATTGCTTATTAACGCTACTCTAATCCCAGAAAAGTAATGATTCGATCGTCATTCTCCATCATGTGTCACAAATTGGCTCTCAGTTCATTCTTTCAGTCACAGTCTGTTTGCAATCACCCCATCTTCTTCCAGGGGGTGGCAGTTAGACAGCCAATCTGGCTATGCCACCTCCCACGGTATACTACTCATTACATTTGTGTAATATGTTTATTTGTAACCATTTTACATGTATGTGTATCGTGAATAAAGAATCTGAATCTGTATCTGACGCTTACCCCCGGTCTTGAGTTGATACTCATGTTGTGGTCATGCTTAGCCATTGTGCAAAAATGTGTGACCTTAAACACCAACAAATAAATAAATTGTATTCAACGGAGACCCGTCTATATCGAAAAGTTAATCAAAACGCGGAACATTCCAGAACGGAAATAACCCTTTGAGACTTTAATTTTCTTGACGTTCAACGTAACTGGGACTTCTCCAACGTTTTTCAAAATGCGACGTCAAACGTCTGAAAGTACAAGTAACGAGATATTTTTTCACATTAGTGATTATCTGGTTGAGGGCTAGATTATTTTTCGTGGTTTGAATTTGTTATTCAAAACTTGTTCTATTGCAAAATATTGGAGAGTGCTCAGAGGCAATAATTTGTAATGAAACAAATATATATAAACAAAATATTATTTGTTTTAGACTCAATATGGAATATAAGCAAGGAAAAGTGTTCGCTTTTGCTCTGGTATCCTCATTTTTTTTAAAGCCCTGATAATGGCTTCTAGCACTCCACCAGTTAAGAAGTCTTGACAGCAGGATTATATTAGTATTTTAAGCTGCGATAACATTTGGTTCAACGATTGTCATTGAGCACGATTCGGGAGAAAATAGGTATTGAGGTTAAAACTTTAAAAAATCAAAAAATAATTACAAAACAAATGATCACAAAGTATCAATGCGCTGTTGGATTTTGTACGTCACAAGAAGTACAAAAGTATCAAAGGGTTAAAGTAGTTATAGAAGCGGAATTCATTGCGCTCTTCTTCTACCATTACGCCTCTTGTATAGCATACATACTTGATTTGGGTTGATTTTTAACCCATCTGATTTTAGAGTGTGTATTAAATGTGCTAAGATTCAATAGGCCCAAAAACATAAGGAATTCAGTGGTTATCGGTGTAAATTTTCAACAGATCACATGACTGACATGGGGGGGGGGGGGGTTCTTCGTAGCTCTCGTCATCTTACGGGGAAACCAATATCCACGTTTCAGCTTACGTCAAGGGAGATAACTAAATAGAATTGGGAATAAGTAATTTTGTCACGTCCCCAATATGTTACTTATTCCAAGTTCCTTATTCGACATTCGCTATCAACCGATTTTCGCCAATAAACTGCATAGGGGGTTGGTACAAATAGATTCATGAATATAGTGTCACAGGATTATAGGGGTTGAATTGATGTTCGAAATGATGGAGAAAAATTTATGTTCTTATCGGTGCTCAGCCGACAGCCAGTAATTGTCGTCTGAACCCCAGTTCAAACGTAAACCTTGCCACCTTATCAATGCCCTGTCCGCTTGGGACTGTTAGGATTCCTGAAGGTGCCTGTGGCTTACAACGCCAAAGGGTTATCAATGATAATTCACTGAAAAGATTATTTATTCACATGTACGAAGAAATAAAATATGAAACAAATTACTCACGAAATTATCCATAAGAATACACTAATTACGCGGATAAAAGTTGATTCTTTAAGGCCCTCGACGTCTCCCACAGCTAGGGGAGGATGATGTGAAGTTGTCCGCTGAATCAACCTCACATCATCTTCATTTTCTCACGGTTTGTGATACAAACAAAGCGTCTATTCACTTCTCGTTACTTCCTCCTCGCAGGGTTAACTTCATAGTCATTCGGGCTTAACACATATAATGTTCTTCTTGTGTGACTCTATCTGCGTTCTTGCAGTTCAATCACAATTCAATCGTCGTCTACCACAGTTGACGATCACTTTGCGCCGTGCCTGGCTCTCACGCGGTTAAGTTATTCTTCGCCTTCAGATATATACTTACAAAGCTTACATGAAAATATTCGGCAAAGTGTTCTCAACGCCATCAATCCTCGCACCGCCTAAAACTATCTTATCTCGCGAGCTATTCAAGCGCTTACTCAAGCTCTAAATACGGCTTCTAGACTTCAACGTTACAGCTTTTACTTGTTTGGCTACTATGCCACTACGGTTCGCAACCGTTAACAAACTACTATCGGTTCCTTACGGCCCTCACAGGGTTACGACAATACGCGGACTTTCAGTCTCGGTACCTATGACCCTCGACGGCCAAGGCTAAACTCGGACCTTCTCTCAGTGCCCTCAGGCCAACTGCTTACCTCAGAATTCTGCTCCACCCCTTATACAGCCGGAACGCAAAGTTTAAACATATTAATTCTGATTTAACGAGTGCTTTGTAATTCGATATGGATAGAGATATTAATGCGTATTTTGTTTGAGTTAGACTCGCTTGACATTTCGTGAACACTTTTATTATTATGAGCTCATGTTCTGTGATGTCTGGCAACATATCTCGGTGCTCCCCTGGCTTGGTAACATATGCCTCTTTTGAAACAACTAGACATTTTAATGATTGTCTGAAACGGCCAGAACACGATATTAAACTGTTTACGTTCAAATTACCTGTGAACAATCCCTAATTCAAATCCACGATGGACAGGCTGATACATTGGTTTAGTGTAACCATAAAGAGGAAATCACTTGCCATTTTCCACACCTGTACGCTCACTTATCTCTGCTTCGAAAACGCGAAACAATATTCAAGCCAATTAGAGGTTAAGTCTAACCGACCATTTAACCAGATAGCGTGACACAAGCAAATAAATATTATTTAATCGAAGGCTCCCATAGATTTCGCCAACAATCTTCGCCATATTACTGTGACTTGTGTTTTTTTCCACAAATCTTAGGACTTGTGTATACTTTAGTCCAAGTTAAATTACATAAAAAAAAAATAAAAATAATAAACTTGTAATCCCAACTATTGGCCTCAAATAGCGTGACAGATAGCCACCAAAATTGGGGAACGAATCTTGTCAAAATTGTGGCCCAGGGGGACCCTAAAGTGCCGAATTAAACAAAATGGCATTCATTAACCGTTTCTCATCAAATAAACAGCATTGTGGGGTGATAAATATAGATTCATGAAGATTGCCACCAAAATTGGGGACAGAACTTTCCCGAAATTGGTGACCAGGTGAGACCCTAAAGTGCGGAGTTGCTGAAAATCGCATTCATTAACCGATTTTCTCCAAATAAACTGCATTATGTGGTGTCATAAATAGATTCATGAAGATTGCCACCAAAATTAGGGATCGAATCTTCCCAAAATTGGGGGCCAGGGGGATCCTAAAGGGCTGAGTTGCTCAAAATCGCATTTGTTAACCGATTTTCGCCAAATAAACTGGACCTATCCTCAATTTGGGTGGCAATCTTCATACATTATAACCATCCACTTCAGTTCCTGTTTTTCGCATGAGGGTACTTGGCGTGGTCTCAATTTTAATAGAAACTAAGGACGTGACAACCGTTACATGTTCCGATCGATTAATAACGAATGTCGAATAAGGAACTGGGAATAAGTAACGGTTGTAACATCCCCATAGAAACTTTAGTGGCCTTATAAACCTTTTTGTGTGTTCTAAAAATGCACGAAAGTAAAACCACAACGATTTTATTCAAGCATGCGAAGATTTTGCAAAACAAGTTAATGTTAAACGAACTCTCCGGTTATCTGACGCCAAAAACATTCAATATATCATCAAATTACAGAGAATTCAGAACTTTGTAAGATCGAAACAAAATATCTGAATTTATGACCACAGTACTGAACAGTTGATGGCCCTTACATTTCTGTCCTGTTTGACTTCTCAAGCTGTCCATTACGATACTTGTGAGGTCAGCCCTGTTGAAAACCATGAATTTGTAAAAAGATAACAAATAACATTCATATGTATCGTTTAATATCTTTGAACTAGATGTCGGGCTGTTTCAAGTACATAGAGGATATTCACGAAAATTTGATGAATACCGAAAATATCTCGTGAGTGGCTACAAAGAAATATGAGGATCTTCACGAGCGACGCAGTCGCGAGTGAAGATCCTCATATTTCTTGTAGCCACGAACAAGAAATTTTCGTGAATTTTCTTTTTATTTAATGCTCTACGACTACAAACTCTCCAATTTGTGGCCTTTATTTGCCATTAAGGCGCAAAATTTATGTGCCGAACCGGCGTCCATACAAAAATTACAACAACCAAACTCCAACCATTGGAATGTGTGAATATCCGCACAAAAAGTAGTCCCGTCTTATTTCTCCCCTAACTTTACGATTTACCAAGGCTGGCGAATTGAAATAATCGCAATGTGTTTCGAAGAAATAGAACAATAACAAAAAACACCACTTTCTTATTTTCAATAACAAGACACGTCATTTTATTTTTTTTGAACTCAATGCACTGAAGACGTGTGAAGTTGAACTGAAGAAATTTGAAAGTGATTTCGGCTTTTCGCTGGAAGGTGAATGAGAAAGTCAAACTTTGAAACCGCTGATTTAATGAATTGATTTAGTCACTGTCACTATCAATTATTCGAATTCGTTTGTATTTGGGAATCATTACTGATGTGCTGACTCGTTTAAAGTACATGTGATTCGTCATCCGAACCTACGATGAAATATCGATTTCTAAATATCATTTTGATATTTCGTTTTGCCGACCGACAGGGGAATATGACTTAATTTTTCAGCGTGAATTGATGCCTGAGCATTAAATAAAAAGTGGTAATCATCACCTTTATTTTTTTTTTTTTTTTTTTTTTTTTGTAATTTATGCTTTGAATCTGATCGGTCGCTTTTCCGGCCCAGAAGCATGATACGTCATAATTTCTTTAAGTAGGATGCATGGCTGCTAAGTGAATGGATGGGGTAGACCAATTAATATTATCTTTCTCGAGCACATTTCTTATTTCCTCCAACAAAACTTGAACATATTCTTTTCAATGCAAAGACACTTTAGACACTTTTTGAATTATTTTTAAAAACATGTGGCCGCAATCTTGTGGTCTCGTGAACCACCACCACCCGCCCCCATAATTTTTTCTAGTCGGGACATTTTCGTCAGGATTGAAGTCCAAAATGTCGACTCGCTGTCCAACAGTAATAAACGTGCATGTATTTTCGCGAGACTAGATTAATACTTGAGCTCATGTCACACATTCAAACGCCGACTTTGCCTTACAAATGGAAGCCAGTGGTGCCCGATTCGGGCTATTAGAGGCCTACATGGCCAATTGGAGTTCGATACGTGTTAACGGATCGAGAACTTTCACCACAACTAGAACATGAATATTATATTTATCCACAAATAAATACACAACGTCGCGATGTGTGAATGCGTTCGTCAATACGGCACGAGTACGAGTGTGGAAGGATAGACTTTTTCCCTTGAAGTTTTTTCTTCATTTTTTCTTTTCGCACCAACCATGCGAAAAACCCGCATCCCTGTCCGATCACTAAAATTGATTGATTCTTGGACAGAACTTGGTGTGGAAAAGACGCGGAACTCGTGACAAGATTTCCTTTCATTTGTGAAGGGAAACCTGTGCAGCGGCGAAGAGGACGAAGAGGGCGATCGATGACGAAATAAAAAAGAATATTTTATCACTTCTTGGACAAGGAAATCATTCGAGCAGGCAATAAAGGCGGACTCGATTTTATTAGTGGTTAGTAAGGAGGCATTGTTTTTTCTTCAATAAAACATTATAGGTTATTAATTCGACAAAAGGCAGCATTTAATTAAGTAAATACTTCACAGATCACTTCAGACTTCATAAATACTGCATTTTGTAAAGATTTGCGAATCACTAAGTCCAGTATGTGAACAATAATTAAATGATTGATCTGATATTATCTGAGTGCAAGAACAAGAAACACACTGTTAATTGAAAACAGAATATGTTTTCATTTTTGGAATTCACTTTAAAATATGTCCACAATCCAGTATAAGTATTTCCAATAGTTCCTTGAATCCAGTACCCTATGAATAACATGTAACTAACTTACCCAAAGCATTTTTATATATTTTCATGTAGCATGTGATATGCAGTTACAATTTTTTATAAGCAGAAAGTGTGATAACCCTGTGCAGTGCACAGGTTAGTCACACTTTCTGATTATAAAAAAAAATCATTTTTAACTGAATAACTAACCCTTTTGTGCACTGTTCATCTTCAGTGTAAATGTCATCTATATCAACTCTGTATCCAATGTAAGGGTTAAAACCAGTCAGTACTATCCAAACTCATCTTAAGAACCCTCATTGGGATTGTTTTTAGTGAATTCCAAAATGAAAAACATATTCTATTTTGAATTAATAGCTTGTTAAGAGTACATGTATACGTACCGACAGCATTCAGGTTAACCATTAATTGAATCAGTGAGAGAGATATAACTAAGGTGACCCCCCCCCCCCCCCCCCTTTTATTTTTGCCTATCGAGGATTTCGCCAGAACTTGCGAGTTCCTGTCGTTTTTCCCCCCGTGAACAGCAGTTCTGTCGTTTTTTTTTTCCATTGAACAGCAGTTCTGTCGTTTTTTTTTTTCGCCTTGAACAGCAGTTCTGTCGTTTTTAACCCTTGAACAGCAGTTCTGTTGTTTTTTTCCCTTGAACAGCAGTTCTGTCGTTTTTCCCCGTAACACAGCAGTTCTGTTGTTTTTTTTCCCCGTGAACAGCAGTTCTGTCGTTTTTTCCCCTTGAACAGCAGTTTTGTCGTTTTTTTTTACCTCTTGAACAGCAGTTCTGTCGTTTTTTCCCCCTTGAACAGCAGTTCTGTCGTTTTTTTTTTCCCCTGTAACAGCAGTTTTGTCGTTTTTTCCCCTTGACAGCAGCTTTCTGTCGTTTTCTTCCCCCTTGAACAGCAGTTCTGTCGTTTTTCCCCCCTTGAACAGCAGATCTGGTCGTTTTTTTCCCGTAAACAGCAGTTCTGTCGTCCCCCCCCCCCCCCCCCCCCCCCCCCCCCCCCCCCCCCCCGTGAACAGCAGTTCAGTGGTTTTTTACTCCTTGAACAGCAGTTCTGTCATTTTTTTCCCCTTGAACAACAGTTCTGTCGTTTTTTTCCCTTGAACAGCAGTTCTGTCGTTTTTTCCCCCCTTGAACAGCAGTTCTGTCGTTTTTTTCCCGTAAACAGCAGTCTTGAAATAATTGACAGTCTTTTTTTCAAAACTTGATCAGTTTATTTGGGTCGATCGCGTTTGGCCTTCAAAACACTCTGGCACTGAAATGTCGAGAGTGGCTAAAAACATAGGCACCAGATAGTTTCAGACCAACGTGAACACTGTTTACAATTCACTGTCCAAGTCGCGCAACCCAAAATAATAGAAATTTATAGCTTCGATTTCCGCGGTTAAGATCCATTAACCCCATCATGATTGAAATACTTCCTAAGTCCCAAAGCAAAAAGGAAATGGGCGAAAAGTGAAACTGCAATAGATTTGTTGTGTCTCTTGTTGTATTTCTGTATTCGCAATGGTTTCCTTGCCACTGGCACACGTAGACGTTGCATGTGCTCTCAAATCAATTTATTTCAGACTCCGTCTGATCAGTCTGATGTCTGTCGGCTGGAGTCTCGTGCAAAGAGGATTATTCTTGGCACTTATTACGTGCCAGAAGAGAACGCTTACTTCCTTTTATACGTTTCTGATTAGTTAAGGGAACAACTGCGGCGTGCATGTCATGCTGGTAGTCTGCGCAATCACGTGAATCCATCCTCCGGGAGGCCTCATAGACTACACAGACCACAACTTATACTTTTTTTCCAAGATATATTTATTGTATAATGAGTTGGGTGCCAACAGCGTCATATTGGCAATTTCAGTATCCAAAGACAAGCACGGAAGGATCGGTATTATGTTACATTTTACCCGTTTCTGTTTATACTTAGTCTGTGCGAAACACACAGACTATAATTATTTCTGAATGGTTTCGTTTCCTCTTCTTCTCCTGGTCATTTTTCAACCCACTTCCTTGTCCACACGATAACTTGAAGTTAAATCTTTCAAACAGTCACCAGTACTCGACCATCTATGTTTTGCGAACTCCTTGGGCATTGGGTGTGTCATAAGGGGTGTTTGAAGTGGGTCACACTCATATCTCCAGCATGGTATGACCTGTGGGTATGGGACCCACACGCCAAATGAGTCGAAACTCGATGGAGGTTCGAAATTTAGGCCAAGGTCACTGAGGTCATCCAAGCAGGGATGTGGCGACAGGGGGCGGGGATGGGGATGACACCCCCCCCCCCCCCCCCCCGCGCCCAAATCCTGGCCAAAATTTCCTATAGCGGGAAATTCGGTGGGTAAGTCATGAGTAGTTGGAAATTATATCTATCTGGATTTTAGAGCTTCTTTGGCGATGCTGATGTCTCCTTTACTTCCCAAAACCCAACTCGGTTTCAAATTGGCAAAATCTCCAACTGTTACTATTTACAACTATAGTGTACGTAATATCGAGTTTCATGAGTATGAATGATGTTGGTCGGTACGAGATTTCTGTAGTACGTTTCCTTATTGTAATAAAAAAAAAATCCAACATTCACAGTTACAAAATGATGAAACATCAAAAATTGATCATTCCTGCATAAGAACTTATTTAATGTTAGGACTGTGTGAATTTGTTCAACGTTCTCAGCTTGAGCATTTGTTTAGCACATATTCATCTCCAAGAATGATACCAAATAATAATAATCTGATAATTCTATCATAAATGTGTTGGCATTTCAGTTCCTAGAATCAATTTTATGCCACCTTTCATGTCTTCATTTCTAAGTTTTTCTAGGTAGTGAATTTT